>CM018696.1:83506884-83907500 GCA_009363875.1 Mikania micrantha
TGTTATCACGAGAACAATTTTTTCATCGGGCAACATCAGCCTAAAGTTAGGGCTGCTCAGATGCAAGCTCAAGTCACAAGCATGGCTTCTAGAGCACCTCCATATGCGGTCAACTAGTTGGATTTCTTGTTGTGTGGTATGTACAACTTAAACTTTTATAAGTGAGTTAAATGAATCATTTATTTTATCTTGTCAACATGTATTTCCCCATCACATATTTTTCTAGAAACCGAGAACATAAATTACAATCTAGAACCCTTTTACAGGATACTTCAGTTCCCCCTATTGAACATTAGATGCCGCTGCTAAACATATTTTTTGAAGATTGATCACGATCATCAAAATTTACAATATTTGTTGTATTTGTTGATATTTTCACAGTTCATCTGGTATAAAGGACTAAGTTGTATACATAAGCTTTGTTTTTGAACTTTTCATTGTTGGTGTATTGTTTTTTCATGTATTGAAATATTTGCAAAAGGAGGTTGATAACTTTGTACTTTTTAACATTTTTGTTTTAAAATAAATCCACTATGATTAGATGCAAAACTTTATGTTGTTGGGAGTCTCATTACATGACAATATTGAGAGACAATACCCATGTTAAGGTTATATGAAAGGCCATTTTAGTTGATTTTGATCGCTAATTTATTGTCACCGTGATTTAGTGACAATGAGATATGGTAACTGAATTAAATCAACATAAAGATTGAAGTGGACAATAAAAAATTTTCAGGAAAGGAGATGGTATATTATTGTGGTACATATAGTGATGCTTGTTATTTACCTGTAGTAGGGTACCAATCGGTTGTAGTGTCGTAGTGATCTGAAACTTTTAGACATGGCGTTCTTATTTTATTGTTAAGTTGTTGTTTGTTTTCAACATAAGATAGGTTAAAAGAACAAGCTTTATATTGTACAAGTCCAAAAAATAAAATAAAATAATTATAAAATTGGTGTTAAGTTTTCACAGTTAAAAACATAAACACCTGATGTGCAAACATAAATAACATAACAATTCATGTTACTTTTCATCGATGATTAGATTATATCCTTGGGGTTAAATCAATAACTTAATATTGGTAAAGCAACTATTTAAGATGTAAGGATTGATAAATGAGGCTGATTCTGAGCATCAACTGTTCCATATAAAGCCTGTTCTTTTTTTACTCATGCATCGACTGAACCAACCACATGAAAGAAGAGAGAATATTTTCAGCTACAGGACAGAAACAACCACATGAAAGAAGGATAATATTTCAGCTACAGTAGTACAGTTCCTTCCATTATAATCTAGTGGATAAACTACTTAAAAGGGTTATCATAAATCAAAATTTTGCATTACTTTCACAATTGAAGCTCCAATTTAAAAATACAATTTTATATATAACAATTTAAAACACATTATAATATACAAGGGGACTCTAAGTTATAACCCCATTTCAGTCGTTGGTCCTAATCTACCTAGTACCTACTGTACATGAGACCTATACAGAGATGAAACTTTCTGAAAATTAGTTCAAGAATCCAATCTTCTTGTAGTGGATTGCATAAACAAGATGAAGATGTCAAACGGTCAATTGGGTTGGTAGATGATGAATGTTTTGCACCATGGGGATAGGAAGTTCATCACTGTTCCGCCTCTGGTGTATTTGTTTCTGTACTGCCTTTATGGCAGCCACTCTGGCCGCATTGGCTGCCTTATTAGCGGATATAACCACATTGTTAACTCGTTCTTCCATTTTCCCAGCTGCTTCATACGCTTTCTCTGCTGCACATCGTGCTTCCTGGTATAGTCACAACCAAGATGCAAGTGTGATCACAAATGCAAAGATACTAACAGCCAGACGATGTGTTAATTACCTGAATTGCGTTAACAACTTTGGAACGATAATCAAGAAGTGGCGGAGATGATTCAAGAACACCATTCTGCCAATGCCCAGATTGTGTTTCACCGTTCCTAAAAGTGTAGACTCCAAATCCTTGCCTTTTGCCCTCATGCCATGATCCTTCGTATCTATGACCATTTGCAAAATTATACACCCCAAAACCATGCATTTTGTCCGCAAAATATTCCCCAGCATATGCATCCCCGTTTCTACAAACATATCAAAGTTCTAAAATGTAAAAGTAAATAGAATTATCTGAATGCATTCTAATCGAAAGGAACCTCAATATACATGCAGGGAAAGAGCTATAGAAAGGCCTATATTGAGCCCATTGATCATCATTGTCCCTAAACAAACCAAATGAACACAAGGCTTGTTTGTGCTCGTTTGATTACCGTTATTAGCAAAAAGACAGAAGACTAAAAAAAATGGTGAACGTCACCATTAGGCGCCCCTCACCCTACGGTCTCACGGCCAACATGAGGGAAGTAAATCGTGTGACCCAGGGAAAATTGAGCGGTACCGGGCTTTGAATCCTAGACCTCCGTTATGGATTCTCACCCCTTACCACTACGCCACAATCGCAGAGAAAAAAAACGACAGAAGACTAGTTATTGCAAATGGGCTAAAAAATGAGTTCTATATTAGAAAATCAAATTGAATTTAAACTAATATTAATAATAAATAAATTTTAATTTAGCTTCAAAGCAACATAAACAAAATATAAATGTTCAGTTAAAATAAATTCGTGTAAACATATTATAAATTATTAATAAGCTGTGTCACTGGTCCCTTTATTTTGAGTAAATTACACAAATCGTCCTTTATGTTTTGAGCATTTTTCACTACTTGTCCTTTTCGTTCAAAATTGACTTAAATCATCCTTTATGTTGAGTAAAATTACATAAATCGTCCTTTATGTTTTAAGCTTTTTCACTACTTGTCCTTTTCGTTCAAACCACGTTAATTTTTTCCCAATAAGCTCCCAAGAATTAGGTTTTCATGGTCAAACCCAGATCAATTAACCCGCAAATCGACTAACCGGAACAAAAAATCTTCTGGTTCAATCCCAATGGTGGATCAATTAACCCAAGAATGAGATTTTCATGATCAAATCCAAATCAATTAACTCATTTGTCTCTCCCTACCCACCATTCTCGCGGCAATCAATCATGCAAATAGTCTTTCTAACTTATAGAAAAACAAAAAAATACATTAATGTGCACTGTATGTCTATTTAAATGTAATTTTTAACAGGGCTAACGCAAAAGGACGAAACGAGCAACATTTAGAAACATAAAGGATGATTTAAGTCAATTTTAAACGAAAAGGACAAGTAGTGAAAATGCTCAAAACATAAAGGACGATCTGTGTAATTTTTTCTTTTATTTTTATTTATTAAATGCATGAAGAAAAACCAACTTGAAATCAGCCTAATCGAAGCTACAAGATGTTACCTAAAATGGTAATAACCAAGGCCATGCTTAACACCCCATTTGAATTCACCCGCATATCGACTCCCATCTTCGCAACTATGAACACCACATCCATGGCTGCGACCATTTGACCACTCACCCGCGTAAACATCACCCGTATAGAACCTATATACCCCGAGCCCATGTCTTAGCCCTTGTCGATACTGACCTCTATACCGACTTCCTTTAACCCACGTTTCAACCCCGTAACCATCACACATTCCATCAACCCAATCGCCTTCATATCTCCCACTCATGTAATAATAATAAACACCGCAACCAGAGCACTTACCCTTATGAAACTCACCTTCATACACATCACCATTGCTGTATGCTTGCACCCAACACCCTGAATTTACCCTTTTTGTTTTGTTACCTTTTGATTTTGACCCGATTGACCAGAACACCGGCAATGGTGGTCTTGAAGAATGAGAGGATGAATGTGATTTGATCGGGAACGACCGCGTGATAAATGATCGGATCGAAGGGAGTTTCGGGAGGCCCAGATTGAACGAGAGCAACAACGCAGCAGAGAATGCTAAAGCAGATAAGAAATCGAGTATGAAAGAATGGCTCGGGTGGGAAATTAAGAAATAGAAGAACGGTAGAGACAACAGAAGGATCAACCGAAGGTGAGCTTGCAGGCGGCGGAGGTGGCGGAGACGGTGGAGGAGGTGAAAGGCAATTTCTTTTGTGCCGGAGAATGGCTTGGGGTGGTGGGGGAGAAGGTTGAATTAGAAGGTAAATGAAGGTCATCGTCGATTGTGATTTGGTGTTGATGGTTAGGAGGGTTTGCATTTGTTAGCGTTGGTGTGAATTTGTGATCGTTGTTAGGTGATGAGAAGGTTAAGAATAAGGAAGATGAGGCAGGTGGTGGGTGATCGGAGATTGAAGGGGACAATGTTGGGTTGTAATCGGAAGAGACACCGGTGTTATCTTTACCGATGTGAAATTCAGGTTTTTTTGATGCATTACATCTGGGAGAAATGTGTAGGTGAGGAGGAGTTGTTCATGAATTCTGAAGAATTGTGTTGGAAAGATTTGGAGAGTGAAACAAGATTATGTCCAGAAATCGAGAGATTCATTGTTTAAAAAGAAGATGTGAAGTTGAGCGGATTCTCCGTTGAATTTCATGGTGTAGGCGCCAACAACAATGTTTAACGAAACGGCCTTTTTATATTTTTTTTAAGGGCTTGGTACAACAACATTTAAACGAGATTTCAACTGTACTCTCGGATTTGACGTTTTGAGGTGTGCACCCGAGCCTATCCTAGAAGGAACGCACAACTAGATAAACACTCTGACATTGCTTTAGCAAATATTCTTTGGCCCGGATTTGAACCAAATACCTCTTATAGAAAAGTCAAGAGACTACGTTAGGCTATAATAACTTTGATAACAAGGCATTTCTTTTGACTTTATTTTGTATTCAAACAATCCAACCAAATAATATCGTTTTATTTTCTATTATTGTTTTTCTATGGCCTTGTTTGGGATTGCTTATTTAAACTTAAAAGGACTTTTTTTAAAAGTGTTTATTAACTTATGATTTTTTGAAATAAAGTTTTTAAAAATATGTTTAATTAGCTTTTCCAAAATACAAATTTAAAATGACCAAAAATGACATTTTTTTATTGACACTATTTTAAGATTATTGGGTAAAGAGTGGGGTAAATTTGTAATTTTATGTCAATAAGTCATAAATCATTTTGAAAAGCTAGAATTTTTAGCTTTTAAAAAACAACTTATTACCTTTTTACAAAAAGTCATTTTTAAAAGTCCTTTTAAGTTTGACAAACAACTTATTGACTTATTGGTTTTTTCAAAAATCAATAAGTCAATAAGTCATTTTTAAATGAAATCCCAAACAAGGCATTACAAAAACTATCATTATTACTTTTGATAAAGTCCTTTTAATCTTTCATCAACCACAAGCCTTCAATGTATTCCCTTCATCAATTTATGTTGTTTGATGTGCGAGTGATTTAAGCCGTAAATCGTACCCGCATGACTTAGCCGAAGTAAGTGCGCCAAACCGTGTGATGTCCTGTAATACGTATAAGGATGTCTTCAATGCGATGCCCGTAAGGTGGGAGGAGTGACCCTATCAGGCTATCACCAGGAAGAAGAGAGGGTGGGGAAGAAGCTTGTGCGCAAGGCCTCGGAAGGACGAGTTTAGTGAGGGTGCATGGAAGAGGAAATTCATCCCACATGTGAAGATAATGTAAACTCATTAAGGTTATAGGCTTAAATCTGAACATGAGAGAAAATTACCGGATTTACCTGGTTCTCGTTTGTTTGGGGATATGGTCACATGGAGGTGAAGAAGAATGGACATTGGCTATATTTCCTAGTTCCCATTGAGCAGTTTACAAATATAATCTGACAACCTACTTGTGAAGGCGAAATCAGTGGAGAGAGTCTTATGTGTCTTTCAGACTTTTAGACATAAAATCTTAAAATCTATTAAATTAAGCGGTTAATATTAGGGTTGTCGTGGATTAATAGTTTACCAATGGTGGTACTTGAATAAATTTAAACTGCGTAAAATCAATACATACTTTTTTTAACTAATCATATGAAAAAAAATTAACAATATTGATGAGAAAGAAAGGGGAGGGAATAGGGGCAATTTCCCCCTGTCGTAGCCAAGCTTCGTTAATTTGGTTGCGGGTAGGTGGGTTGAATTTTCTAACCCAAACCTAACCTATATATCTAATCATATCAAAGTTTTCAACTCTAAACGAATATAAATAAATTCAAGTCGACTGAAATATGATTTGTTTAACCTGTTTATATAAATTAATTAAACGAATTTGAATGTTGTAAGCTGAATATTGACTTGAAAACACATTAACATTAGTGTGTTTGGTAGATGTGAATGAATGACAAATAATTAATAAAATATTATAATAGGGTATTTAATATTATTATAACTAAACTGGTCGAAAACAAATTAGTTATCTTTATATATGAAAAGGAAAATAAAAAATAATAATCAATAAATTAAATGGTAAAAATAATTTTAGTTTCAACTTTCAAGTGGTTTAATTGGCCTCCCTAATCACTTCATAACATTATATATATCTTAATTTGTAATGTCAGTGGTTTTTCGTATGTATTATTTAACTTTCAGATCAAGACATATAATTTTGGGTTGGAAATCTAAACAACTGAATGCTTGGTTATGTTGGTAAAAGTTGTGCGCCTCAAAACCCAAGATCCTACATTCGAATCCAGCTCCTGCCAACCTTTTTTGACCCAGGGACATCCCAAAACTCAGTCATTCAAGGCTTAAAAAATTTGCCCCTTCGAAGAATCCTCCTGTCGACCCATAATCTTCGTCGACTTTTCTTTTCTTTTTTTCTTTCTTTTTGTTTTTTTACCTTTTTTACTATAATCTTTCTCTTTAAGTTAATGTTGCTACATTATTTTGATAACTATATCTAGATATAAATATTAGTCAGGATTGAGTCAATCTATATTTTCGGTCGGGTTAACTCTTATATTTTTTTTAGTTTTTATTCATTTTGGCATAAAATATTGGTCAAAAACACCGTGTTAAATACGTTGTGTTTTTACCTTTTTTAAATTCATTTTCGGATTTCGTAATTCAAATTTTACACGTTAAATTATTGTAAAAATGAAATTTATATACAATATGAATTTATATAAAGAAATGAACTTGTAACGACCCGTTTCAAAAAATTATTATTAATTAATCGAATGGGGATATATCGTCATGACGTGTTCTTTAAAATATATAGTTATCTCCTATATTATATACAATAGAAGAAGTTCTTTCTATACAAAATTCTAATCCTAAAACTTTCTAAACTTTTAGAGCTTGCATTTTTAATCCTTAAGTTTTTAAAAAACTTTATAAAATATCATTTTCATTCCTTCAAGTTTATGTAGTTTCGGATTTGCCCAGTCTCTGATTTTCAGGTTGATAGTTTCACTTATCGACTTTCAAAAATGTCATATGTACCCCCACGAGTTTTAAAATTTTGAAGTTACCCCTTATGTGTCGGTATTAATCGAATTGATTTACATATCGACTAACTAAACTTTTTTCGGAAACGACTCATGTTATGTACGTTTTCAGTTGATTTAAGTTTCAAACTAAATTTGTTTGGAAACAAGTTTAACCAAATATAACACTTTCATTCTATGAGACGCCGCCGCAACGCGCGGCGGTAAGATTACTAGTTGGGCTTATATTTCAAATGCTACGAACCATGATATCTTATCTGTGCTAGGGGATGAAGGAGAGCAAGGGGAGGGCAGTGGTGGTCGGGGGGAGCATAGCCGGAGTAAGCGCCGTCCACGCGCTGTTATCGGCGGGGTGGGAAGTGGTGGTGGTCGAGAAAACCACCGCTCCTCCTACCGGAAGTTCCACCGGCGCCGGCCTAGGCCTTGATCCTTTAGCTCAAACAATAATCAACTCATGGCTTCCACACCAACAATCGGATCATCTTCTCAATATTCACACCTTAGCCCTCACAATCGATCAGGTATTCATATCTGCTATTGTTTCACCTCGATTCCAGCTTACTGTAACAAATCGTCACATGAACAAGTTGATTTGATCCGTATAACTTACAAAACAATTATGTTAGTGAGGGTTTGTCATGATAATTTTATGCAGATGTGATTTATTAGGTTTCCTGGTTTTTATTCTTCTATACACAGAACCAAGTTTCCGATGCAGAGAAGAAAACAAGTAAAATGTTGACTAGAGACGAGAGCTTCAATTTTAGAGCTGCATATTGGTCCGATCTCCATAGTCTCTTATACAATTCACTACCTCCGGATATATTCTCTGGGGTCATGTATTCCAATCCTTCTGTGTATCAGATGACAATAAATCTGTCAAAGTTCAAACTAAAGTTCTTCAAACCGGCGATATTGTGGAGGTTGCAGGTGATTTATTGGTAGCCGCAGATGGCTGTTTGTCATCAATTCGCAAAGTGTTCCTCCCTGACGTTAAATTAAGGTTTCAAGAACATTAACATGTGTTTATTTTATCGATTGATTTGTTAACTTCAAGTTAAGAATGATATGACGTAGGTACTCAGGCTACTGTGCTTGGAGAGGGGTTGGATCTTTCTGATGATGAAAACTCGGATGTCTTTGCAGGCCTGCAAAAGGTTTATCAAGATCTGGGCAAGTGCCTATACTTTGATTTAGGTTCTGGAACACATGCTGTTTTTTATGAGCTTTTGAACAGGAAGATCAACTGGATCTGGTATGTCAATCAACCCGAACCACAACTTAAGGTGATTGATTACTTGTTTAACTTGTAATCCTGATGCTCTTTCTTTTGATTTTTGTTAGTATTGATGAAATTATGAAATGTTTGCTTGATAATAAAGATGATATGTAAATATACGAGAAAGATGCAACTTTTGTCAGTAGATAGGCTTGTTTGAGTTATACATAGAACAGTGACGTTGTGATGGGTTTTGCCTAATCGCCTTTTTTAAACGAATTGATTTCCCCTACTAATTTGTTTGCACTTGATTTTACTAATTGCACTTGAGCAATCTTAGGGAATTCAGTAACTATCAAAGTAAGCGACAGCATGATCAAGAAAATGCAAGAGGAAGCAGAGAAAACATGGGTTCCTGAACTAGTAAGAGTCATAAAAGCAACCAAAGAACCATTTTTAAATGTTATATATGATTGTGATCCTTTCCGTCAAATTGTTTGGGACCATGTGGTGCTGATTGGAGATGCAGCTCACCCAACAACGCCACATGGTTTGAGAAGCACAAACATGTCGATCTTGGATGCAGCCGTTCTTGGTCAATGTCTCATGAAATTTGGGATTGAGAACTTAGCCGTGGGTTTAGAAGAATATCAGTCTGTTCGGCTGCCTGTTACCTCAAAGCAAGTTTTACATTCAAGAAAGATGGGTCGGATGAAACAGGGTCTGGTTTTAGCGGATGGGCAAGTTTTTGATCCCAAAACTGCTACTCCACAAGAATGCCAAGACCTTCAACAGAAACGTATGCCAGGGTTCAATGACCTGACTAGGGGTTGAAGGGTATTAGATCAAGTAAATATTACTCCCAAGTTGTAAAAGTTTTATGAATACCATGTATAATTCATAATTGATGAACCAGGTGATACATTTACTAAGTTTATGTTTATTTGGTGGGAATCAGCAAATGGAGCATGTAACGCAGAACCATAACATCAATACTTGCATATGTGACGATAGCAATAAGAGTAATCAATTTGGATAAATTTATAAGTTAGTGATCATGCCAAACAAGTTTAACCTAGACAATCTTGAAATACTTGAAACTATTTAAGGTATTGTTTTATTTTAATTTAGATACTACATGTCTCTTTATGTGCATTACATTAAAAAAAGGTTAATTTGAGTAAATAATGTGTGAAAGGAAGATATATTGAGTGAAAAAATGTGTGGTAATATAAGTTAATTTTATAGGTCTAGGAAAAAGAAGAAAAGTAAAATTATGATGGTGTTGTGGTCTAACAATTAACCATAATCACTTGTCTTTTTACTTGATGGTCAAACGTCAATGTGACTTGGTGAAAAGGTTTAATGATGTGACCAAATATCACTTTAGATAACTACTTGATGCCATAGAGATAGGCAAACAATGTTATTTTAAGAAACGGTTCTAGGTATGAAATAGTTTTGGTTTTAACCAACAAAGTCAATAACAAGATATATATTGAGCCGGTTCCGGTTAGATTTAGGTTTTTTACTTTGACCGATTCGGTTCAAGTTTTGGTCGGGTAGAGTTGGAACCAGTTTCGGTAATTCTAGTTCGGTTTCAGTTATGATTTTTCTAGAAAAACTAACCTCATGTACGTACTAGTTCGGGTAGGATCAGTTCCAGTTTCGGGTAGTATAGCCGGGTCGAATTCCATAAATGATTTTTTTGCCCATTCAATTGATGGTTATGTGGCATAACACGTAGACTAAAAAATTTTGTAAAAAATAGGCTGTGGCTATTTTTTTTTTTTTTTTCATCTTCAGTAAGCTCAAGTTTAATCTTGGTAAAGAGTAGTTTAAGAGTAGTTTTGTAAAAATATTAATTGAACTTTAATATTAGACCCGGGTACCCATTTTATACTTGACTATATTAATTATGTTTTACCCTTGATTACTTTTTTTGGATAATAAATCTTTGCAAAATGGGCCGGGTTATAGATTAAAATGAGTTTGAGTCAGGATGAGTTCATATCAAGAGTGATTTTAAGCAAAATTAGGTCTAGATGAGTCGTTTTGAAAAAAAAAAACATAAATTTAGTTATAATTAAAATGAGTTGTAACTAAACAAATAGTTTATTTAAATAATATTTATTGTTTTTCTTTTCGAATATATTATTGATCATTTTTAACCGTTTGAATCAATTTCTATTAACACAGTTTTTAGGTTACTCATTTTGACTTGTAATTTGTTAAGATGTTACTCGTATCAACCTATTCAATGTTATGATAATATCAATTTCAACCAAAAATACAATAATTGTTTACACATACCAACCATTTATATTGCTTTGGGTTAAAGTTGTAAGTTCTAAAACAAACCTTACAAAAATATATTCTGTAAATTAAAGGACTTGTAAAAAACTCCTTAATTATAATATCTATTAATTGAACTTTTATACGTTAATAAACTTTGAGTAGGATAAAACAAGACACGATGAGGTAAAACCGAACATGTGTTCGTGTTGTGAATTTTATAAAAAAACGGTGTGGCATCAATTATACTTATCAAAATAATTCCATATTTGATACAACTCTACTTTTTATAAAATTTATTTAAAAAAATTAGATAAGATCTAACATATTGTAACACCACACTTGTGTTTTTATAAGATTTTACATATTAGAAGCTATAAAAACATAAATATATACACATCAAGCAACATTGTTGGTCTAAAGAAAAACAACTCGTTTTTATTTTAATATTATTCTTTTACTTTATACTTTGAGTTTCATTAAAGCTCTTTGGTTAACTGTATTCTACCACGTGTTACTTTACGTCTTGTAGCAGTAACCTTGTATTGAATAGAACAAAAATATAATATTTACGCAATTAAAATTATAGACAAAAAAAGATTGAGTTGCCAATATGTGTACTCGAACACGAAGACAATGACAACATCACGAATACCAAATTGCATACAAAAAACTTGACACAACGAATGTTACTCCGCACTAAAACGTTAAATCGATTCGTCGCAAAAGCAAGTATCAATCACAAAGAATACGAACCCAAATATAAATACAAAATATTAAAAATAGCAAAACTAAAGAATAGAAAAAACGTAATGATATAATTATTGTTATTTGACTATCATATAATTTTTACTATTTAATAATAATAATTAATCATTAATATTATTTAGTTGCTAGTATTTTTTAATTATTTTTATTAATTCATACCTCATGATTGTCTTTTATATTTGTAAATAATGGTCTTTTATAGTTGCTAGTATATCAGACAAAAAAATAATGGTTCTTTACGATGAATTCTTAAAGCCTTATTAAACCAAAAATTATAATTTTAGACGTTAAAAAGGTAAATTAATTTCAACTATGATTCTAAGTTTTTATTTTTATTTTTCAATTCTAATTTGGAGTGATTCAAAAATTCACAATGACGTTGGTAGGAAGTGAAAGACTAAAGAAATTCCTCCTTTACCCCCATCATACGTACCCCCAATTTTCTATCAGACGACTTTTTGTCTTCTCAATCGGCAATATCTTCAACAACCATTCAAAATCTTGTGAAATGGGTTCTAGAAGTAGTCGAATCGGGTCGGATCGATCTTCACAGCCTTCAAGAACAAAGCGAACAAAGCGATTACTATCTTCTCTGTTACTATGCGGTCGTACCTCCAACTCTAATTCTCATCCGTCTGTCTTGGAGGTATGCTATTCATTGAAAATCATACGTTTTACTTTTGTAATTGGTCAACGTTATCATCATCATCATCGTTTACGCATATAGAACCCTAAATTCTTCGGTTGATTGTTATAGCGTTTTAGCTAGATTTTGCTGTGTTAAATTGACGGCTCTTTCTATCTAAGTACGGTATTTTTTGGGGGGTTTTTATATACGTATAGTTTGATTGCATCAAGCTTTATTCGGTTAACAATTTGGCATCAGTTTTTTAAGTAGTTCTGTAAATTTGATAACCAGGGTGTTTGGACTGTGTTTTGAGAGTGCTTGTATGTTAATTGTAATAAGTAACTAATGCTCAACTGTTTTTGATTTGGCCTTCAGAGAGAGTGGTAGACAACTTAAATTCTAATTATGTAAGGAATTAGCAGATTAAACAACCAAAAAGAAGATTCTTGTGAATTAAAGAGATTCATTTTGTAAAATGGGAGTATGAGAAGAGCCTTTCAAATTATGTTGAAAGAATGGGCAAATTAGCAATTTTATTTAACCTTTTGAGTATTTGATAATAATTTTGTTGTAGTTGGTTTGAAATTGATTGCATAAAAGTGATTACTTGATCTCTTAATAGCTCTATAATCACAAACAAAATCTGTTTATCAGAACATATTAATATATTATTGTGACTTTGTGAGTTTGTGACCTCAAGTCATATTAATAATCAGGTTCCATAAGAATCGTTTAAAAAAATAACCTACCTACCCATAACTTTGATTTCATAAATATGGTCGTATGCACAATTGTTTTTTTGCTCTTTTCTTGGAAAATTCAGGGAACTTAAGAAATTTAGTGGATAGTGATAAATTTTCATAAGCAAAAATGAATTGGTAATGGAAAAAATAGAGAGATTCAGGCTAGAAACAATGAAACCAATAATTCTTAGTTACCTTTACGTCTTTTTGATTTGTGTGATTCTTCTGTTAGATTGCCACTCGAGTCAAATTAAGGTTGCCATCATCATAAGGGTATGGTTCTAATTTGGTTTATTGATTATGACTCACATCAGCAGCATACGGGTACGGTTCTAAAATCTTATTGTTCTATAATTGTTTGTCTTAAGGCTAAGTTACTTCAGTTCTATTCTTTAATCAAATTGTTTGGCTAACCTTGTGTTTAACCATTTTAGATCTTTATTTTATTTCATCCACCACTTGCAGTTGGAATCATCAATCAACTCCATAGAAAACCTTCCACCTGCTAGTGTTGAATCTACAAGTTCTGTAGGTGTGTCTTCTTCATTCTTTGGTTCTGAACCCGTGTGCACTAGATCTAAATCCTCTGAGTCAGAACCAGAAGAATCTGAAAGTCATCAAAACGAAGAACCTGTCTTGGAAAGTTACAGGACAGACCCGGTTTCTGGGTTTAACCCACAAAGTGTGGTCAATGAAGGTATGCTTGGGGGCACTTCTGTCAATATAGTTCAAGAAAATACTGATTCTGATGAAAATTTGGGGCATGATCATAGTGATGTATACCCTAGGAGTGTGGATTCTAATACACGGGCTTTATTGGTTCTTTCTGATTCTTTTCTAAGTCTTCGGATGATTGGAAGTGGTGTAACAAGTTCTGGTACGGGCATACTTGTTGTGGAATCAGGGAATGTATCTCCTGATGTGTTTTCTAGTGGCGTTTCTGAATTTAATAGTCGTGAAGCAAGGAGGAATATCGGTGGCCTCTTTGGGCCTATTTCATCTAGACGCAGGTATAGAAGGGAAAGTGATTTTCCTTCACTAACCGCAGGTCTTGTTGATGATTTTGGATCTCATGATCGATGGCTTCTTGATATTGATCCTGCTCATCATCATCATGGGCATGGTCATTATAGAAGTCATGGTAGAAGTGAAGAAAGAAGGCATTTTAGAGCACAGGTATGTGTTTGTAAGATTTGCATGCACATAGTAAATATTAGGTTTTAATAATAACACGTTTGTAGGAGACTTTATTGAGTTCCAATGTTTTTGTCTTCTAAATTTACATTTTTGAAAAATTTCCTATTGCAAATGATTATTTAAGTGGCACATGAAATACCCAAACAGGTGTTTAAAATTGACCTATGCATTTTACAGGATGGAGATTGAATGTAGCATGATATGTGTGTATGTGTGTATTCTATTTAAGGATATTTTATATATTAATAGACATTTTTTTTTGTAGATGACTGAATTATACAATTTCTAACTCTAAAGTAAAATAAAATTCAATCTCATCCTAGATTAAATACACTTTTTTCGTAATTCCATTTTGGGTGATCACAAAATAAGTTTCAATCCCCTGCATCTCTGTTTTTCTTTCAAATCAATTCTTTATCCAAAAAAAATAAATAAGTGTGGCATTTTCCTTTTTGGATAACGTTTCTATCCAAAATTACTTATGTATCTATTAGCACACAAGGCTCGTCTATTTCTTATTATTCAGGGGATTTTAGGTATTTAATGTTGTATACTAAACCTCCAATATTTTTCCTCAAGTCAAACCACAGGTTTACTTTGGGACAATAAATATTTGAAGAGATATATTTAACTCATTTCTTTAAGAATGGAGTATGCGATTTTGGTTAAAATGTCAGAATTTGGTAAGTTGTCAAATCATCAAAAACCAAATGCCACATCTCACCTCTCTTACTCTTCCCAACAACCATAAAGTAAGAGATGGAGTAGAAAGTTAAAAAGAATTATAAATTGAAGGACTGAGTGTTGAAAAGAATTCCTTATTATATCCGATCACATGAATGTGAGCATATAACTCATAGTTTTATATGTATAGATGTCAGAAAGAGGTTTAGGTGATGTTGATGAAGAAGTTGGGTTTTGTGCATCTGGGTTGCACCGTGAGGGAACATGTTCATGTGGTTCGTCTTTCATGGGTGAAGACGTTGGCTCACTTGGAAGTATATCCCGTGTGATTTTGCTTGCTCAGGCTTTATCTGAGGTATTTTTATGATATTTGAATAAATAATTCTCTTTTATTAACTACTAATTGGAAAAAGCTTCTTTTTTTTTTCTTTAACTCTCATTCATGTATTTGTAATGGTACTTCATCCGGGCTCCGGCTCACATAAATTGCATTGTCTAAGCGCCTTCAAAGTAAAGTGGAGGTGTTGGTGGGTTGGGTATTAAGTTGGAATGGTATGGTTGAACTTTTGTTGGTCATGCTGATCAACAACACTTTTTGTTCACTTTATATTTTATAAATAGTTAATTTGTTAGCTTTAATTACAGAAATAGTGTTATTAGAATAATAAATTCAATTCTTTGAATAAAATGATTTTGGAAATTGTATGCATTAATAATAAACTTTGGAAGATTATTAGCTGGTTCTATTCATTTCACCTATTCCTTTTTTGGTAAATTTCTATATCTCAACGGTTTGAGATAAAAGTATAAAACACGACCAATATCATCCATTCATAAGTAAATGGGTTGAAATTGCCTCCTCTATACCAAACTAGTAATGTTAATCAAAATAGGTCACTATCTATATTTGAGTAATTACAGTTGGGCAACTAGATAAATATAACTTTGAATTATTGATCAAAATAGTGAAATATTACACTTGTTGTTGGCTTTTAGATTACCAAATTCAGCATTTTTCCCCTCTTTTTTTTTCTTTTTTTTTTCTGGTTAGGTATTGGATGAAATTCACAGGCAGCCTCTCTCATTGTCAATGCCAATACTTTCACTACCTGCACCAGAGTCTGTTGTAGATTCATTTCTTCTTAAAAGTCACAAGAAGATGAATGCATCTAAAAGTGACCCAAATTATGTGCAACAGTAAGTCCACATATTTATAAAACATGAATTTTACTCATTTTGCAAAGCTTGTAATTTTATAGGCTGATAATGAAAGCAATTGCGGTGTACAGGTGCTACATTTGTCTGGTAGATTATGAGGAAGGAGATAAAATTAGGGTTCTTCCATGCCAACATGAATATCATGCCCCTTGTGTTGATAAATGGCTTAAAGAAGTGAACGGGTATTTCTTTTAATCTCTTTATCAACCCCCGTATGAAATACTTCTAATTTTTAACTCGAAAATGTTGCACCATGCCACCATTATTTTTAGTTTTCTACCCATGCAAAGAAAAATATTGGTGACAAACATTGAAATCTAGGGTGTTTGGATGCATGTTCTAAAATTTATTATTGTAGATAAATCAGAATCTTCTAAAATTTACCTGATGCTCCTAATTTGGTAATTTTGATTCTATAGATGGACATTCTGATTAGTTACTATCGCATAATCAGTTTCTTAATGTTAATATCACATTATCACATAATCAGTTTTAAAATGCATGTCCAAACACCTCCATGATCAATTTACCCAATGACCATTGCAACACTGAATCAAAATTATTAGTCTAATACATTTAAATGCAGTTTGTTACATGGAAAACATTCTTTCTAATGCAATTTTATCTTGTTTTATTTTTTTCAGTGTGTGCCCGGTATGCAGGTGCAATGTTTGTGACGGACATGCAGACACCCAGGCTTCGGTTTCAACTTCAGAACTACCAACTTGATGATGCAACTGTATATATGCATATACGCACATATTGACAGAACTATAGTATGTAAATAGTCAAGACATAGATACATGATCAACTCGAATGTTATATTTTATCTAACTCTCCCCCATTTGCGGTGCACACATATAATGTATATATGTGTGGGCCTTGAGGGCTAAAGTAAAATTGCACTAATTTTAACGTTATTTTACTTATTTTGTGAAAACAACGTTAAAAATGTTGGGATGATCAACTTCAAACGATAACTTTGAGCGGGGACTCCTTTAGAGCAGCCTTTCTATCTCAACTGGAATAGGGGTAAGGTTTGTGTCTATCCTCCCTCCTGACCCTACTAAAAAGTGGGAATATACTGGGTAAGTTTGTTTGTTCTGTTACAGGGTAAATCAGATATTTTTTATATATAATTTAGTTCTTTGGCTAATATAACAAGCTATATTTACTACTAAAAAACCAAAAATTAGCTGAAAAGTGTCCATTTTACTATCCCTAGTTTTCAAGAAACTTGAAAAAAAAAGTTATAAATAAAAAATTAGAGCATATGATACAAAGAAATGAAACATGATTAAGAAAATGTACCCGTCTTGGATAGAAAAACAAAAATTTCCATATTTCTAGTAATCTAATCAGAAGAAAGACACACCAAAAATTCACAACTTCAAAATAATCTAATTCTACCTGATACAAGAAAACTAAAAACCAACGTCCAAACACAACTGCTTGTAAATACAAAATTACCATTTTGCCCTCCTGAGCTACAAGAAACACCATTACCACTATAACACCCTTCCTTTTGCTCAATCCCCTTGCCAAGATCTTCAAGAACAAAAGTAGTGTTTTTCTTATTGCTGCCAAACAAAGCACACCACAAGTAAGGGCCTTTATGTCTTTTTTCGCGTACAATCCCGACTCCAACCTCAGTATGTGTTTTATTGTGTATGATTGAAAGAGTTTTGTTACTGTGGATGAGTGCCCGTGAGAAGGCTTCTGGGGGGTCTAGATGCTTTTGTTGACAGCCCACAATGAGGCCTGAGATAGTGCCAAATGTGGGAAGCTCGACACCACAATTTGGGGCAAATATTTCAGTGAAGTCGTTTTCTGATGGTTTACAGTTGACCGTGTTGTTTTCACTGCAGTTGACTCTGCATTCTTTTATGTATTGTAGCGCTACGCAGCCGAGACCAGGGCTGTTGTTTAGTATTGGAAGTCTTTTGATGTTCGGTTTTGTTGATAATGTCAACGAGGTCGTTTGCTTGGTTTCCTGTAATATCCCAACATAAATTGATCAAAATATTTTAAAAAAATGACAATTTTTTGTAATAAATAACGGTTATGGATGATGCCCAGATGAATTTACGAGTTACATTTGCAAGAAACGGTTTAATGATTTACCTTCTAAACTAAAAAATCAAGCAACTTTCTTTCATATCATCGCCCTATTTTGAGCATGAATTTTTAAACTCAATTTATGCTGATCTTGGACATATCTTAGCTGTCTCTTGAAGCTCTTTTTGTACAGAATGCACATACATATATAATTAATTATATATATATCTAAATTTTTTTTTTTTTCAACTAATATGTTACTGGGAAACATAATCTGAGTTTTTGATATGACAAAGTCTATCACCATCAACGTCCAACTAGTTTTACATCTGATTTAACATCATAATGTCATCATTATCTTTCTTTGCATTATATTTCTAGAAAAAAATTTATCACTATTTTTTGAACACCTTATAATAAACATAATGGAAAAGACCCAATTGGTGTTACCTAATATCAGATCAACAAACAATTATACATGTGGGCAGTGGAGATGGAGGATAGACTACCTGGAATTGGTGGTGATGAAGAAGAAGGGTGGTGGTAGGACGACGCGATGGTGAAGCCAGCGGAGCGACATTGATGGTGGTGGTACGGCGGTTAGGAATGGGAGCTTCAATTGAGATGGAGAAAGGGTAGAATTGAGAGTGAGGAGTTAATAGATATGAACCCTAAAGATCTAACCTAACTTTACAAGAAGAAAACAGTTTTTTTTCTGATATTTGTACCAGGAAACGAACATATACAAAATTCACAGCCATACAAAAACCAAATGAGAAGAAATAAAAAAAAAATTACCATGATTCCTGGATGAAACAGCAGCAGAAAGTAGCAGAAACCCTAGACTGATTAACCACTGGGAACAACAAATCTTCTTTACCATCATCTTCAATATTTCCAGTCCAAATAATTGAAGGGAACCCTGCTCAGGACAGATAGAAATTCATTCCAGCGGGCAGAAAAATAAATAATTCAGTGCAAAATGTGGTCTTCTTTTCTGGGTTTAAAGGGGGAAAAAAAGAAAAAAACAGAGATGATTCATAAAGTAGATAGCAGAGTGTTTCGAGGACAAAAAATCCGGAGAAAATGGGTCCCAGTTAGCCGTTGTACAATGCCGGGGTTTTACATTATTTTTAAAAAATATATATTAGTGCATTACCATTTTTCTCCTCTTCATGCCTTATAAAATAGGATTATTTTTCATTTCTCTCTCTCCAGACCTTACAAAGATAAATTAGCTATGTGTTATTGTGTGTGTATGTATATATAATTACAGACAATTATTCCTTAAAAGATTTTTAGAAAGATTTGAAGATCAAATTAGAAGAGGTAGTTTATTCCAATATCAGGAAGATTTTTTACGCCGATAACTTTGTGTTATTTTCCCTTTCCTGCGACAATTAGCGATTTAGTAGGTTATTTCAATTCAATTTTTCAACATTTTATGTAAATATGCAATGTTTAATATTGATTGTGATTGTGAACTTGGCCCAAAAATAAGATCCAAACATCAATTTTTGTATAGTGGCTATAAAATTAAAACTTGGCCCAAAATCAAAATCCAAACATCAAATTCAAGATTTTTTTATGTAAACATAAAACATGTAATGTTTAATGGCTATAAAATTACCATCATAACCTCTTGTTAAAAAAAAAATAAAACAAAATACAAAATCAGAAGACTTAAGGTATCTTGTCTCTAGTGACTCACGACGCTATTTCATGCCACAACGCCTCAAGCAACTATCTATCTATTGTCTTCTATGTCCAAACCTACTTACTTTTGTCTAAATCTTAATTATATATATCTTTTTATGTTTTAGTGAAAAGGTATAATGTGACACCTCGCAATTTCCAGGTCAGCATCTATTTTATTTTAATAATAATGTGTATTATTATTTCATACGTGACACTAGAATAATTGTAGTTAGTGTGACACGTGGCACAACGGACCAAACACATCGATAATTCGAGAAATTATCGAATGAAATTCGCACGTGTCTTGAATGACGAACGTTGGTGAACGGATCAAACCACAGTACACTTTCATTGCACAATTAGGTTCCGTAGAACCTAAGTTAGTAGAACGATGTCCATATGTCGAGAAACGATAATCGTAAATGCAAAATACGAGAAAATCACTTCAAAACTATGAAATTGGGCTTATTGGGCCTGAAAAATGGGCTAGGCGGTACGCCCGACCCGGCACGCTGACCCCAGGCGATGCGCGCGGGAAAGAGAGATGCGCCTCTCACCGGACCCATCCGCGCGTAACGACGGGGAGCCAACCCCACTCGACAGGCGATACGCCTGGAAGCTAAACACGCAAAATCTTTGATTAAACCAAGACTAATCATCACTTTAACCATCCTACTCTTATCCTAACCGTCCTAGACCCTAAAACTCGTCATTATAAGCTGCCACTCTCCTCTTTAACACTGTTGGAAGCCATTAACACCATTGGAGAGCTCATATTTGAAGAAGTTGAGATCTAGGAGCTCAAAGAAGCCATTGGAGGAGCATACCATCTTCATTAACACCTTAAGTTGCTGCTATCATCCCCTCTACTGATATCAGGAGCTCTACAACCTGTTCCAACCAAGTTTCAGCCCATTTGAACTCTCTAAGGTAGTTTCCTAGCACCATTGATGCCTAAAATCACCTCTAATCACACATGCAATGGGAAATACCCACATGCAAGCACTAACACTTCACATGCACGAATTTTTCTTTGTTTGGATCTGGGTTTGATGATAATATTGTGTTATTTGATGATCTAGATTGACTAAATGAGTTTATATGACGATCCATGATGATGTTAACATGTATATTGATGATTTGGTCACAAATGGGTGTTTCTAGTAACATGCATGTATGATCTAAGACTATTGGCATGATATTTGATATTGAAATGTTATTAGAAATGATATGGATGATGTTCTACAAGGGTTGAATGATTTGTTATGTCAAAATATGGTCATTTGGTGAATAATGCTAAAAATAGTAACTTTAAGGTTACTAAGTATGTATTTTTGATAAAATGACCACATGGGTATGTTTAGATCTGAAATATATGTTTCAAATGATGTTTAAGAGTTAATATGATAGTTATTTGATGCATAGGAATGTTTAGAATTGTCAAAGGTATGATTTTCATGAATGTTACTATAAATAGTAATTTTTTATCACAAGTTTGCAAATGGATGATGGGTTTGATAATGTATTGAGTCTAACATGATTATTTAGTGATAATATGATGATATTGAATAATTGTTGATGTTGAAAGAATGGATTTTGTGTATATCTCATAAGTTACTAAAAATAGTAACTTTATTTTACCAAATTGTGAATAGGAGCATGCTAGTCATAACGGGTATGATTAGGTGACTGTTCAGGACTAAAATAATGTTGCTAGATGATATTAGTTGTTAAAATTGATGAAATATGCCTATACGTGCAAACTTTCTAATTATGGAAACTTTTACGCACTAAGTGTGCTAAACCGGCTATGTGTAACGATGTGCTATGTGATAACATGCTCATTTAGGGTAATTATGCAAGTTAGAATAATCAGAATGTGAATTATTGCATGACTTGCCTAATGTGGAAACTTTCATGGAATGGAAACTTACTATAAATAGTAAGTTTCCTCATGGGAATGATTGTTGGTATCCGTACACATTACTCGACACTAAACCGCACGTTACACGAGCACTTGATTCAAAACCGTCACCAACGGGTCGTTAGGTCAAACACGGTCAACACGGTCAAACACGTCATCATGACTCACTTAACAACTTGGTGTTGTTAAACACGAATACGGTCCTGTGAGACCCACATATGTGAACACGAACTCATAGTACCTATGTGATATAGGTGACTACTAGCCGGCGAGCTACACTATCTCTTTTGAGCAAACGCATTACTTAACTCAGGTGAGTTTACGGCCACACTTTTACTCTTTAACTGATTTGCTAAATTATTGGGGTGAGAATACTATGCAACTGTTTTAGATGTATGACTGGTATGTTGTGAAAACCATTTTCGAGTGTAACTTATATCGCTTAAAGTCCTCACTTATCCTTACCGTTAGTTGTGTATCAAACGAGTCGTAATTACGTAGTACTACTGGGTTTGACTAACCCCACTCGGCACCAATGTTGACTGGAGGTCATAACGAGTGTAATTTCGATGTGAATGCAGGTTCAGCGATGACCTGCGGAGGCAAACGGAAACAGTCTAGTTTCGGTAAGATGAACTGACACACTCCACGGATCGTAGTATCCAACAACTAAACTTAACATACCCAGTATATGTCTGTTTACTATTTCTGTCTGTCTAAACCTGTGAACTCACCAACTTTGTAGTTGACACTTTTCGCATGTATTCTCAGGTAACTGATGGAGCACACGCTAGGATGCGCACAAGGATGTGTTAAGGAGTCTGACGGGCATATAGACTCAAGTCCTAGGCTTGTGTGTGCATTTGTTGTTTTTAAAACAATTTGAACAATGTAGTGTCTGTTAAACAAATTATTTTTCCGCAACAACTATTTACTTTTAATGTTAAACATTTCCGCTGCTTACTTATGAAAACTGGGTTTATTTATGATTGTATATGATTGTGAAACTCATATAGAGTCGTTTTATATGACCATGAGCTGTGATCCTGGCCACGTCACACCCACGTGGACTGATGCCACGAGTGGGAATTTGGAGGTGTGACATATAATAATAATTTAGGGCTGTTTAAAATAATTTTTTAATAGATAGCAACTGAAAGCGTGGTTAGCCGCTGACCTCTGATGCATGAGAATCGAACTGGATCCGTAAACCCTCGCCCCTATTGGAGTTGTGGCAAATGACCGGTTCTAAAAAATATAAATTGTTTACTGGACACTTGTGCCCTTAGAGATTCTATATACGTTTAAAGCAAATGTCGGTTGCTTTTTGGTTTTCAATATTTTGAAATGTATAAAGCTACTCGACTTATAATTTGTCATGTATACACGTTAAAACAAAACATCATCAACTAATATATAAGATGTATTCATTATTAAGATCCAGGCACACATGTTCTGAACCCCACACCCACCCCCCACAAAACATTTTTATTATTATTTTTGGCTGGCCACAGCAACTTTTATCTTTACAATATAATGTTTTCATATGCTTCAAATATATCCTTCAATAAGTATATGTCTATCAACGTTTATGTATAAAATTGGTTCAAAGTCAAGTTCACCTGCATAATCTCAACTTAAATCCAAGTCGAATTAACCATGAGTTATTTACTTTTTTCATAAATATCTTTTCGTGTTTTCCACCACTTATTTTTGCAATGAGGCAATTCTTACATGATTTTCAAATATATCGTATTGTGAAGTTGGTTTAGAACCAAGCCGTTGCAAGAAGGTAGGGCTATAAATGAACCGAACGTTTAACGAATAATTCGTGAATCATTCGGTGAGAAGTTCATTTATGTTTGTTTATTTAATAAATGAACGTTAGGTAATGTGTTTGTTTATGTTTGTTACCGTCCATTTATATTCATTTGTTATGTTTATTTGTTAAATATGTTTATATTCTTATTTTTTTTATTTTGGTTTAATAACATAACATTATAATTAAAAATTTTGTCATTTGAAATTTTTATCTTTTTAAAACATAGTAATTTAAAACTCAGATAATTTAACAATTAGTTTAAAATACTTTTAATTACGATTAGCATTTTTTAATTTAATTTTGTTTTTTATTTTTAAATTAGGTGTTTAACTTTAAGACTGTCATGTCTAATATTTGAGATTAGAAATGTTATTTTTTATTTTTAAATTAATATGTGTTTGTGAACAAGTTAAATTTCTTGATGAACGAACACGCATATGATTACTTGTTCGGTAAGTGTTAACGAAACATTCATAAATATGTTAAATGTTAAACGAACGAACACGAACTATAAACACGAATAAAAACTCATGCAGTTCGGTTTATTTACAACCCTAGTTATTTACAACCCTAGAAGAAGAGGAATATTCGGCTAGTTTACATTAAGATGCAAAAAGGAGGCCTTTTGTCAAGCTGATTTGACACAAAAAAAAAAAAAAGAAAAAAGAAAAAAGAAAGAAAGTTAATGACATGGTCATTGAGGGTCGAGAATGGCTGCTTTCATGCTACTTTCGGTAGCCGACTTCTTCTGCTTGAAACTTGGGAAAATTACCAAAAGCATCAAAGTTGACCAAGAAATTCCCAAAATAATCACACAGATTCCGGCGTCTAAGACGCCCATTAGACGCCCAATTAGACGCCCATTTTGTCTACATTTTCACAACATACGGGCCCACATGTCGGCGGCTTTGTCGGGTGTCTAAGACCCCTTTTCTACCGGCGTCTTAGACGCCCACTTAGACGCCCACTTAGACGCCTTTAGACGCCCATTTTGTCTACTTTTTCACAACATACGGGCCCACATGTCGGCGGCTTTGTCGGGTGTCTAAGACCCCTTTTCTACCGGCGTCTTAGACGCCCACTTAGACGCCCACTTAGACGCCTTTAGACGCCAGAATCTAAGTCGCGATTCACAGAAAAATGGCGTCTAAAGGCGTCTAAGTCGGCGTCTAAGTGGGCGTCTAAGACGCCGGTAGAAAAGGGGTCTTAGACACCCGACAAAGCCGCCGACATGTGGGCCCGTATGTTGTGAAAAAGTAGACAAAATGGGCGTCTAAATGGGCGTCTAATGGGCGTCTTAGACGCCGGAATCTGTGTGATTATTTTGGGAATTTCTTGGTCAACTTTGATGCTTTTGGTAATTTTCCCTTGAAACTTTCGATTTTATTGGTTCAGACATAAACACACGCTTCAAAATTTTCTTCATAATCATCTGCTCCTAATTATCTCACAGTTTTGAATCCAAAGAATATCGATTCCTGAACGTAATTCCAATTCTATTCGTAACACTTCTGCTTCCACTTTTAATCCTCACCGTCTTGTATTTATCAGGTTTGATCTGCTTCTTTCATCTGATCATCAGTTATATGATCTTGAGATTTCGTTGTTGTTTGCTTTTATTTAACAAAGCCCTAATTTGTTTGTGAGTCTATTTAGTGAAGCTGTAGCTTATGATTTGGATTCGGCGAATATGATTCAATTTAATGTCTGAATCGGAGTCATGATTCATAGTTTGTGCTTAGAGCTAGCTACTAAATCTTGTCATGTTTGACTTTTTTGGAATTTCATTTTGTTCTAAATCTTCGGATTAAAAATAAATAAATATTAAATTATCATCAGTTGATATTTTGTTAGCATGAGTTAGACTTTAAAAGTCAAAATTTCACGGTTTTTTACTGTGCTGATTATCTGAATTTGTTGATCTCTATCGACTTTGGTTTTATGTTATTGGCTCTTTATTTGAAGCATTTTCAATTGCTTATAAAATTCTGGAGTTGTTTGGATTTGTGGTTTTAAAGTTATACCATCCCATGATGACAATCAAATAATCAGAGAACCAGTGTTATGGTTAGGTATAGTTGATTAGTTCTACATATATCTCATTTTTCTTATGGCTACTCCTTACCTAATAAGCCAATCTAATTATTGTAACACCGAATAATTGAAAACTCATAAACATTATTGGTGTTCACTTTCCAAGCTATTGGTGTTCTATCATAGTCTTGGTTATAGATAATCATTAGTTAAGGCTTTATGTTTATTGGCTTGAGTTGATCATAAATTAGGAATAAGATATAACCTTAGAATTGGTTTCTATGACTATATGTATTTACATGTTCTGATAACTAACAAAAGAGAATGCAATATTTCAAGTTTCTCTTGTTATCTGTTTACCTGACACTTTAAACTAAATCAGCTTGAATGCACATCCAACCATTCCTGGAGCCTAGAAAGCTCCTTTTATGCATGCTTCTTGATTATTTACCGGATATTATGCTTCTTCTTCTTCTTTTTTTTTTTTTTCTGTCTTAAATTATTTTTTTGCATGTCTGCAGGATTATTGATTTGTTATTTACTGGAAATCTGAAAAAAAAAGCATATACGGAGATGGGTCTGAAGAATATCTCCTCTTCTCAGTCAACCAATTATTTCCACAGGCTTTCAAAGGCTTTAGAATTTGCAGTTTCTGAATGGCTGCTTATGTTTTTATTATTCATTGATGCATGTTTCACCTACTTAATTGCAAAATTTGCATCTTACTGTCAACTTCAAGGTCCATGTGTACTATGCTCAAGATATGATCATATTATGGCAAAGGACAAAACAGGAATTTACTGGGATTCAATCTGTAATCATCACAAGTCTGAGATTTCTGCTCTAGTTCTTTCCCATGTTGATGGAATCTGTGAAAATTGTCTTTTATCATCAGCTACCAAAACCAAAATCAAGAGCAAGTGCAATGATGAAACTTTTCAATTAGTACTGGGTAAAACAGGATCTAGCCCTTTACAAAATCATGATTCTTCAGGTTCTAGAATCTGCTTCTGTTGCAATGAACAATGTGTTTCAAGAGATCATATGAATAACTTGCTACCTATTAATTCAATACATTCTCATCCTTCTGAATTTTTTGTCATAAATGGTGAGCATGCTAAGAATGAAAAGAACATTCATGTGGATGAGTCTCTTGAAGCATGCAAGTCTTCTCATGTTGGGAAAAAGCTATTTTCACATTCATCAGAGTTTGAATATCAGAAAGATGATGTTAATTATTGTGATGAGTTAGAACTCCAGGTTTCCGATATTGTTCCTAAGGTTTATTTGAAGTCAGATTCACAATTTGAACTTTCTGATATTCACAATCATTCTGCAACAGTTTCAATACGTGATATAGATGAAGTTAAATGTCAAAATGGTGAAAATAAAGAAGTTATATCTCAGATTAATGAACCAATTTCAGTTGATGAGGTTTCATCATCCACTAATGCAAAAAATCCTGCTGATGTCCTTATGGAGACAAGTAAGTTCAACGAGGGTTAAATAATTAATTTTTGCAGTTAACTTCATTAAAGCTGCAACTAGCTAAGTATCTGACAGTGAAATAAAATCACAATTATTTTTGTAACCTAATCCCATCCCACAAGAAGCATATTTATTGTACACTTTAATTACTTTTATGTATTGGTTAATTTAATAATTATAATTTGTCAGATAACAGTTAATTATCTTAATATTCAAACAGACGAAGGTTTTTCTTAATTACTCACATAAATTATACGACTATTGAATATTTGAAGTGGCAAAATGGGCTGGTGAGGTAGGTCAAATAACTTGTTAAAGGATTAAAACAGGCCAGGTGGGTTGACCCAAAACACATTTTTGCCCACTTTTTTATTTTTCTAATTGTATAAAGAAATAATGCAATGATATGACTACCAAAACTATATCATTACAGGGTAATTTGGTTTCTTCAAATAAAATAATACACAATGCATAAAGATATACTTAAGTGACTTTAAAGTTTAAAACCAATTTAGCTAAAGAAGGATTATTACGTTTGAGATAAAACACAACCTATACCAACTTTCTCCCGAGTAAAATGCTGAAATTTTTCACCAAAATAAATTTTGAAATTTGAGAAGTGATCCAAAACTACATGTCAAGCTCATCAAGATAAACCAAACTAGTTGCTAATAGTTTGTCTGTTTTATAGCCAATCCATCAATAACAACTGAAGTGATTAAAGACACTGCAATTACAAATGGCCACCAAATATCAAACCAGTTGGATCTTGGTGATGCATATAAGCTTGCTATCAGCACTAAAGGAAGACAACTCTCTGGGAAGTTTCTAGATCAGAAATCATTTAATAATTCTTCAACAAGAATCAGTGAAGACTTGAAGATATTATTATCACACAGATCTAATGACAGCCTAGTTAGCCCTAAGTTGTCTTTTAACAGTGACGAGTTAACAGGTTTGCAATTCCTTCAGAGTAGAATCTCTTTGGAAAGAAATGAATCTAATATTTCATTAGATGGAAGTGTTGTGAGTGAAATTGAAGGGGAATGTGCGGTTGATAGACTAAGAAGACAAGTTGAACATGATAAAAAACTTATGGGTATTTTATATAAAGAATTAGAAGAAGAGAGAAACGCATCGGCTGTTGCTACAAATCAAGCAATGGCTATGATCACTAGGCTACAAGAAGAAAAGGCTGCGCTTTATACAGAAGCTTTACAATCTTTAAGGATGATGGAAGAACAAGCAGAGTTTGATAATGAAGCATTACAAAAGGCGCATGATATAATTGAAGAAAAAGATAAACAAATTCAAGATTTGGAAGAGTTACTTGGAAAGGTATCTGAAGAAGATGTTAGAGAATGAACACGCAATATCGAATATTAATATTATTCTTCTTGAAGGTAAATTGCTCTTATCTTACTAATTTAATCATTGAATTTAAGACCCTTGATGGTTTTATGGCTGCATAAAAAGGAACATAGAATGGATTGGTACATGATGTACAGTTTTTATGGGATTTTCTAAAGGTTTGGTTGCGTATGGTAGGAATGTGATCAAGTGATATCAGCTTTGTTCTATATTGTGGTTTACACTAAAAGAAGACAACAATTGTTTTAAGATATATACTGTACTTTATGTTTTATGTTGCTTAAAGTTATTGAATATATCTGCTTCTTAGAGGGGTTGGAGACATCTAAAGAAGACGATAATTACAGTTGTATCTTATAAGTTATAATATCAAGATTAACTGAGGTAGTTAATTTGTTAAATATGATATTTTAGACTTGCAATTAACCCCTTCAATGCCAACATCATTGTCTGTCACCTGCTATTGACCTCATTAATCAAAGAAGACATCTTTATTGGTCATCTGTTCTTCTCCTTTTCTATTTTCGCAGATCTAAACCGTTGAACACTCACCACCACCACCTTTGAGTCGCAACGTCTCCTATGTTTGCAGGGTGAAAATGTCTCAAATCCTGTCAAATGGTCCTAATCCCTTGAGCAGGTTTTGTTAGAACCCGTTCATGTGGCCATCCCGTTTACTAATATTTCACAAATTGACACCTTTAGTCCCTATACTTTATATTAGAATATTTGATGGAAATATAGAAAAGTATAAAAGGGGATTTCCCTTAGTTGTTGTACGCATTCTCATATTACAAATCAGAGAAGAATACAAACACCCATCAGTTTTTTGTATGTCTATGTTGAGAGAACCCATTCCATGATCAAGAGAACAACAACACAACGGGAATCAAATCACGGCATCTTCATCTAAGATCACGATCCCTACTTGTAAGTATTAGAACATAATCAAAATCAAATCAACAGGGTTTCAATTTCTTGAGCCAACACTTAATAACCTATAAACTTGAGATGTTATATGCTGAAATCACATCGGGGAGCCAAATTTGAGGGTGATTAAGTATTAGAACATAATCAAAATCAAATCAACAGGGTTTCAATTTCTTGAGCCAACACTTAATAACCTATAAACTTGAGATGTTATATGCTGAAATCACATCGGGGAGCCAAATTTGAGGGTGATAGAAAGGTGTGAATGGATGAGTTTGATGATGATTGGTGGTAGTATAGTAGTCAGATTTGGTTAGGATGAGTTTTATTATGAGTATTGGTGGATGGTTGTTTGATATTGGGCTCACCAAAACGATGGTGGTGAGCGATGGTTACGCTTCTACAGGGGTTGAACCACAGTGATGAGCAGTGGTGGTGGTGGTGGTGACGGCCAGAGTGGTTACGATATTGCAGGTGGCAGTCAAAGATGACAACAATGTTGGTGGTAGCTGTGATCGTAGGTAGTGACGGAGCTTGAGCGCTCGGAAAGGGGGGGCGAAAAATTACCGAAGCCAGAATACATGTTAATTTTTTTAAGCGAGGGGGGGCGAAATCTCTATTTTTAACTAAAAATTAACCTTTCGACCAAAAAATTAACACTATGGACGAAAAAAGAGGGGGGCCGACCGGCCCTATGCAAGCTTCGTCACTGATCGTAGGAACCAATGTGAGACTAGCCCACTTGATAGAGGCATTGCCTTTTAGAAAGGAGGTCTTGGGTTCAAATCCAAGCAAGGGTGGAATATTGGGTGTAGTGTAAGAGTAGGATAATATGATTGTTTAAAAAAAAGTTGTGATCGTAGGAGGTGTCTGGTGGGGCGGGGCGGGGCGGGTAAATTGTATAATTTAACTAAATTACATTATTTAGTTATTATATAACAATAATAAGTATTTTTATTTATTTTTTATTATTTAATTATCATTAATATTATATAATAATAATTATTAATTATATTATTATCGTTGCATTGTTGTACTGCCGCCGTTTTATTTCACTTTATGTACTTTATTAAATAGTTATCGCGTCACTCTCTAGCTAAAAAAATATTGTGTTTAATCGTAAAATCTGACATCAGTAAATACAAACATAGGAAAAACAAATAAAATAGTAAGAAATTAATTGTTATTATTATTTAAATAATATTAATGTTAATATGGAATATTTTAATAACAGTAAAAAATAAAAACGATCTAAAACTCGCTTCATATAATAACACTCAATTAAAATTGTACATGATGATATAGGTTTTCGATTACGACAGCGGTGAAACATCACGGACATAAAAAAACATACAAACAACCAACCGCAACGACTGTCAAATTGTTCGTTTAATTTTTTAATTTATATTATTATTATTATTTAATTATTATTGTTATTTAATTATTATCATTTAATTATTATTATTATTTTAGTTAAAATATTTGTATCGTTGACCACTTTCTAACTAAAAATTATTGATTGAGTCATATCGTTAAATTGTGGTGACACCATCACGAATATTGAAACGTTACAACAGTTTAATAAATCAAACTATTAAACTGTCTGGAAAGTTTTAACTATTAGTTAATTAATTATTATTATATAATATATAGTATTAATATTATATATTATATATTAATAATCATAATAAAAGTAATAATTATTATTATAATTCTTTAATAAGTATTAATATTATATAATAATTAATTAAGTATTTTTATTAATACTTCTTATAGAGTTATAGGTCGGCCGCTATTTTTGACCGTCGACATATATTAAGTAATTATTAATATTTAATTATTATTAATATTTAAAGCACGATAGTAACGGTTGTTAACCTGTCCTAAAACATTAAATTAACTGTAACAAAAGCAAGTGTCAATCGTAAGAATTACGAACCTAAATAAAAGCGCGCAATATTAAAAATCATATAACTCAGACAAAAAAAAAGACATTCACAATCGTAAGATTATTTCAAAAAAGTCTAGAATTGTGGGTAAAAGGAACAAATTTTGATGTATGATGCTGCTAAAGTTGGTGGCATCAACACACTAAATGGGTTATATGATGTTGGCTAAATACTTGTTCCTTCTTGGGTTTTATTGGAATATCAAGGGTTTTCAAGTCCACGGCTCAGTACTTGTTACTTCTTGTGTTGTAATTGATATATTATTATGTTCATTATTATTATTAAAATATATGTATTTTCATACGTATTTTTTGTATAAAAATTAAAGACCGAGTCATACTGTCCTGTCACTGTGACAACGTCATGAATATGAAAATGCAAACAATAAATTTGTCACAACAGCTATCAATTTATCCTAAAACGATAATCGAACCGTTTTGCAAAAGTTTTGAATATTAGTTAATTGATTAATTATTATTATTATTATTATTATTATTTAATTAGTATTAATATTAGATATTTATTATTATTATTATTCAATTATATATACTCTCTATTAAAAACTAACGGATGAATAGTGACGGGTGTTTGCCCCGAGATCTGATTCGTTTGATGGTTTTGGTATGAGCCGGATCCGATGAGGCCTAGGAGGTGAAAAAAAGGAAGAACAGGAGAAAACAACATAGATATAATTTTTCCTCTATCGATATAAATCATGATTCAGGGATGTGATGTTTGAATATTTTCTGGGTTAAAATGGGGAAAAAATCTAAGCATGTTCTTGCTAAAATCTTCCCCCCGTCAGCACCGATCATGAATTCATGATGGAGGAGCGCGATCGACATTGGTCGTCGAAGTTTCTGCCTTTCTGGTGCGATTGACACCTTCTTCAGAAGATGGTATATATTTAGGGGGTTTGATGCTAAAAAGGATGTGATAGAGGTGTGTGATTCGCGTGATTCGTCGGGTTTGCTCCTGCCTGACTTCTCTTTCTCCTTCACACCCATTTTAGGGACTAACTAGGAAGCTGGTTACAATTCACACGTATGTATTGTTTTTTGTATCTTGATTTCTTAATCTATTTCATGCCACAACAATGGATTTCAGTTTTTCTATAAATAATTCTTGGATGTTTTTCAAGAAATTTACCCTGTATATTTACTGCCCTAGGTGTCTAATAAAATGCCTGAACCAACCTTTTTATGGTATATATTCTAAGAAGTTTACCCTTTACAGTAGGTTGTTGCATTTTGTTTTGTAGAAATTGGGATTCATACTACCTTAATTCAGAAAATGAAATGAGTAAAATGCATGTCTGCCTGTATTATTTTGCATCTCTGTTTGATCCTAAAGTAAGTTGTCATTTTAGGAGAAAATGCAGCTGTTGTTGACTTGCTACACAAATACTTCCCCCCATTCATTACTCCATTAATGTTGGCATAGGCCACCGACCCGATTGATTGTGGCCTCGCTTTACATGTTCCGTTAGTTGGGTATTGGGGGATCTAAGTGGATTTTCATGTTTTTCAAAAAAAAAAAAGGATTGTCTTTAAGTACATATTTTTAATCAAGTTTGTTGAGTTTGCTTGAGCTATGTTCAAAACTACCATTTTATGTTAAGGTTTTGTTTGTTTGAGGTGTGTTCAATTGACGAATTATCTTGGATTTTTGTTTGGAGGAATGGAACGGGCCTTCCCTGTGATCCTTCTTTGGGTTATTATCATGGGATTTCAGAAGGTATGTGATTTATTCATGATTCTTGATCAAGTTTAGTACTTGCAACTTATTTGCTTAAAATTTAATGGAGCAATTAATAGATATCCTTCTAAAAGTTTAAATAGCATATATATTTCATATATATATATAGACAGAACTTGGTTAGTAATGTATGCTCATTCTGTCTCGCCCGCCCATCTACCCATCAATTTTTCACAATGGGCCAGCAGGCCGGGCGTACGGGAACTGTCGACGCTACCTTTCCTCGTTTTAGTAAATTTAGAACTCACTTTCTTGATTCCAAGGAAACTTATCCTTTTGTAGCTAACGTAACAATCGACCCCCAATGAAGCCAACATAAATCCGATCCAATCAAATTCGGTTGCTCTCCTAAACCATATATATGGTTTGATTTAATTGCATATTTAAAGCAATCTTAGCTTTAGTTTTGATTACTATAGTTTAAGAAGTAGATAAAATAGGCCATCAGTGTAAAGATGACTACGATTTAAACTCTGTAGCAATTATTAATAAAATTAAGTTGTAGATAAAGATCAAAATGAAACCCACATGTTATCTTTGTGCGTTTTGTTTGTCATGTTCGGGTTTAGTTTCAATAATTAGTACTTACATTTTCTTTTCCAGATATACATGTTAAAAGAGGGGATTGATGGGTGGCTAAATTGACTTCCTATGTTTACCCACTGAGAGAGAATTAACCCAATTACAATTGAAAGCCAAGGATAAAAATGGGACATCATCGTCTTCCTATCAACACACATCAAGCTTATATTAGAAAATAGTTAGGGGCCGTTTGGTTGTGTCTGAATCATTAAGTGCTGAATTTTTAAGATGTCTGTATGATTAAAAGGGTCTCAACATTAAGTGGTGTTGTTTGTTTTAGCATCTGAATGAAAAATACCCTTTTAATTGAAAAACCCTAAAAAGAATCAAAGCATTCCATCGGTCGCACCCTCCGAGCATCGCCGCCTCTCGCCTTCCGTCGACCTCACCAGGTCATCGCCATCGACCTCCTTCAACCATCGGTCGCACCCTTCGAGCATCGGTTGAGCATCAAACCATCGGTCGGTCGTCGCGCCCTCCGTCGAGCATCAGTCAGTCGAGCATTGAACCATGTGAACCATTGTGTCACACCCCCAATTTTCAACTAACGGAATCATACCGTTTGGGAACGTGACAAACCAGGATCTCAGATCATTAGACATAACGAAGACCTCTATATGAATTTCAAAACATACTTTGGTCTAAAACATCAAAGTTTTTAAAGATTGCGGAAGCGTTTTAAAACAATAACCAAAGGAACAGTTGTAACATGTAAATTACAAAACAAAATCCCCAAATGTCTAATTCAACCAATATAAATATAAAACATGCATGCGACTCTATCTCCTAGTCCATGCCAGCTTTGTTGCGCACCTTAGCGTCCTGAGAAAACATGTAAATCAAGTCAACACAAAGGTTGGTGCATAACACAGGTTTTAAGTATTCACAATGTTCAAAACAACAGTTTGAATATCAAGTTTGCAGATAACATAATCACACATGCATAGTCATGATAGCTAGTCATATAAACTATTTACATAAGTGGTCGACACCGAAGCTGACGATTGCCATGCTATAGCATGTTTTTGCCTTGCCACTATTGTCTAGCACAAACAATAGTAATGTGTGTTTGGTCAGTCAAACACCTGCGTAGATCCCATCTACCAGGTGAGGTTTGTCAAACCTAATAGATCTATTTTCAACTACCACGCTTTGCGCTACGGCAAACTAAACGGTTCGAAGTGTGTAAGGACTTTTAAATGCTATGTTGTCACATAATGTAAACAGCTAACTCATGCAAGTGATATGTATCTAAAAAGTTTGTTTGCACATGTTTTCTCCCCCAACACAGTTAAAATAAGAAAAGGGGCCGTGTACGCACCTTTGAGTATTGCAGAATGATCAAACACTCGTAAACTTGCGTAGAAAATCCTCTACGAAGAATCTGTGATTAAACAATAACCTAAAGTTATTCGGAATGTCGTTTTGTGCTTGGAATCACATACGTGTCAACACACGTATGTTAGATTTGTTAAGAATGTGCATATGTATATACGCGTGTCTTTTGAAATCGTTTAAATAAAATCATATTTGATTTTATTTAAATAACCTTAATTATACGCGATTTCGTTTCCGATCTAAAATATGAATTTTACTATTTCAATGTGTTCGTATTCCCGTTACGGTTCCAACGCAACTCGAACCAATCAAATCGGAGTTCAAACGAAGAAGTTATGGGCTAAAATCAAAAATAGTTCAAAAATACAAAAACTGGCAGCCCTCGGGTTCGAACCCGCGACCTGCCACACATAACACACACACGCTACCAGTCTCGCCCGCTAGGGTTTCGCAACTTACTTCCTAAATTAATTCTTTTAACCTTTACTTAACCGGTTTCCCTTTTCCTTACTATAGCCGAAGCAAAACTTCCCAATTGGTCTCCAATTCGAACCCGATTAAGCACAAGACCTTAGGGCTTTGATTCCAAATGTTCAAACGAGTTTAGGGATGTGATTAATTTGATCATCAAATAACAGAAAGTTCCACATCGTGACTCATCCTAGTTTCGAACGTGTATACCCCAATCTTTAATCAAAATCGTTTAATTCATTGAGGTTTCTTGAAATTAACTTAGGCTTATTCTTGATCGGTTCCTTCTGAAACTATCTATACCATTTAATTTCGTTCTTAAGCTTATTTGATACGAAACCCCCAAATAGGTTTCCATCAAAAACCCTAGAACTCAAATTTCATCAAAACGATGTTATCATCAGAAATTGTCTTATGGTTATGCTTAATCGGAGACTTATGAAACTAACTGTATGCTTGAATTTGATTATTAAACTTCTTAAACAGGAAACCCCCAAATCGTTTTACACTACGAACCCTAGAATTAGAAATCCACGAACTCGTTATGATTTCATGAAATTTACATAAGGTTGCTATCAATCGGAGGTTTCTGAAACTACCCATATGGTTTAATTTGATTCTTAATTCCGTTTGCCCTAGAACCCCCAAATCCGTTCATAGCATGAACCCTAATGATCGAACCCTTATAATTCGTGATTATCACTTCGAATTAGCATGGGTTTTTGTTTAGTCGAAAGTTTTAGATTGTGTAAGCATTGATTATTACCAGTTTTGATGCCCGATTGAAGTAGCTCGACTTGTAGATGAAATTCGGCCAAGCTCCTAATCGATTCTTCTACTTGAGCACCTTGGGATCAAATTGCTGATTGGATTCCCTTCTGAATATGCCGAGTATGGGTTCTGTGAACTTAATTTGATGTATTATGATCGATTATACCTATTTGTGTAATGACTAGAAACGATTTTGCTTACAAATCGTTTATTTGGATTAAATTCGAAGCTTAATGAACTAATAACGCCTGATCATCATTACTAATCATCAATGGGATGATTTAATTTCGGTTACAAACCTTATTATTGGACAATTCGAATTTTGCCTCAATTTTCATACGAATTTTGACTCTAAAAGTCAAAACTTTGCATTTTAACCTACTTACCAACCTTATCCTTGTAATTGAGGTGTTTATGGCTTGTTTTGATAAATTTTAACCCTTATAAATTATTCTCGATCAATAACATATCACTTCAATTAACAAAATTAAACCAAAAATCCCGAATTATCATTAATTGGTTCAATTGGAATACTATTGGGCTAAATTAATCCATTTGGGCCTCATTATTGCCACTGGGCCTACATTAAACTCATTGGGCCTATCTTGGCCTTACTGGGCCAACCTTGGCCTTATTGGGCCTACTTTGGGCTCATTGGGCCTACCTTGACCTTACTGGGCCTTCCATGTCTTGTTGGGCCTGTGATCTCACCATTTCAGTTAACAAGGTTAATCCGAAAAGTCGGATTGTCACATCATCCCCTTGTTGAAGGAATTTTCGTCCCGAAAATTAGTAAGTGTTAGGAGTAGTTAGGAAACTACTTACGAATTTAAATCGTACGTGTTAGTGTTATTTGATCATTCCGTGTACTTGTGTCTCACACACAAAATCTAATGCTTGCAACATCACAACTAAATGTGATCGTTCAATGTGACTGTTCGTGTGTATACTAGTTAGTTCACCTAATTGTGACTGTTTGTATCTGATCATACTGTGCTGTGTAACCTCACACATAGTGAGTATCTGTAACTGTTCGTACTATGCAACCCCGCACATAGTAAAATGTGTGTAACTAATCATGTATGTACTACTATAACATGTAACATATGAGATATAGCACATAAAATGTAATGTAGCACAAATGTTTATAACAAAACCAATTGAATAAAAGTGTTTGTGCTTACAGTTTGAAGTATGAAGTGTTGATGTGTGAAACATCACGTCATCCCCTTGTTGAAGGAAATTTCGTCTCGAAATTTAACGTGCGCTCTCAGTGTTTGTAATAGCTGTTTTGAATAGATGAGGATACTTCTTCATCATTTGGTCTTCCCGTTCCCATGTGAATTCAGGACCACGTCTTGAATTCCACCGAACTTTGACGATTGGAATCTTGCTTTGTTTAAGTTGTTTGACCTCTCGGTCCATGATTTCTGCTGGTTCTTCAATGAATCGTAACTGTTCATCTACTTGTATTTCTTCCAACGGTACAATCAATGTCTCATCAGAAAGACATTTCTTTAAATTCGACACATGAAAGACATCATGAACTCCACTGAGTTCATCCGGTAATTTGAGTTGATACGCAACCGGACCAATCCTTTTCAGGATCTCAAAAGGTCCTACGTAACGTGGACTAAGCTTCCCGCGCTTGCCGAATCGTATCACACCTTTCCAAGGTGATACCTTTAGAAGAACTCGGTCTCCTACTTGAAATTCCAACGGTTTACGACGTTTGTCAGCATAACTCTTTTGTCGATCCCGGGCCGTTGCCATACGAATCCGGATTTGTACAATCTTCTCAGTCGTCTCGTGCACCAGTTCAGGACCTGTTATCTGACTGTCACCAATTTCAGCCCAGCAAACTGGTGAACGACATTTGCGACCATACAAAGCTTCAAACGGTGCTGCTTGAATACTTGTATGATAACTATTATTGTAAGAGAATTCCACGAACGGTAAGTGATTCTCCCAACCATCACCAAAGTCAATTACACAAGCTCGTAACATATCTTCGAGCGTTTGAATCGTACGTTCACTTTGACCGTCGGTCTGTGGATGATAGGCGGTACTCATATCCAAACGAGTCCCCAATGACTTATGAAGTGATTTCCAAAAGTTGGAAGTAAATCGGGCATCCCGATCTGATATGATAGAGATTGGCACGCCATGCCGTGCTACCACTTCCTTGATGTAAATGCGAGTCAGTTTCTCCATCTTGTCGGTTTCCTTGATTGCTAAGAAGTGTGCAGATTTTGTTAATCGATCGACAATTACCCATATCGTATCACAACCACTCGGTGTACGGGGTAACTTAGTAATGAAGTCCATCGAAATCTGTTCCCATTTCCACATCGGTATCTCTGGTTGTTGCAGTAAACCAGATGGCTTCTGGTATTCAACTTTGACCTTCGAACAAGTCAAACATTTGCTAACGTACTTAGCAATATCAGCTTTCATGTGAGGCCACCAATACAGTGCCTTCAAGTCATGATACATCTTGTCTGATCCCGGATGGACTGAATACCTGGACTTGTGTGTTTCATCCATCACGAGTTCCCTTAAACCTCCATACAAAGGTATCCACAGTCGATCAATGAAATAACGAATTCCATCAGACTTGACATCCAACTGTGTTTCCATTCCTCGTAAAGATTCATGTACTAAGTTTTCCGTTTTCAAGGCCTCGAGCTGAGCACTGCGTACCTTGTCAGGTAAGTCAGTATGTATCGTCATCATAAGTGCACGAACCCGTCTTTTTGAAGTTTCTTTTCTGCTTAAAGCGTCAGCTACCACATTAGCTTTTCCCGGGTGATACTTAATTGCGCATTCGTAATCGTTCAACAACTCAACCCATCGTCGTTGTCTCATATTAAGCTCCTTCTGATCAAAGATATGTTGCAAACTCTTATGATCAGTGTAAATAGTACACTTAGTTCCATACAAGTAATGCCTCCAAATTTTCAAAGCAAAAACCACTGCTCCTAACTCCAAGTCATGAGTAGTGTAGTTCTTTTCGTGTGGTCGTAGTTGCCTTGAAGCATAAGCAATCACTTTATCACGTTGCATCAATACACATCCCAAACCCTGTGCAGATGCATCACAATACACCACAAAGTCTTCTGTCCCTTCCGGTAAGGACAGAATCGGTGCACTACAGAGTTTCTGTTTCAATAACTGGAATGCAGCTTCCTGTTTATCCGTCCAGTTATATTTCGTTCCCTTATGCGTAAGAGCTGTAAGTGGTTGAGCGATCTTTGAGAATCCCTCAATAAACCGTCGGTAATAACCTGCCAAACCAAGGAATTGTCGTACCTCGGTAGGAGTCTTTGGCGCTTCCCAATTCTTAATCGCTTCAATCTTCGCTGGATCAACATGTATACCCTTTTCATTAACTATATGCCCCAAGAATTGTACTTCTCGCATCCAGAAATCACATTTCGAGAACTTAGCGTACAATTGTTCCTGTTTCAGTAATTCTAGTAGCAATCGAAGATGTTCCGCGTGCTCTTCTTCAGTCTGAGAATAGATGAGAATGTCATCAATGAAAACAATGACAAACTTATCGAGATAAGGTTTACAAACACGATTCATGAGATCCATGAATACAGCTGGAGCGTTTGTCAACCCAAATGGCATGACCAAGAACTCATAATGGCCATAGCGTGTTCTGAATGCTGTCTTTGGAATATCCTCCTCCTGGACTCTTAGTTGATGATAACCCGATCTAAGATCAATCTTCGAGTAGTAACTTGAACCTTGCAACTGATCGAACAGATCGTCAATTCTGGGTAACGGATACCGGTTCTTGATAGTAACCTTGTTCAACTCCCGGTAATCTATACACATACGGAAAGTCCCGTCCTTCTTCTTAACAAACAAAACTGGAGCTCCCCACGGTGAAAAACTAGGTCGTATGAAACCCTTATCCAACAACTCTTGCAATTGTGTAGATAACTCTTGCATCTCTGACGGTGCAAGTCGATAAGGCGCCCTAGCTATCGGTGCTGCATCTGGTGTAAGGTCGATTCGGAATTCCACCTGTCTGATAGGCGGTAATCCCGACAAGTCTTCTGGAAATACCTCCGGAAATTCACAAACTACTGGTATATCTTCAATCTTCTTCTCAGCTACCGGCTTTTCAGTTATAAGTGCTATAACTGCCGTATGACCTTTCCGCAGACATTTGTGTGCTTTCATACAAGATATGAGACGCAGTGGCGTACTGTCACACCCTCAAATTCCCACTCGTGGTGTCAGTCCCCGTAGGTGTGACGTGGCCAGGATCATAGCTCATGGTCATATAGAATGACTCTATATGAGTTACACATTCACACAGTTTTTAAAACAATACAAGTTCTCATAGTTTGCAGCGGAAATGTTAAACATCAAAGTATACATAAGTTTGCAGCGGAAAGTAAATTGTATCAGACACTACAAAGTAAGCTGTTTTCAAAACATAACCAAATGCACACAAGCCTAGGACATGAGTCTAAATATGAGCTTGACTCCTTAGTGTGTCCTGGTGAGCGTCCTAGCGTGTGCTCCATTAGTTACCTGAGAATACATGCGAAAAGTGTCAACTAAAAAGTTGGTGAGTTCACAGGTTTAGATAGACACAAATAGTAAACAGATATATACTGGGCATGTTAAGTTTAGTTGTTGGATCCACGATCCGTGAGTGTGTCATGTCATCTTACCGAAACTAGACTGTTTCCGTTTGCCTCCGCGAGTCATCGCTGAACTCGCAATTCACATCGATTATTACACTCGTTATGACCTCCAGTCAAAGTTGTTGCCGAGTGGGGCTAGTCAAACCCAGTAGTACTACGTAATAACGACTCGTTCGTAACAATTAACGGTAAGGATAAGTGAGGGCTTTATGCGATAATAGTTACACTAAAAAAGAAACGGTTTCACAACATGCCAGTCCTATATCTAAAACAGTTGCAGTATATTCTCACCCCAATAGTTTAGCAAATCAGTTAAGAGTAAAAGTGGGGCCGTAAACTCACCTGAGTTCGTGTAATGCGTTAGCTCAATAGAGTTGCGTAGCTTGTCGGCTAGTAGTCACCTATATCACATAGGTACTATGAGTTTGTGTTCACAAATGCGGGTCTCACAGGACCGTGTTAGTGTTCAACAACACTAAGTGGTTATGTAGGTCGTGTTGACCGTGTTTGACCGTGTTGACCGTGTTTGACCTAACGACCCGTTGGTGACGGTTTGGATCAAGTGTTTGTGTATCGTGCGGTTTTAGTGTCGTGTGAGGTGTACGGATACCAAAATCATTCCGATAAAGAAACTTACTATTTATGGTAAGTTTCTATTTTAGGAAAGTTTCCATATTTGGCAAGTTATGCATAAACTCATATTCCGATTATTCTAACATGCGTATTTATCCTAAGTGGGCATGTTATCTCATAGCACATAGTTACACATAGCCGGTTTAGCATAGTTTGCGCGTAAAAGTTTTCATATTTGGAAAGTTTCTAAAATAAGCATATTTCATCAAGTTTAACAATCAACATCATCTAATATCATCATCTTAGTCCTAAATAGCCTATTAATCATGATCATTCCACCTAACATGTGACGAATCATAAACTTAACAAAATAAAGTTACTATATTTAGTAACTTATGAAAATAACACCAAATCAAGTTTCCCAATAACATATTCCTTCCAATATCATCATATAATCACTAAATGAGCATGTTAGACTCAAGACATTATCATGCATATCATCAAGTTGCAAACTTGTGACAAAAAGTTACTATTTATAGTAATGTTCACGAAATTCATACTTTGACCATTCTAATCATTCCTATTCATCAAACAATCACCATTTAACTTCTAAACATCATTTTAAACATATATTATAGATCTAAACATACGAATGTGGTCATTTCATCAAAGATGCACATTTTGTAACATTAAAGTTACCATATTTAGAAATAATCATCAAATGATCATTTTTCAATATCCAAATCCCATTCCTAAACCTCTAATCATCATAATATCATCCAAACTACATATCTATATCAAATCTTGCCAAACACATCATGGATCATGCATGCATGTGGATTAAAGTAGCCATTTCTTAGTAAAATCAACAAATAGCCATTAAACCCTAATAATATCATCATAGATCATCAAGATACTCATCTAAATGAACAAACCCAGAAACCAAATTCGTGTGGGTGCATCCAAGGGGCTTGCATGTGAGTATTTCCCCTTGCATGTGTGATTTCTAGTGTAAAAACTCAAAGTGGTGCTTAGAGGACTACCTTAGTGAGTTCAAGAACACTGAGATAGGGCTGGAACAGGTGTGTGTGGCTTCAAGAAGTCCAGGAACGACCTCCACAGAAGCTCCAACTCGTGCAAAGTGAAGATGGGTGTCTTTTAGCTCACTCCAAGCTTCCAATGGCCTTCAATGTCTTCAAAAACGAGCTCCCAAGGTACAACAATGGCTTCCAAGGGTTAGGATGGTGATTTGCAGGAGAAAACGTCGAGCAAGCAGGTCTGGAACTCGGAAGTTGGGTTTATAGGGTGGCTGAAATGATTAGTCTTGATTTAATCAAGATCTTTGCGTGTTGGACTCGTCGCGTACCGCGACAAGTGTCTCCGAAAGTCTCCGCGTACCGCGATGAATTTCGGGATTCAAATTGCCCGCCCATCCATCGCGTATCGTGATGCTCCTTCTCGTGGGCCTCCGCGTACCGCGATGGGCCCCGGAGGAGCCCAATAAGCCCAATTTCATAGTTTTGAGCCGAATTTCTCGTATTTCTCGAATACGATCATCGTTTCTCGATGCATAAGCGTTGTTATACTAACTTAGGTTCTCCGGAACCTAATTGTGCAGTGTAAGTGTACTGTGGCTTGATCCGTTCACCAACGTTCGTCATTCAAGACACGTGCGAGTTTCGTGCGATAATTCCTCGAATTATCGGTGTGTTTGGTCCGTTGTGCCACGTGTCACACTAAATGTAGTTATTCTAGTGCCACGTATGAAATAATAATACACATTATTATTAAAATAAAATGAACGCTGACCTGGAATTTGCGAGGTGTCACACGTACTACTCTTCTCACCTTGTACATACAACGTCTCTCCATGCGGAAGAGGTATGCGAACAATCTTTTCATGGCATACGATTTCAGCCTGTTGTTTGGACAACCAATCCATGCCAATGACTACATCAAAACTACCTAAAGCAATAGGCATAAGATCAATTTCTAATGTCTGACCCATCAAATCAAGGATACATCCCTTAAAAATATTTTCCACTACAATCAACTTACCATCAGCTAATTCCACAGTGTATGGACTATCTAAGGCAGTGGGACTAACATTTAGCAACTTAGCAAGTGAACTAGATACAAAACTCCGATCGGCACCAGTGTCAAATAACATAGAGGCATAATGATTATTTAAGAGGAACGTACCCGTAACAATGTTGGGATCCTCCCGTGCTTGACGTCCTCCAATCACAAATGCCCTGCCCCTAGCACCATTGTTGTTGTTGTTATTATTGTTGTTGTTGGTGCCATTACCATTACCATTGCCGTTGCCATTGCCATTTGCGTTATTATCCCCACCTTTCTTGATTTGTGGGCAATCTTTCTTAAAGTGCCCCATCTTGCCACACTCAAAACAACCCTTCTGTGCGTTGTTCTGATTATTATTCTGGTTGTTGTGGTTGTTTTGTAGCTCCCCACGACAATCCTTAGCCGCATGTCCAATCTTACCGCACCTTTGACACTTAGCTCTATCACAATGATTACCTGCATGATGATATCCACACCTGTTGCACTTTGGGTGTTTACCGATATAACCCCCTGATGATGATGATTGCTGATCACTGTTTGAATTATGGTAAGACTTGTTTGAATCCTGCTTCCGATTCTGCTGATACGACTGTTGGTTGTGACCCTTGGAGTTGTTACCTTCCCACTTCCTTTTATGGTCTCCCACCTTGGTAGCTGATGTTCGTTTAGGCAGAGTCCCCTTTAATACTGCCTGATCAGTCAGTTGATGTGCTAAACGAACAGCTTGTTGAATGGTGGTGGGATTTGCAGAAGTAACTAATCCCTGAATCTGAGGCACTAGTCCTCCAATATATCTTTCAATCCACTTGCTGGCTGGAGTAGCCATGTGTGGTAGAAGTCTGGCCAATTCGTGTGATCGAGTCGTGTACTCTTCGATATTTGATCCCTCCATCTTGAGGTGCCAGTATTCTTCCTCTAGTTTTTGCATCTCACTACGAGGACAGTACTCCTCCTGCATTAAAGTTTTGAAGCCATTCCAAGTCAAGGCATTAGCCTCACCCAATCCCAAGGTCTGAACATTTGAGTTCCACCAAGTCAAAGCTGGACCCTCCAATGTTCCTGTAGCAAACTTCACCTTGCTCTCGTCAGGGCAGTTGCACATCTCAAACACAGATTCCGCCTTTTCAATCCATCGAAGGAGCCCTATGGCCCCCTCCGACCCTTTGAAGTTGTGTGGCTTACAGTCCAAGAACATCTTGAACGTGCATGCCTGTGGGTTAACCAGTCCCCCAGCTGGACCATGTGGCCCTGTGTTGTGTGTCTGAGCATATTGTGCGATTGCCTCTGCGACTCTGTTATTAATTATCTCGTTGAGCTCAGCGACTGTCATGTGAACGTTCTCGTTTGCCATTATCTTCCTAGTTAAAAGAAATGTTAGAGCGTTATCAAAATCCAATGTGACATGTGTAAACAAAACAACAAACACAACATGTAATGTATAAATCAACACAACTGTTGGCAATAAATAATAGTTTTTCAATAGATAGAAATTTGATTTGAGTACAATACTTTTGAAACCAAACATAAGTTTTCCAAACATCTAGTGTAGGAACACAACCCGTTCCTAATAAGTTTAAACAAAACAAGAAAAAAAAAATCAATCATCCTCAACAGTGGATTCAGGATCAGAATCAACAACGGAAAATCAATCATCCTCAACAGTAGATTCAGGATCAGAATCAACAACTGGTGCTGGTTCCTCCCCTTCCTCCTCTTCGTCTTCCTCTTCATTCTCCGAGGCCACCAAGTCTTCCAAGGCTTCAAGTCTGTCTTCCAGAATCTCAGCTCGGTTCTCTGACTCTTCAAGACGACCAATCAAATTAATCATCTCATCCCGCATATCATTGACCAGATGGGCAAGATTATCTTGCCTTTCATTAGCATCCCATAACTCCCGAGCATTATACTCGATCCTGTCATTCGCCCAGTACAAATCCTCGCGCAGTTTGGCGATCTCCTCAGCATCAGTCCTTTGCCTCTTAGGCTCAGGAACATCTAATACCGGTGGTGGATGGGTAGAAGGTCCCTCAGTAGGGATCTCCTGAGTGCCCTCCACTGGCTCCTCCTCCGGATCCTCCTCCGGGTCCTCCTCTGGATCCTCCTCCAGATCCTCCTCCGGGTCTGAATCATCTCTCTCATATGGTGGAGGAGATGGAATAGGTGGTGCTGGTGATGACGGTGGTGCTGGTGATGATGGTGGTGCTGGAACTATCGGCTCCTCATCCTCAGAATCATCAATATAGATATACGGTGCTGATGATGATGCCATGCCTATTACATAATACCATATGTAATTTCTAAGTAATACGTGTAAGCATATGTGTCTAATGTCTAACAGTCATAGTCTAAGTCTACAAATGCAAACCTAGTTCGCTATAACCAATGGTCTCTGATACCAATCTGTCACACCCCCAATTTTCAACTAACGGAATCATACCGTTTGGGAACGTGACAAACCAGGATCTCAGATCATTAGACATAACGAAGACCTCTATATGAATTTCAAAACATACTTTGGTCTAAAACATCAAAGTTTTTAAAGATTGCTGAAGCGTTTTAAAACAATAACCAAAGGAACAGTTGTAACATGTAAATTACAAAACAAAATCCCCAAATGTCTAATTCAACCAATATAAATATAAAACATGCATGCGACTCTATCTCCTAGTCCATGCCAGCTTTGTTGCGCACCTTAGCGTCCTGAGAAAACATGTAAATCAAGTCAACACAAAGGTTGGTGCATAACACAGGTTTTAAGTATTCACAATGTTCAAAACAACAGTTTGAATATCAAGTTTGCAGATAACATAATCACACATGCATAGTCATGATAGCTAGTCATATAAACTATTTACATAAGTGGTCGACACCGAAGCTGACGATTGCCATGCTATAGCATGTTTTTGCCTTGCCACTATTGTCTAGCACAAACAATAGTAATGTGTGTTTGGTCAGTCAAATACCTGCGTAGATCCCATCTACCAGGTGAGGTTTGTCAAACCTAATAGATCTATTTTCAACTACCACGCTTTGCGCTACGGCAAACTAAACGGTTCGAAGTGTGTAAGGACTTTTAAATGCTATGTTGTCACATAATGTAAACAGCTAACTCATGCAAGTGATATGTATCTAAAAAGTTTGTTTGCACATGTTTTCTCCCCCAACACAGTTAAAATAAGAAAAGGGGCCGTGTACGCACCTTTGAGTATTGCAGAATGATCAAACACTCGTAAACTTGCGTAGAAAATCCTCTACGAAGAATCTGTGATTAAACAATAACCTAAAGTTATTCGGAATGTCGTTTTGTGCTTGGAATCACATACGTGTCAACACACGTATGTTAGATTTGTTAAGAATGTGCATATGTATATACGCGTGTCTTTTGAAATCGTTTAAATAAAATCATATTTGATTTTATTAACCTTAATTATACGCGATTTCGTTTCCGATCTAAAATATGAATTTTACTATTTCAATGTGTTCGTATTCCCGTTACGGTTCCAACGCAACTCGAACCAATCAAATCGGAGTTCAAACGAAGAAGTTATGGGCTAAAATCAAAAATAGTTCAAAAATACAAAAACTGGCAGCCCTCGGGTTCGAACCCGCGACCTGCCACACATAACACACACACGCTACCAGTCTCGCCCGCTAGGGTTTCGCAACTTACTTCCTAAATTAATTCTTTTAACCTTTACTTAACCGGTTTCCCTTTTCCTTACTATAGCCGAAGCAAAACTTCCCAATTGGTCTCCAATTCGAACCCGATTAAGCACAAGACCTTAGGGCTTTGATTCCAAATGTTCAAACGAGTTTAGGGATGTGATTAATTTGATCATCAAATAACAGAAAGTTCCACATCGTGACTCATCCTAGTTTCGAACGTGTATACCCCAATCTTTAATCAAAATCGTTTAATTCATTGAGGTTTCTTGAAATTAACTTAGGCTTATTCTTGATCGGTTCCTTCTGAAACTATCTATACCATTTAATTTCGTTCTTAAGCTTATTTGATACGAAACCCCCAAATAGGTTTCCATCAAAAACCCTAGAACTCAAATTTCATCAAAACGATGTTATCATCAGAAATTGTCTTATGGTTATGCTTAATCGGAGACTTATGAAACTAACTGTATGCTTGAATTTGATTATTAAACTTCTTAAACAGGAAACCCCCAAATCGTTTTACACTACGAACCCTAGAATTAGAAATCCACGAACTCGTTATGATTTCATGAAATTTACATAAGGTTGTTATCAATCGGAGGTTTCTGAAACTACCCATATGGTTTAATTTGATTCTTAATTCCGTTTGCCCTAGAACCCCCAAATCCGTTCATAGCGTGAACCCTAATGATCGAACCCTTATAATTCGTGATTATCACTTCGAATTAGCATGGGTTTTTGTTTAGTCGAAAGTTTTAGATTGTGTAAGCATCGATTATTACCTGTTTTGATGCCCGATTGAAGTAGCTCGACTTGTAGATGAAATTCGGCCAAGCTCCTAATCGATTCTTCTACTTGAACACCTTGGGATCAAATTGCTGATTGGATTCCCTTCTGAATATGCCGAGTATGGGTTCTGTGAACTTAATTTGATGTATTATGATCGATTATACCTATTTGTGTAATGACTAGAAACGGTTTTGCTTACAAATCGTTTATTTGGATTAAATTCGAAGCTTAATGAACTAATAACGCCTGATCATCATTACTAATCATCAATGGGATGATTTAATTTCGGTTACAAACCTTATTATTGGACAATTCGAATTTTGCCTCAATTTTCATACGAGTTTTGACTCTAAAAGTCAAAACTTTGCATTTTAACCTACTTACCAACCTTATCCTTGTAATTGAGGTGTTTATGGCTTGTTTTGATAAATTTTAACCCTTATAAATTATTCTCGATCAATAACATATCACTTCGATTAACAAAATTAAACCAAAAATCCCGAATTATCATTAATTGGTTCAATTGGAATACTATTGGGCTAAATTAATCCATTTGGGCCTCATTATTGCCACTGGGCCTACATTAAACTCATTGGGCCTATCTTGGCCTTACTGGGCCAACCTTGGCCTTATTGGGCCTACTTTGGGCTCATTGGGCCTACCTTGACCTTATTGAGCCTTCCATGTCTTGTTGGGCATGTGATCTCACCATTTTCAGTTAACAAGGTTAATCCGAAAAGTCGGATTGTCACACATTGAACCATCCCGTTGGTCGAGCATCGAACCATCTGAACCATCGAGCGTCGGTCAGCGGTGGGATGCTTTGATGCGGTCAGCGGTGGGGTCGAGGGGTGGTGCGGTAGGCGGTGGGATTGAGCGGCACCGCCATAGGGGTGGGGGAGGAGGAAGCCGACGGGGAGGAAGACGGGGTAAGCATGCCTTTTTCTCCATTTTCTTCATTCAGACCCATTCAGACTTGGTTCAAGGTCTGAACCATTCAGACTTCCATTCAGATGTTTTTTTCGTTCAGACGTCCCAAACAAACGGTCTGAATCTGAATGGTTCAGATTCGGACCCATTCAGATGCTATCAAACATCCCTTAGTTATAAGAGAATGTTTAGTTAATTTCAACTCATTTAAAGTATGCTCTGATCATTAAGGTCATAAATATAGTGTTTGGGTGATTTTGATTCATGTAAAATATTATGATTTTATTAACAATTGTTTCGTGTCATTTTGACCCGTTTAAAGTGTTTTTTTATCATTATTATATATATTAATTTGCAAAGATATTTTACCTCAGTAAATTACTATTCACTTTTTGGATGTCATTGATGCATCATGTACAAGGTATTCAAGCAAAGAACCATACATACATTATATATACACAGTGTTTACACACTACACATATACAAAACCTTCACGTTTCCCCCTTTCTTCTACCTTCTTCCATCATCGCCATCCGTCATCTCCAATATCACCGATTTCAGGTAAGCTCTCCTTTGGTTTACATTGGATGATTTATGGTCTGCTTGGTGTTCTTCACACTCGAATCGTCCTGCTACATGCGATTAGGGTTTCCTTTGATTCTTCTTTATGTAGTTTGTGACGCATGAGTGGATGAGGACCAAAATTTATAAAATAAAATTGAAGGTATGTGTTTTTTTTTTTTTTTAATTTTCAGAAAGCTTAGTATTGTGTCTACAAACCACAAAACTTAGGAACTTAGGCCTTTGATTGTTCTTTTTTCTTAATTAGGGTTTTAAGTGATTGATATGGGTTTGGATTTCTTTGAACTGCTTGATATGAAACAAAGCTTTCAGTAATTGAAGTATGTATTTATGGGTGACCCTTTTTATGCGAAATCATTTAGCAGAAGCAATGTAATATGTTACTTATTATGTGTTCAATCCCTTTGGTAATGTAGGTTCCATAAAATCAACCTAATTTGAATAATACTAACTTTAGTAATGTAGGTTCTAAAATCAACATCATTTGAATAATACTAATACCTACAACAGGGTTAGCAACAGATGTATCAGTCTATATTTTCAAGAAACATATATGATTATGATTATGTTGCCCTTACATTCAATTAAATAAAGAGAAAATAAGAACGATTAGAGCCTGATCGGTAAATGATCAACTTACCACCGCCAAACCTGTGCCCGATTGACCTGTTAATCTGGAAACAAAACTCCAATTTTATGACATGTATCCATGAGCTGTGACCTGTATTTAAACTATACAAGATTAACCCGAAATGTGTAAAAAAAAGTTCAATTTATCCAATACATGATCATGTGTTGACTTGATGAATAAAAAATTGGTAATACAACAAATATGGATTTGATTGACACTAGAACAAAGGCAAAATATAATTATATAACCTCAGCACTTGACATTGACTTTAGAAGAAAGGCAAAACCTTAGGTTCTTACCAAACCACAAATTTGTGTTGTATGTTTCTTAGATTGGTTATTATATTTTTTTCTTACTGATTTGTGTCTGGACACTATGCAATTGTGTAATTTTCTTGCTAAAAAGTCGGAAATTCAAGACCAATTATATAAAAAGATGAAATTGTATTGACATTAGCAAAGAATAAATGCTAATTATAAGCATCAATAGTTATTTCTTTATTTCATTACTATTTATATTTTTTTGATAGTTTGTTTTCATAAGTGAGGTTTAACATTAACAATTTGTACATAATGTATTCAAGTTCCTTCAATTATCCCTGTTCTAGGCACAAATGAGCTCAGTTATATGTTCAAATAGTAGGAAAGGAAGTGGACTTGCTCAGATGTCCCCCTTTGTTTTTTTCTAAGCCTATTCAATTTTACAATTTAGGGGGAGAAGGGTTCTAGAAGTTTGATATTGTTGTTGTTATTAACTGTAATTTTTTTTATGAAAACACACAATTTCTTCTTAATTTATAATATCTAACACGTCATATTTTTATTTGTTTAAGTGTTAATGAAGCATTACTAATGTATACACTTTTTGATTTTGTTTCATGATATTTATCTTTCAACATATTTTCTGCAGCCTTTAGAACTTTGTCTGCTATGCACAAAACGAAAAGAAATCCAGGAATATTTTGCCACTTTACCCTTTTGAAAGAACACTACTCAACTAGCCCCCAAAATTTCTATGGTGTAGTCGATTTGCTGTATTGGGGATTCTATTTTCTTATTCTCCATCTCAAATGATGCTATATGTTATCAAGTAATAGGAATAATAACCAATATCACTACTAGAGTGCTCATGGAGTACTAATGCTTCGATAGTTTGATCTGCATTATATCTTTCATAAGATTGTTTAATAAGTTCCTTTTAGTTTTTGTTTGTTGCATTACGTGTGTAAGTTTAACAACACAGGTTTGTTGTTATTACAGAAATAATGATCATGTCTGCGATATACTGATCATTATATGTTGCCTCATTAAGAATTAATCCTTATTTGATAAATTCAATTTAGTAAGCGTTTGTTTTATAGGTGAATTAAATTAGTGACTAAAGTACGATTGAAACCCTGTTTGAGGACATATTTAGGGTTCACCAGCTTGATCTACATGTAAGAAATTCTACAAAGGTAGTCTTTTTTTTCCTATTTCATTATCTCTATTTTGCTTTGATGTTATTGGAAAATATACTGAAAATAGTTACAAATTTGGTTTATTTGGAAGGCAAATAGCAGAATAAGGTTGCAAACAAGTTTTAGTTACTGAAAACTCAAAATGGAGTTTGATTCTATATTGAATATGAAGGCATCTATTTCCATAGACCATATTTTGAAATTCTTTATTGAGCATGAAAATTTTAAATGAATATGAAGGCATCTATTTTCATAGACAAGTTTGAGTGTTCTTATATTGAATATGAAAATTTTAAATGATTAAAATTCGTCCTTAAAAGAATACATAATTAAGTTGACTTTGCCAGAATATGATCTGTTGTAAATAGAGTAATTTTCATAGGCCCACGGATTTTAAAAAGTCAAGAATTGTTTTATCAAGGCAGGTAAGGTGTGAGGCATGGCGAAAAACTAAGATGAAACAATACAAAGAAAAATAGGAAAAAAATAGATTACATAAAATCTTTCATGATTCAGAGTTTAAGAATGCACATGGTTAATGAGCATTCTGTAAATCCTACAATAAATCCATTATTTCATAAAATTAATATTTATGTTACTAATAGGTCCATTTAGTAGGTGGTAATAAATCCATTATTTCATAACAGATCAGCTCGCATCTGACATTTTGCTATTACTGTTCATAACAGGTCAATTTGGCAACTTGAGATATCATAGATTGCAACATAAATAGAAGCTCAAGTTATATAAGAGGTAAGGATGTAAATTAGACTTATTTCCTCTTACTTATTTCCTTCTTTTTTTTATTACATTTATAGGTGTTACGTGCAAAAGTCATGAACACTTGCAAAAATCGTGTTGTGTTATGTACTTATTATTTGCTTACATCAACCTTGAATGCGATCTACGCTGGAATGAACCTACAACTCATTTTGACATGCGGACAAGTAAATAATGAACTTTCCATTTTGATATGATCCACGCAAGAAAAGCCATACAAGCTCCGTTTAAGACGATGTAGTTTTGTAAATCATGAAGCTAACACCTAGCAGTATGCTTTGTATATAAACTGTGACCAAATATAACATAACCTGGATGTATTAAGCCTTCAATACTTTAAATAACTTCATCATGTTTTTAACTCTTACGTACCTTTTCTGAAAACTCAAAATGGAGTTTGATTCTATATTGAATATGAAGGCATCTATTTCCATAGACCATATTTTGAAATTCTTTATTGAGCATGAAAATTTTAAATGAATATGAAGGCATCTATTTTCATAGACAAGTTTGAGTGTTCTTATATTGAATATGAAAATTTTATATGATTAAAATTCGTCCTTAAAAGAATACATAATTAAGTTGACTTTGCCAGAATATGATTTGTTGTAAATAGAGTAATTTTCATAGGCCCACGGATTTTAAAAAGTCAAGAATTGTTTTATCAAGGCAGGTAAGGTGTGAGGCATGGCGAAAAACTAAGATGAAACAATACAAAGAAAAATAGGAAAAAAATAGATTACATAAAATCTTTCATGATTCAGAGTTTAAGAATGCACATGGTTAATGAGCATTCTGTAAATCCTACAATAAATCCATTATTTCATAAAATTAATATTTATGTTACTAATAGGTCCATTTAGTAGGTGGTAATAAATCTATTATTTCATAACAGATCAGCTCGCATCTGACATTTTGCTATTACTGTTCATAACAGGTCAATTTGGCAACTTGAGATATCATAGATTGCAACATAAATAGAAGCTCAAGTTATATAAGAGGTAAGGATGTAAATTAGACTTATTTCCTCTTACTTATTTCCTTCTTTTTTTATTACATTTATAGGTGTTACGTGCAAAAGTCATGAACACTTGCAAAATCGTGTTGTGTTATGTACTTATTATTTGCTTACATCAACCTTGAATGCGATCTACGCTGGAATGAACCTACAACTCATTTTGACATGCGGACAAGTAAATAATGAACTTTCCATTTTGATATGATCCATGCAAGAAAAGCCATACAAGCTCCGTTTAAGACGATGTAGTTTTGTAAATCATGAAGCTAACACCTAGCAGTATGCTTTGTATATAAACTGTGACCAAATATAACATAACCTGGATGTATTAAGCCTTCAATACTTTAAATAACTTCATCATGTTTTTAACTCTTACGTACCTTTTCTGATAATCGATGTTCTTTAATGTCTTCTCTTCCCTTCTATATGACTCATTGTTAGTAGATATAGATTATTTATGTTCCCTTTAATTTTATTCGTTCTATGAGTACGCCATATTTTAACCTGACTTACAGGACATACCAAACCAATGTAAAATATGCAACTTGATAGAGATTTTTGAACCAAATATAACACAGTTACAAAATCATGTATACTAAACAAAATAAATTCAATCTAATATTTTACACTAACAAATTCAACTCTATATAAACTTACATGTACATGTCTAACATATTTAACCTCTATACAACTTTATATAAACTTACATATATAACACACCCCGATGCAACGCACGGGTCCTTACTACTAGTTAAAATTATAAATATTATGTTGATATGATATAGACCTGATTAAAGTGTGTTTTAACCTTTCAGATGCGTTATAATTGTGAAGGTCATAAAGAGTATTCGCGGATGATTTTGGCATAAAGTTCATAAATAGTGTGCTCAAATAAGATAATACCTTGCAAAATAAACGAACTCAGGCCCGCCGCAACGCATGATAGGGCACTCTAGTTAGTATTAATATAAGATATTAATTATTATCTATTTATTAATATCATTTTTAGTTGCCGTTTTTTTTGACTTTACGTTTGATTTATTGCTTACTATTATTTAATTGTTATTAATATTATATAACAATTATTGTTTAATTATTATTATTATTCAGTAATGATTTAGTAACCTGAATGTATATATAGTAATTTATATCTATATCTATCTATACACTATAGTAAAAGAATAAATTTTTGTCACATGTCATCTTCTCACACCACTATATGCCACATGTCATATTCACACACCACTATTGATATTTGTTAATTTTTTATCATTCCACCTCTCTACTATTTAAATAACTATATATTCTCTCCCTTATTAAATAAATTCCTTCTTTTATTAAATAATTATAATACTAATAACTAATATATTATTTATCTTTTTATAATAAACACACTTAAATTTTTTTTATAAAATACATCAAAATTTTATAAAATCAAAATTTTTTAAAGAAAGAAATATTTTATTTTCAAAAAATCAAAATTTATGTCAAAAACAAGTTATCATATAAAATGATTTTTGTAAAATATACCATAAAATGAGTTTTTAAACAATGAAATTTTTATAAAAATGATATTTTTTAATTTATTTAAAAAATGAAGTAATAAAAATGATAGAGAATGTTACATATTTGTTCTGTTATGTTTAACACTATTTTTATATTGGGTTGCTTAACATTAATAATTACAAAAAATATATTTTATATTATTGATTTATAAAAGTCAGTTTTTAATATAATACAAACTAAAGTTTTTAACGTCAGATATCGTCAATTGCTATACATAATAAGGTCATATATCATTTGTATAGTGATTAAAATTTTTAATTGTTTATTTATTACTTAAAATATTTATTAGTATGTTAAATATCGTTTTATAATTGCTAAATTTTCATTACTAATTATTTAATACTTTATATTAAACACGTGTAACACACGGGTTAATAACCTAGTATGTGTATATAGATAAAAAAAACTTTATATTCAATCACCTTAGCAAATATGAATCATGTATCTAAATAATATTTTCTGTTGAGGGTATAAGTAAAAAAAAATTAAAAAACATGTAAAATAGAAAAATATACAACACTATGATTGAGTGATTCACACATTTCATATTATTATCATCATACATGCATTATTTTGCTTCTAAATTGTATTTTTTTTTAATGAAAAGTAATTAAATGAAATAAACTCTGCGATTGATTAGAATATTATAAAAATGGCGTTGTTAATTATAATTATTTGAATTGCTTCCACTAATGGCCGCCTTTATTATTTTTCGAACTTCAATCAATTTTTATTGCTTTCAAGAAAAGGAAAAGAAAAGAAAAAAATTTAATAATAATAAAAAATTTAAACTAATTTTTAATGTCCTCATGACACATTAGGTTTTGGCTTTCCTTTGTGTATAAAACTCATTGTTCACAGGAAGCCCAAGAAACATTTTCCCATACCCCCTAAATTTACTCAACAAAAATGAGTTCATCATCCTTTTCTCCTTCATTCCTTTTATTTTTCTTCTTCTTCTTCTTGTCCATCAATGGTCAAGATCTCATATATGACACATGCAAAACCTCTTCACAACAAGACGCTAATGTGAAGCTCCAATTTTGCACCACCTCTCTCCAAGCAGCACCGGCTAGCCGTTGCGCTGACCTTGAAGGCCTCGGGATGATGTCCATTAGGCTAACAAGGTATAACATCACCGACACAAGGTGTTACATCAAGCATTTGCTCAAGAACAACACAAAGAAGCTTGATCCCTATGTGAAGTCATGTTTGAAAGATTGTTTTGAACTTTATTCGGACGCTATTTTAGGAATCAAACAAGCCATGAGGAGTTACAATTTCAAGCGTTTTTTAGATGCAAATGTGCAAATAAGCTCGGTTATGGATGCAACTACCACTTGTGAAGATGGGTTCAAACAGAAAAAGGGTGTGGTTTCCCCACTGACCAAGAAAAATGATGCAACTTTTCAGTTGTCTGCTATAACACTCACAATTATGAATATCATTCAAAATAGTTTGAAATGATTTCAAACATATCAATATGTATAGAATCAATATAGATCTTTAATTATTAAAAAAACTATTGGTATGTAAGGTTCCTAGACTTTAACATTGTATGTGATAACTCCTTTTCCCTTGGAGAATGTAATAAACTAAATCTTATGGTTGTGTTGGGTGCAATAAAACAACATATCAATTGTATCAAAACAAGCTGTAGTTTTAAGTTGTTTTAGTTATGTACATGTTTAAAATAGATGCGTAGTAGTTGATTATGTTTTTTAGAATTATATCGGTTACATGTGAAGAGGAGATATGCGAAAGCTCGATAAGAATAGTAGAAACCATCAAAGTAGAAGGGAGAAGTGTCAGAGGCAGACCCAAATTAACATACGATAAATGAATTAGACATGATTTATTAGATTTGTACATCTTCAAAGACATGATTAAATTATAAGAGTTTATGAGGGTATGTAACTAATGCTACAAAACTCTATGAAAATGTATAGATACTTCATAAACTCACATGTATCCTTAGCTTTATCTTTGGGCGGATTTTATTTGGACACTCCACTATTATATTTTAACACCCCAGCGGTCCAAGACGGGCCGTACTAGTCAGTACGGCCCGTATTGAGTACAAACAAACATTCCAGGGTATTCCTTGGATTCAGTGAAACATTCTGTAGGACGGGCCGTACTGGGCAGTACGGTCCGTCTTGGCCTTGACTTATTTTTCCAAGCCATTTTTGGGTATCAGCAGTTTGAGTCACTTGATACGGCCCGTATTGGGCAGTACGGGCAGTCATGAAGTTAATTATTTTTTTTAAACTTAATTTATGTATTTAAATAATTTTTAACGATATACGTTTAGTACGTGAATTATTTGAACGATATACGACTATTATGTTAATTAAACGTCATAATCTTGTTACGTTATCATTTTTAACGATATTGATTATTTACGAAATCGTTTTAACTAAATATTTCATTTTATAATTCGTTTGTTTACGTTAATTTAAGTAATTTAAACGATATAAGTTTGTTGCGCAAATATTAAACAACACAAATAGAAACAATACAAATGAAGAAAGAAACATACATATATCACAGCATAAGTTTTACATACAAGGAAACAAAATACAAAAGTAACTACGAACCTCTGGATGGTCCAGCGGACGATCCGTCGTCTGCGTAGATGCGTGGCTTCGGGAACAGTGGAAGATGTGATCCGTCTCGTCACGCATGCTCTGACGCAACCAACCACTGGACCAAATCATCGAGCCGATCGAGTCGTCGCTCGACACGTGTCTCCCAGGCGACCCGATGACGATCCGCCTGAGCCATCTCGTCTCACCGGGCCGCAATATGGTGCAACAACGCCTCGAGCGGCTCGGTCAGGCGCACCGCACGGTAAACGTGCGGTAGATGCTGCGACGGTGACTCCTCGCGTGCCGGTGATCGAACAGGCTCCTCCCGAATCGGCTCAGGCTCCGGCATCGAACCATCGTCCTCAGGCTGCTGCTGCTCCGGTATGACGGCGACCTGGGCGGCCTGAAACAGTCGGCCGTCGGATCCAATAAACCGCAATCCCAGACCCGGGATGTCGGCGACAAGTTTCATGCTCAGGATCGTCCGACGATCGAGCTTACAATGCTCGATCGCCGGCAGATCCTAAAGCATGTCAACCATGCCTCTAGTGCGTGCGATGTGGGTGACAAAGGCGCCACCCCACAATGTACCGCGCTCCTGTCGGTGGTAGAAGGAGGCGTAATATAATGCAAACACCGTGCAAGGTTGCACGGCCTGCCAGTCATGAGTGAGTGAAGATAGAACAGATCCGTCGTCGTCACCTACTCCTGGCTCTTTCCGCAACCTGAGATGGTCGTCATGATGCAGCGGTGGATGTAACGAATCAGAGGATCTCTGATCATCGTCGGCCGTAATTGGTGGCCGGTGAACAGAGTATAAGAGATCTGGGCCCACCAAGCCCTCATAACCCCGTCCTCACCCTCCACAGTGAGCAGCCTGTAGGTGGGCAGCTCCGTGATATCGAATAGGCGAGTCCACGGTGTGTCCTCGCCAAGGATAGCTCTTGCACGCTCTGCCTGTCTGGCATCTGCTAGAACTCCCCAGTCTATACAACGTGGCGTCGCCACGCTTATCCGTAAAATGCGACGGCATCTCATCGCTGCCGCCGACTCTGGCTCGAACTGCAGCCACTCGTGTTGCGACAGCGCCAACGTCTTGGCATCTTGGGAATGCTGGGCGACGTCGTCGTGGTGTGGAAAAAGCAAGACGGGTCGTACTGCTCAGTACGGGCCGTCTTGCTTTCAAATCATTGTCCTATGTTTCAGGGAATGTCTGTACGATGAATGAGACGGCCCGTACTGATCAGTACGACCCGTATTGCTCCCAATCATTGTCACAGGTTGTCAGGGAGAATGTTTGACCAAGTACTGAGACGGGCCGTACTGGGCAGTACGGGCCGTCTCAGGGGTGTATTTTTAAAAAATGAAGTGTAAGAATAACACAACCCTATCTTTGTCTTAGTTTTAGCCTTTGCATAGTTTAAATTTTGTGTTTGTCTTAGCACGTATATATATATATACTAGCATAAAACCTCGTGTATTACACGGGTTGGATAATTAAAAAAAATATATTTATTAGTATAAATTAATTATAATTTTTTAATAATTATAAAATTATTTTTAAGATAAAGTATAATTGAAATATTTTTATAATTTATAAATTATAATAAATAGTAAAATATTTGAATTAGAAGATTTATATTTTTTTAATATTTACTTATATAATTTGATTACTAAAGAAATTATAAATATATATTAGGAGAGAGAGGCGGGAAAAAAAATTTCAGATTGCACCAGAATGCGACATATGTCCCCTAAAAATACTCCTTTATTATAATAGTTAGATATATATATATATAGGGAAGTGTTCAAATAAAAAACCACTCTTAAAGCAATAACTCAGATAACTTTATTAAAATGAAGCCAAATATTGAATTTTTTTTAAACATCATTGTAACACAATTAGAACACTATGTTCTTTTATGAGTTTGGGAAAATTTATCACCGTTTAAGAGATATCATCGTTGTAAGTTTTTGATTTACAGTACTGTAACTGTTTTAGGCCCAAAACTTACAACGATGATATCTCTTAAACGGTGATGAATTTTCGCAAACTCATAAAAGAACATAGTGTTCTAATTGTGTTACAATGATGTTGAAAAAAAAATTCAAGATTTGGCTTCATCTTGGCAAAGTTATCTGGGTTATTGCTTTAAGAGTGGGTTATTATTTGAGCACAATCCTATATATATATATATTCTTAGGAAGTGTAATATACACACTATTGGCTATACGTTGTATGATGTATTGTGCAAAAAGAAAAAAAATAAACAAAAGGGTTTTTAAGCCAAAAATTTCAATAGAAGCTTCCTCTCTATCTGATGAAGTGGGGAAAACATTATCTTTAACTTTATTAATAGTTAAGTTATAAATGAAATTTTACGAAGTATGTTTGTTTGTTTATATCGGTCACATACTAGTCAATTACTTAAATATGATACAATAATTTGGAACATGAAAATGGTGAAGAAATAATGTCAGCAATCATTTGTGATGCAAAAAAATGAGTTGCAATAAAGAGTTTTAAAACATTCATATTTTTATTCTATCGTGTGCTTAAAGTGTACAACTTAATCATTTTAGCTTTAGATATCACAATGTTACTTTAAGCAAACTTTTAACGGAAATATTTGCAAAGCATTTTCTTAATATTTGGGTACGGAAGCTCAATAGAAAAGGTTAAATGACAAAAGGTCTCCTTTTCTTGCATAAATTTCGGATAAATAAGATCTAACCAACGACAATTATGTTTTATTTTATTTTTTATTAAATATACTTTAAAAATAATATTTATGGTTTTAAAATACACTCTTAAGACCACTATCTTTCACAACCAACCAACCTATACTATTTATCAAAAAATTAATTTATTTCTCTTCCATATATAGAACTAACCAAACTTAATTTTTATAATCATATTCCCACCCTAAAAACACGAATAAGCGTGTCAAAAATACCCAAACCCGACTAGCCTGACTCAAGCCCAAACCCGAATAAGCATAATATGGTTGAGTTATCCGGGTAAAAATTTCAAGCATATTTTTAAAAATTAGTCGGGTTTTAGGTTAACTCAAATAAGGATAATTAATACACACACATATACATACATATACGAGAAAATGAATATGTCATTGTTAAGCACCTAACTTAGGGGTAAAAGCATCAAAACGACGTAGTTTTGATTAAATTTTATTAATTATACTTATTGTTTTTTGTTCCTATTTTCACTTCATTAATTTTGTACATACCATAATTAATGACATTTAATCAAAACCAAGTCGTTTTGATAGGTTTCACGCCTAAGTTAGGTGCATAACAGCCCGTATTCACTCCCTCCCACACACATATATAGGAGAAAGTTCCCCTAAAAAGTCTTTTTTGCCTAACAAGGCTAAAAGGATTTTAAAAACTCGAAAACTGATCGAAACAAACTCCGATTTGAATTCATTTTTACCTCATTGGAACCGGCTTGTAATTCCCTAAAACCTAAACCTTAAATTATAAACAATAAACCCTAATAATAAAACCAAAATTATAAAACCAAACCCTAAACCTAAACGTAAAACTTAAAAGCTAAAAAAACATGTCTTAAAATCCAAACTCTAAAACTAGTTGTTAAAGCTAAAACCAAAAAGCAAATATTGTAGGGTTCAATGAGACGGTTCCAATGTCATAGAAATGAGTTCAATCGGAGTTCGTTTGGGTCGGTTTTAGAGATTTAAAAAATCTTTTTTAGCCTTTTTAGGCAAAATAGACTTTTTATTTGATACTTACCTATTAAATATAAACCTATTTAACTTTTTACCTAAATATTTAATTGAGTAAACTACTTATGATTATGACTATTAATCAAATTAAGGGTTAAGTTAAACAAAGTAAGCATCTTAACCTAAAAAGCCTAAGAAGGATCTTGAGCCATTTGATCATTAATCAATAGCTATGATTAAATCAAGTTGTTGGAGGATATTTTAGTTATGCCTACTTTTGTTGACTTTTTAACAAATTCCCCCATATTCTTTAAACGTTCATAACTTTTACATGCGAAATTATTTTTTGAAAAAAATAATATACCATAAAAACGAGCATTTTTTTATATTCAAAATTAATATAGTTTCTGCTATAGAAAAATTTTGTTTTTTAGTTCATTGTGTCTTTTGTGCAGGTCATTGTGTCTTTTGTGTCTCTGCTCAATGTTGTGTTATAATGAACAATTTAAGACATAATGATGTTGTATAATACATAATGTCAAACAAAGATGACACAATGACGAGTATAAATAACACAATGATCTTCAAAAACGACACAATTACATGTAAAAAAGACATAATGACGAGTCATTGTGTCTTGTGTCTTTTGTATAGCCATTGTGACTTTTGTATAGACATTGTGTCTTTTGTACAGATCATTGTTTTTTTTGTGTTTCCGTTCAATGTTGTGTTTTCTAAATAATTTAAGACAAAATGATGTTGCACAATACATAATGTTAAGCAAGGATGACACAACGATGAGTATAAATAACACATTAATATTTAAAAAGGACACAATTACCTAGTAAAAAAAAGACACAATTATCTTTAAGAAAAAACCAAAAAGATAATTCTACACAAACATTTAAAAAGACACAATGATAATAATTAGACACAATGAGTTGAAAAAATTTAATTTTTTGTAGCAATATTATACTCATTTTAAAGATAAAAAATGCTTGATTTTATAATATATTTATTATTGAAAAAATAATATCGTATGTAAAAGTTATGAACGTTTAAAAAATGTGGGGAGGGGGGAAGTGGTTATGACTAAATTACCCTCTAACAACTTTTCCATCTAAACTTTAAAATTTTATCTTTTAAATTTGATCTCATGATTTAATGATTAATAATCCTTCTTAGGTTTTTTTAAGATAAAGAGACTATTTAGTTGATCATAATCTATCAAATTAAATATGTTTCAACACATTTTTCATTGTATTATATGTTTGGAACAAGAATTATTTGTAAAAAATTAAATTGGGTCAAGATAATAGCAAATAAACACTAGCCCGAATAACCTGACTGACCCAACCCGAATAACCCGTGACCGACTAACACGAACACTATTAGGATCGGGTTGTGGGTCAATATTTTTTAAGAAAAAACCCGACTAAAATGACCCGATTAACCCAAAACCCAATCAAATTGACCTGATCAACTCTCATAATCACGAACCAATCAATACTTGTCATTTGTCAATTGAAATCCAAAATAATAATAAAGAAATACCCAAACAAAGGTTGTTCTAGCAGCCTGGTTGCCCAATTTGAAGGATTATTTTTTTTAATAGTGTGACGGAAGAACCAAACAAACATATCTAAGGGACATGGAGTGGATCACCTTTGACCGATCTCCTGATTCAAATAAAATTTGAACCTTTGTAATAAACCTAGCTTTTTTAGGGGATAAGATATACATTTAAAACCATTTTCCAAGTTCCAACCCTTTCTGCCAATTCGTATTCTGAATCTCTCCTCTTCATCTTCTTCTTCATTCAATCTACACATCATCATCTTCATCAATGCATCATCTTCTCGACAATCGACATCATCACCTACGTGTGTAAGTGTGATCTCTTTGGGTGTATGCACGCGATCTGAGTAAGTGTGTTAATGAAGCATGCATGTGTTTGACCAAAAGAAGATTGAAGTACATATTTTAACTTGACTTGGTTGGTGAGAGTTCATATTTTGAAATTTGAAGATTATTTATACGTTTTGATGCATTATTTATGTATCTTGAAGCCACTTTATTTTGTTATATATGGTGCGGACCGTGCGGTTACGTTGAATTTTTCAGTTTTTATGTTCCAAGCGTTGCGCCCATTTGCGGTGCACGCATATAATGTATATATGTGTGGGCCCTTAAGGGGCAAAAGTAAAAGTGCACTAATTTTAACGTTATTTTAGTTATTTGTGAAAATAACGTTAAAATCATTGGGATGATCAATTTCAAACAATAACTTTGAGCCGGGGACTCTTTCGGAGCAGCCTCTCTATCTCAATTGGGATAGAGGTAAGGTTTGTATCTATCCTTTCTCCCCAGACCCTACTGAAAAGTAGGAATATACTGGGTAAGGTTGTATGTTCCAAGCGTTGTACGGAAGCCCAAACCCAAAAGTGTGCAGGCTCTTCAATCCACGGTTCTAATTTTTGTAGAGTAACCGACCCATGATAACGACCACCAGCTTTCGGTCCGGTTCTTGGTTTTTCATTGTATGGTTTCATGCAAGGTTTTCAGAACCGGACCGGACTGGTCGGATCGAGAACCGTAGGGTCAGCCGGCTCAAAATAGGCATATGAACCGGATTCAAACTAACCGGCCGGTTCCCTGGTTGGACCAGATTTCAGTTTTTTTTAAAATTAAAATTTAAATGACGAAACATTAAAACCAAATCCTATATTTCTTTAACATAATAATGTTTAATTAAATGTGTATAATAGTATAATTTTTTTGGAATATATTATACATATATTATGTTATTTGATTCTTAAACCGGTCCAACCGGTCTGACCAGTAACCAATATGACGTCCAGTTCGACGTCCGGTCCGATTCCGAAAATTTTGATTTCACGGTTTCATTTATACATAAGCCTAGAGACTTCCAAATTAAACATGACTAGTCCGTCCAAAAAATAAATAATAAATAAAAAGAACAATATGATTGAAATCAACAATATCTTAATGTAGTAAGATTTAAAAGGTAATCTATTGATGATCAAGAATAACTATACGTTTGATAATAATATAAAATAGGAATGACTATTATTGCTTAAAACTTGTTTCCTATACGCAATGCATTGGATATCATTCTCAAAACTTTATTATTTTAGATTGAATAAAATAAATGTCTAGTTATACATGTAACTTATTCTGATACTATTTTATTATGTAATGACTATAAGCTTCTCTATTTAGATTAAAATTCGATAAAATTTATTGGTTAGCAACTTGGGTTAGAGGTGGGCAAACCTATTTTTTTTGGAACCGAAATCGGCTCCAGTTTCAGCTAACAAAGTCAACAACCGGTTCCGATTTCAGTTCCAACCGGGTTTTGGCCAGTTTCGGTTCGGGTTTTGCCGGGTAAAGGTGGAACCGGTTACCTTTTTTCCGGTTCCGGTTCTAGTTTGGATTTCTCTTAGAATCCGGAACCGTCTCTACTCACCAGTTTCGGTTTTGGTTCGAGCTGTCGGTTACGGTTTTGGGTTTTTTGTCCGCCTCTAACTTAAACTTGGGTCTTGGCATTTAGATTTGTTGGGGACATGTTTTGGGCTGTGGGCATATATCTTAAATTCTTAATCTCGGTCATTCCGTCAGACTTCGTGGAAATTGGGCTGAGCCCACTTGCTCAAACTCGCTATTTCTCAAAAGGAAACTTGGACTTCGGTCGCTCATCTATAGAATTAGAAATTGCAAGAAGGATTCGAAAATTTTGATGGATTGAAATCCTCAAAACAATTGAAATTCCTATCGAATTTTTATTACAAAAACAATCATAAACAAATCTAAAGGAATTGGAATCTATCACCTCATCACCAGCTCTTATCACTGACACCGCCACGCATCACCATTGTCGTTGGTTGCCGCAACTATCTAGTTACTATCACAACATTAACATTGCTACCGCACACTCAATTGATGCCCCCATTACCTCATAACTATTTATGTTTCTTAATTTTAATTCAGGTTTCTTGCTTTCTTGTTTTTTAATGATTGTATGCATTATGATTATTCATGCAATTGTGCAAGTGTTTATAATCTCTTAAATTTTCTTTATTAAATAAGCTAGTCGTTCTCTTGTGTAGTCATAGTTGTCATCTTTCACACAATACATATGACATGGTAGTTAGTATTAGGGCTACTGTTTAGAGTTACCTGTCAACTATAGTAATATGTATGTGATTATGTATACAAATCAATGCATATTTTTCCCTTGTTCTTTTTATTGTGTTTGAAAACAAAATATTCATAAACATTACAACTTTTATTCTTTTTATTTTTTTACTTTCCCCCTCGTGATTTTATAAATTTATGCTATTAGCTTCTAATCGAATAAGAATTTATTAATGAAAAATTTTCAAGAAAATGGTGGCCTTTCGGTGTTGACCTCCATATATAGTGGAGAAAACATGGAACCATTCACTTTTTGATGGAAAAATTGAATGGGACATCCATATTGTAAATATTTTTGTCATTAACTCAAAACTAAATTTCATATATGTGGCAACTTTCACACCTTATTTAAAGGTCGGTTAACTGTCTATTTTCATAAAAACAACTAATTAAATTTCTCAACTATTCTTCCATATGATTGTATACATACAATTTCTTATCGTTCATATTAGGAATACACACACACTAGGCTTTTACCCCTTGAGAACACACGGATTGAATATAAAATATTAAGTAGTTAATAATAAAAGTTTCAAAATTATATTAACAATATTTTGATATAAAATAATTAAATTATGTATTAATAATTACTTTAAATATAAAAACAATAATTAAATTTTTTTAATTAACAATAGTAATATCATTTAACCTTCTTGATTTGTAACAATTGAGATCTTTAAACTAAGTAAAGTTAAAAATTTAATAGTTAATTTTTGACAGAAAACTAACTTGTTCAAATTAAAATAATATGATAATGTTTTTGTAATTATTAAAGTTAAAGAACCTAATTTGAAATTACCGTTAAACATGTAAGACAAAAAAAATCTAACTTTTATCATCATTTTTAAATGAGTGTATAAAAAATTGATAAGTGACATTATGTTCTTAAAATGTGACAAGCGACAAATGAATATTTTTTTTATTATTATAATGGTAAGGATGTGTGTGTGGTGCATTAACTTTATAGGAAATAGGGTTACCCATATTATTTTGATATCAGTTTTAATCTTATATATAATTTGACATTGTTATAAAGTATAATTTTCAAACATTTAAAATCAGTTTTCTAGTTTATAGTAATATTGTCAAACATCATTGATCCAAACCTAAGAAAGAATACTTGATCATAGATGATACTATTTACAAGTAGAGCATATTAATATAACAATTTGCATTAAGAAATGATATACTTTAAGCCAATTTTTAATTTGCAATCATCGCTTGTAAATCATTCATTTCATATTTCCACTTTACATTTCATATGTATATAAGTTACGGTGTATTCTAATTTGATTTATTGTTTATTAGAAATATGGATACTAGATTAAAAATCATATACTAGTAAATGTCTCAAACTATGCATCATCATATCTCTATTTTTTTAAATATGATAGAACTTTATTTTGATTTTAAACATGTGAAAAGAACAAAAAACAGTTTAAATAAATAATATAATGTAAATTCATCATCATTGTGAAAGGTTTGACTTTGTTATCAATAAAAAAGGGTATTAGACAGAGGTAATTGGTGGGGTTATGAAGGCTTAGGTTCAAAGAATGCTCAACAGGAAACCATTTTATTTCAAGAACATGCATCAACCACCATTTTCTTCAAAAATAATTAAAATAATATCAAAACTTTGATAGGTGTTGGGAGACCATCAAATTTGCTTATAGATTGGCACTTACCAAGTGGATTCCATGTGTCAAGCACTTTAAGGTCCAATAATAAGCTAAAAATGTGCAAGTTAAGACAAGCATCAATCATTAATTTTTATAGAAAGAAAGCGAAAATAGTATTAGATAAAACTATACAAAATAGCAATCTTAGATATGCCTATGTGTAAGAATGTTTCTTATTTTCTAGACCGGTAACTCAACCACTAATATATTTAGGGGTAAGATCCAATAAGAACAAGATTTTGCCTAAAAACAATAAGAACAATTTAAAAATGACATTTGACAACTCTAACGAACTCCGATTGAACTCATTTCGGATGCATTAGAACCGTCTCGTTGAAACTTAAACCCTAACCCTAAACTCTAAAGCTAAAATCTAAACCCTAAAGCTAAATACTAAATCTAAACTCTAAAGCTAAAACTAAAGCTAAACTCTAAAGTTAAACCTAAAACCTAATGCTAAAAGCTAAACCGTAATCTTAAACCTTAAAGCTAAATCCTAAACCTTAAAACTAAACCCTAAAAAGAAATCCTAAATCCGAAAGTTAAACCTAAAAAGCTAAATCTTAACCCTAAAAGTTAAACTTTAAGGCCAAAAGCTAAGCTAAATTATAAAACCAAATTTCTAAACCCTAAAAGCTAAACCCTAAATGCTAAGATCGTATACTTCGACGAGACGGTTCCAACGCATCCGGAATTAGTTCAATCGGATTTCATTAGGGTTGTCAAATGTTGTTTTTAAATTGTTCTTAGTCAAAATATCATTCTTATTTGAACATCCCTCCATATATTTATCTTGCTTTATTGTATGCAAAACAACATCATACTAACACCTAATTCCATTTATTTATTTTTTTCTTTTCTTTTTGAATGATAAATCAATCATAATCCTAATAAACTACTTTAAATAAATTTTCTTTTGTTTGAATTTTAGCACATGACCTCCTTTCTAAAAGGCAGTCTCCGCGATGGTGGCTTAGTGGTAAGGGGTGGAAATCCATAATGGAGGTGTAGGATTCTAAGCTCGGACCCAATTTTCCCTAGGTCACGGGATTTACCTCCCTCATGTTAGCCGTGATAACTGTCGGTGAGGGGCGCCTATTGGTATCGTTCATCATTTTTTTCCTTTCTAAAAGGTATTGCCTCTGTTAAATAGATTATTCTCACATTGACCTTATTGATCTTGTTATTAGTTCTTACTATTATACTAATATAATATGTAAAAAGATTTACATATCTACATTGCTTTCTTTTTTTATATAATGAATAATACCATGATCTATTTATTTATATGTTTCAACTTTGTATTTTGTTTTCGTGTGTTATCATATATATATATATAGGGAAAGGATAATTTGAAAACCACTTCTTCGTGTGAAAACTGTGAAAACTAAGCAAAAATCATGTAAAACAACGTATTTTTTTTATTTTTTTACAGCTTTGTAACACTATTGGACACATTTTTATAAAAAAAAATCAAAAAAGCGCCGACCAGATATTTTTTTAAAAAATATTTTATAAAACCATGTAAAACATACGTAACAAAACGTAAAAAAATTTCGTTAAATCTGACGCAACGTTACGTATGTTTTATATGTGTTTATAATTTTTTTTTTAAATATTTGGTTGGCACTTTTTTTATTTTTTATAAAAATGTGCCCAATTATGTCACAAACCTGTAAAAAATTAAAAAAAAATACGTTTTTTACATGATTTTTGCCTTGTTTTCACGGTTCACACTAAAATGGGGTTTTCATTTTATTAATTCTCGTGTATATATATATATATATTTTAAAGAGTTAAATGCAATTTGTAACCTTCTAGTTTATTTCCGACTGGAGGTTGAAACCCTTCTTTTATATTTTTGCAATTTGCAACTCTATGTTTTTAAAAAGTATACAACATTCAGTTAAAATTAACATAAATCCGTTAGTTTATGAAGCGTAAAATTGTAATTTATTATTTATTATTAAATTAATAGTTTTATGTATTTTATTAACATTTGTTTGTATACTCTTGATTTACATACATATTACCGAATATCAATTGCTGTGACTTTTACAAGTGGTTTGAGCCATTTACCATTGACCTTTTAGCATACAAAACTGTTTAGGAGAAAAACAACAAAAAAGTTACAGATAAAAAAAATTCATATGTGTGTGTATATATATATATATATATCAAATTCATAAAAGATTTACCATAAAATAACATCAAATTCATAAAAAAATTCACCATACATAACATAAAAAATTCATAAAAGATTGTTATGACTCCATAAGAAACATCAAAGATTGTTACATTGTGAATCTTGACTTGGTTGTGTTGTAGAGATTGAAAAATAAACACAAAGGGACAAGAACATTATGCAACAGGTCAACTACTTCTTTGTTGACTTTTTCTTGGCCTTCAACCATACCAGATATTGGATTACTAAACAAATCTTTAAATTCTTGATGAAATTGAAAAATGAGGCATCAAGAAATGCATTAACGACCATAATTCCATTAATTCGTTCTGAAGAGGTCTACCAATTAAAAGAGTATGCTTTTATGAGTTAAACTTCAAAATGGTTTGCCATCTTTGTGATTTCCAGTTTTCTAATAACCAGTTTTCTAACAACTACATGCCTAATTATCAAAATATAATTATGTTAAGTTGACACTAAATGGTCACAATATGAAAGATCCGCTAGGAATATAACGAGAGATCAGTGTATTACATCGCTTCTAAAATCAATGATTATGGTTTACGTGATGAGAGAGAGAGACATATTACTTTGAATTAAACTTAAAGACCCAATAGTTACCAATATTTTGATTTGATGCTTTTAATTTAATAATAAATAATAAATTACAGTTTTACCCTTAATAAACTAACAGAGTTATGTTAATTTTAACTAAATAGGTGCAGGTTGCAGACTTTTTAAAAGCAAAATGTTACAAGTCGCAAAAATAAAAGAAGAAAGTTGCAACATCCACTAAGCAATAAACCACAGGATTGCAAATTCCATTTAACTCTATTTCAAAAGTAAAAGTTATGGGTGTGCTTACCTTTTTTTTCACATATCTTCTTTCCAATTATTTTTATATTATTTTTTTCATATATCTAATTTCCGTGTGAATCCATTTTATTTTCACGATCAGATTTATTTTAAAGAAAGAATCCAGCGTGTATCCTCCAAAAACGAAAAAGGAAACACCGAATAGAAACTTTAAATGATTTTGCGTCACATGCCATATATAAACGCTTAGGGACTTCTTGTTATGAGGTAAAAGAATTAATTAAAGAATTAAATGAACATGGTAATGAAATAAAACGAAACGAAACATTATCATTCTATTGTTTTGTTTGATTATCATGAATAACGGAATGAATTATTATTTTATTTTTGTTTGATAGACGAAAGAAAAAAATTACTAAAATAAAGTTGATGGCAAGTGGTGATAATGATGGACTGATGGTGGGAAGTAGTTTTGATGACGGTCGTAGGTGGTGGTTGCAGTGGCGGGTAGTGGTGATAGGGGTGGACGACAAGCGATGGTGATGGGTGGCAGTAGTGGGCGATAGTGTCAATTGTGGTGCCAGGTGGCGGTGGTGGCGACTGGATGTGGTGGGAGATGTTGGTGGGAGGGTGGTAATGAGCGGTGGTTGTGATTGGAGGAAGGTGAAGGTGATGTAAAGTGCAAGGGCGAATAGAATGAAAAAAAAGCAAGAGTGTGCATGGATATAATGGATTTTTGATGTTTAGGAAATTGAATGAACTTGGTAATGGATGATTTCATTCAATTGAATAATCAAACACGTTTTTCTTTCATTCTCTCGTAGTGATTTATTTCATTTAACCTCTCATATATGCATATTAAACAATACCTTAATCTTATCGAAATACGAAATGTTGTCAATTTTGTTGTAATATAATGTTGTCAATACCTTAATCTCATATAAAGGCTTGACATCTATTTATATCTATTAGATTGAACGATTAAAATAAAATTTCAAAATATGTAGTATCAAATTCTTAAAGAGCATAGAAGACTACGAGTATACTATAACCTTTTATATATATCTTTTTAATTTTTATTTTTAATTTTTTTTGCAAATAGTTAAGTCAATCCATCTTTAATAAAGCTTGAATCTTAGACCTCAAAAAAAGTAACACCTGAATTCCTTAGACTTTAAAAAACACCACCCTAACTAATTCAATTAACCAAAAAAAGGTCACTCAAATGAATTAACTAATGAAAATCAGTGGTTCACACGTTGAGATCAAATGCCGATTCAATTCCATAACTGTCCGTTTGACCAGATTTTTTACTTAAAATGTCCATTGACTTTTAGCATATAAAGACGTCGGTGCCCATTAAACCATCAAATAAAAAATTGCCATGTGTCCTTGTACAAGTAGCACCTATTTGGTGTGGGAGAAGTACGTACATGTGGCGCCCATATAAGTAAGGGTGGAGCCCATATATGTACGGGCGACGCCTACATTGTGACATTTTTGAAAATAAAAAGTCAAAGAGATATTTTTAAAAAAAAAATCGTGATCAAATGGACATTTTGGAATTTTCTCTCCTTAACTTAATAGTTTTACTGTTTGATCATCGACATTCACACCCAGAGGTTACTATTATGGATTATGATGTTTCTTTTATTTAATTGTTTTGCTACATTTTAATATATATTAAATGGATTGCACAATGTACGGTTAATTTGAAGGACCCCCAAACCAGGTGCCTCACAGTTAGTAAATCATTGCATAGACGCTTTAAAAGAACTTTGAAAGTTTCGAACAACACATTTAATTTGTAGTTAAACAATTCAAATAGGTTCAAAATCAACTCATAGGTCTCTAAAAGGAAATGTTAATCTTCAAGCAACACTTTTAGTTTCTAGAATCTGTTAAAAGATCAAGGATTGCATAACTGTCTAAAATTAGTCAATTTAAAATATATACAAACTTTAACATTGTCGATTGAATTCTAAGTTTTTTAATATATAATCAAAAGTGAGCTAAAAATTAAAAAAAAAAAAAAAAAACATTATAACACATAAGATTGCCAATGTACAAGACTGACAAGTCTATCATTTCCCTAATGAAATACTAAACACAAAGTCATGATGTTTTAAGGGGACTTCGTTGGTTGTCTCAATAAAAAGACTTCATACTTTGTGTTAATTAATATGAGGACTTCATTGGTTAACGTACCTTATGCAAGACCAATATTATTATTATTTTTTTGAACAGCAAACGCCCGGTCACCCGGGATTATCCTGGCAAATAGATCACAATTCCGCCCGAATAATAGAGCGTGATGACCTAACTCATTCGCCCAGGAGGAAACCTACAACTAGGAAAACCCCTTGGCTCACCCAGAACAATATTTGCTCTAGGTGAGACTCCAACCCAAGATCTCTCATTAAAGAAGTCAAGGGGCTACCATTAGGCTAGAAGCCCTTTGATAGGACCAATATTTGCTCTCATTCATGTATACTCACACGCATGTCTTTATAGGGAGTGCTTTCCACCTTAAAAATTTTCGTCAGTAGTTTATAACCGTCCTCTTAATCTTATGCAATCTCGCCCCCAAAATATTCTAACGTCAGTCTTATACGATATTAAAACCTTATGGTACCCAAGTTATAAATATAATGAGTGAAGTTGTCGTCTCTTTACTTTTGAAGATTCTATTTGGGATTGAATAACAGGTTAGACACGGCACGTTAAAACATGACACATTAAGACACGAAATATGAAATGGATAGACACAAGCACGACACGAAAAATTACCATGACTGTTTTTCCAAACACGAACAAGAAATGATTCGTTAAGGAACGTGTTAATAACTAACACTATAAATAACCCGTTAAAAAACTGCTAAAAATAGTAGATAATTATAAATTTGGGAAGGTAATCGGCTACCCATCTATTTTATTATATTATTTATCTTAAGTTTTAAATTATAAAAAGGTCTTAACACGTTAACGAGTTTTTATTTGTTTAGACACGAAAATTAACCTCTTTATGTGAGGCTCTAAGGTGTGTTTCCAATTCCCTCTTTACCGTCGTTTATAACTAAACCTGACAATCTTGACTCATAGTTTAGTAGTTAAATTGGTAAATTTGGATAAGTATTATTGTATTTTTTGTTGGAATGAGTAACATTATAACATAGAATTAGTTGAGATGGGTAACACTTTAACAAAAATGCTATTCAAGATGAGTAACTTAAGGACTATTTAAATATAATATATTCAAGCAAGTAAGAATGATTGATATATATTTGATGATAAAGTCATTAAAAATTACTTAAATAAACTACCTGTTTTAATAATTACAACTCATTTTAACTTGAAATAAATTAATTTTTTTAAAAAACGACTCATTTAAACGCAAACCAATTTCCCTTAAAACTCATCATGACACGCAATAGTTCTGACCCGTTACCCAACCCAACCCTCCCATTGTGCCAGGCATACCTATGACCTAAATACCATAAACTTAAGATGTTTGTGAATTTATTGTTAAAAGTCATTTTAAAAGATAAAAAATATTTCAAGGTTGATATATAGAAATTTATTCATTTTTTATTACTGAACTAGAATGGTATCTCATGTATCATGCGTTAAATTAAAAAATAATAAATAGTCATTATTTTTTAAAGTTTATTTTCTCTAAACATTTCATTTTAAAAAAACAGTTTTCAAAAATCCCATAATTTATGATAATTTGATTTTTTTAGTAAACTGTATATTTAATATTAATATATTTTTAATCAATAAGATTTTTTTGGTTCAAAAGTGTATAAGAATACATTTAATATTATTATTTAATATAAAATCTATTTAATAGAAAAAGAAGAAAGATGATAAATTAATGTTCTGAATGAGACTTAGAACCACTTTAGTTAAAATAAACACAAGATGTAACTAGTTATTTTGGTCGGCCATCTAGGATTGATTTAATAAGCAATTTGTACGTCTAAAAAGAGCACACACGTCGTAAGCTTAAGCTTGACAAATATCGTTTTGAAAAGTCTAGCTTTTAAACTTTTACTCTTTGCATTCAACATTAATTGAACATATCATACTAATTACTAAGCAATATTATTTATTTTACTCGTAATGTCTATTTTTTTTTAAATGTGAATAGAAACCTACATAAAGGTCACCCATACTTCAATTACTCTCGTTTAGGCACTCTTACTTGTAAAGTTTTACCGACATTCATAACAAAACCAATATGATCAAAAACATGTTGATGCATTTGAATGACACACATCATTAATTATGTTTCAATCATCTTTTATGTTTACGATTGATCTGAGTTTTATCAAGCATCTGTAATGGGTATTCATGGATAAGGGTGGCATGTTAATGTGATGTTTTGATAAAAAAAATAATAAAAAATATAAAATAAAGCATTTTATACAATTGATCAAGAACTAAATAGAGGGTTTCGTCCATGTATACCCAGTATTGTAAAAATCGGCCTAAGCGGCCGTCTAGACGAGACGGCACCGGGAAACCTTGTCGATTTTGCCCTAAGCGGCCCAGGCGGCATTTTTTTTTTTTGGTTTTTTTGAGTAAAAAGGACACAGATTAGTGATTATTCGAGATATTTCTAAATCCAAAATATTTAATATGTCTCTAAAACGTCGAATCCAACATCTTAAACATTAAATCCTGTCACTAAACATCGAAATCCATCTATAAACTTTGAATTTTGTGTTTAAGTTTGTACTTTGAAGTACTTCACTTAGTATGTTTAATCTTATTTTTTAAAATATTTGAAGCATTATATTAAATTATTGATATTAATGTGTATAACAAATATTTGTAAAATTATCGGTACCTTGCCGCCCGACTAGCTCCTAGCGACTTTTACAACCATGTGTATACCAAAAGAAGATCGAGGAGAGTGTGAACTGACTATACCACTTGTTGTCTTTCTTAATTCAAATTATAACAAAAATGATGTGAATAATCGGATATATATAAATACACCTTAAAAGGATTAAATTTACTAATTATAAGCTAATTAAAATATTAGATCTTAACGAAATGTGTACCAATGATCCTTAGCTCAAGTGGTTGAGGGGAGGTACCCTGTGACTTCAATATTGAGGAGGTCACGGGTTCAAGTCTTGGCATGGACAAAATAGGGGTTTCATGCTGAGCTAGGGGGTTTTCTCTCACCTATGGTGGGTTTCCTCCTATTGGGTGTGGATATGATCGGGTGGGTCTATGACCCGTCAGTGATCCAAATTGCCGTTCAAAAAAAAAAAAAAAAAAAAATGTGTGGATTATGGAGACAAACTTACTATCTTAATTAATTAAATGTATTTTCTTTTTAATCTTAATGACATAAACAATCAAAGGTAATAATGCCACAACGAAGCTTTTTAATGAGAAAATGACAGGAGAACACGTGTAGAAGTAATGGTCCACTTCTTAGCCAGGTATTATTATATTATTATGGGGCCAATATTCTTAAAACCGAGGGGGCCTATTGACCTTAAATTGTGAAATTAATAGCTTGCCTATTTTGACTAAATAAGTCAAAACGGGACCTCAAAATGACGAAAACTTAAATATTTAGGTGCATTTAAGGTTGTTTATAAGCCGAGTCAAGTCGATGTAAGCAGCAGGCGTGAGTTCGTGCTCGGCTCATTTTCAAATCGAGCCATTTGGAGTAGGGTCTGGAGGGAATGATATAAACAAACCTTACCCCTAGGCCCTATCCCAGTTGGGATAAAAATGCTGCTCCGAATAAGTCCCCGGCTCAAAGTCATCGTTTGAGGTTAATCATCCCAATGCTTTTAACGATTATTTTCACAAAATAAGTAAAATAATGTTAAAATTAGTGTAATTTTACTTTTGCCCCATAAGGGCCCACACATGTATACATTATATGCGTGCACCGCAAATGGGGCGTATTCAACCGAATAGATAAAACACAAATTAAATTTATAAATTATCGTTATTTGAAACTATCTAAAAAAGTTAAATAAAACATTTGATTAGTTTATCAACATTATCATTCATTAGTTTGAATATTTCACTAATAACATCATTCATCATAAAAAATTTGTAACATGTTAGTTCAAAAACCAAAAAATAAGGATCACAAGATTTTAATTATATATTTATTTTTTATATTAGTTGAAATGAAAAATGATATAATAGCTTATATATAGGGTAAGGTTATATTACTAACTCACTTCTATTGTGAAAACACAAATAACTCAAATAATATCAACTCAAATCTTTGGATTTTTTCATTATCTTTATAATATTTGTACAAGAATATGTTCTTTTATATTTATTGGCTAATTAACAAGCATTTAGGATTTACAACAAGTGTAAGTTTACATTACACTGTCAACAATCGTTTAACGTGATGACAACTTATATTGGTGTAAGATCTTAAATGAAAAGTAAGTTGCACAAATACATATATGAACATAACCTTTTACATGTGTAAAGAAACATTTCTAGCTATATGATTTAAGGACATAAAAGTTATTTCTTTTTAAGTTAAGTAAATTTGCTTTTATACTTTATAAACTTTCAATTAGAAACAATTCTTTTAGTTATTAACATATATTAGTTTTTAGCTGAACTAAAATAACCATTTACAACCAATATATAGAAAGGGATATAGGTTCAAACATCATTAATATTGGTTCAATTAAGAACCAATATTTGCTACACAACTAAAAGAATCATTTGTAGCTACAATTTAAAATGTCTAAAATTAACTTTTCTTGACTTAAATGTGAAATTACTTTTATTTTACTTAAATCATGTGAATATAAATGACTATTTTTGATTCTTTAAGAACATGTTGTTACATTAAAAATTGTTGGTTCTTATTTTTATCTCATAATAATTCTTTTGTTATAATGAATTTTTATGCATTTGATAAATTTATGATTATTTTATCGTTTTTTACAAAATATAATTACACATGGTGTTATTGTATTATTATATGTTTTTCATATTTCATTATTTTAAAAAACAGAAATATATCCTTAAACAAAATTTTCCTACTACATTTGGATATTAACCATTAATCATAGACATAATAGAATGTAATTAAATTAATATATTGGAAAGGATAATTAAGTTTTGGCACAAAAGTTTTTATTAAAAATAATTGAATTAAATTAAAACATTATATGAAGACAAGTTTAAAAAAATATTACACAGAAAGAGTTTTTGAGGTGTTTTATTGGAGATTTAAAACATTTAGAGGCATTAAACGTAAACTTATCAAAAAAAAATATGTATTTTCTTCTGTATTTAATAAAATAGTAACATTTATGTCACATTTGGCTGTAATAAAGCCTAGCTGAGTTGAGCACACCTAGCTTGAGCTCGTGCTTGTCAATTTTTGAGCCAAGCCAAGCAAGTGAGCAACGAACGAACGAACATACATTGCTCGTGCTAGGCTCATTTTAAATCGAGAAAAAATCGAACGAGTTTTTTTCAAGCAAGGTATCATGTGTCTTTAATATTAGGAGGTCAAGAGTTTAAGTCTTGGCATAGACAAAATAGAGGTTTCATGCTGGGCTAGGGGTTTTCTCTCATCTGTGGTAGGTTTCCTCCTATTGTGTGTGGATATGATCGGTTGGGTTCATGACTCGTCAGTGATACAAATTGTCGATAAAAAAACCATATATGAGATCCGCATGGATGAGAGTTGCAAGCCGATTGGCCGGGAACAAGTTTAGTAAACTACATGCATGCATATGAAGAGTGCTCGAGATGAGAGAGGATCGGAAGTATGGAAACTAACACCCCAGTCCTCCATAATCAAAACAAGCCAAATAAGAATATTTTGTGGAAATATGTGGTATAGTGAGAATAGGTAGGATTTTGGGTGGGTTTGAAGCAGTGTTGTAAAAATCGCCTAGGCGGCCGCCTAGGCGCTAGGCGCCCACCTTCTATGTAATTTTTGGCCTAGGCGGTGCCTAGGCGCTAGGCGGCCTAGGCGGGGTCTAGGCGGCCTAGGCGGCCCGATCAGATTTTTATTTTTTTTCACTTTTTTGACTTTTTTTTGGCTTTTTTTGACTTTTTTATGGTTAAAAGGGACCCATTTCATGATTATTTAGACATTTCTCAATCAAAAATCTTTAATATGTCTCTGAAACATCGAATTCAAGCAGTTAACATCGAAATTTATCTCTAAACTTTGAACTCAGTGTTTAAGTTTGCACTTTAAAGTACTTTTTTTAGTATATTTAAGTATATTTTTTAAAATTATTTGAAGTATTATATTAAATTATTGATATTGATGTGTGTATATAATATATATTTGTAAAATTACATATAAAAATTCCAATCCGCCTAGCGCCGATTAATCCCGATTAATCCCGAGGCGGTACCTCGCCGCCCGACTAACGCCTAGCGACTTTTACAACCATGGTTTGAAGGATCTTGGTGTGACGCTGTCACTACTATAAAACTCTTAGTTTTCCCATAAAATTTTCTAACCAAATTAATAGCGACGAAAATGCATTCATGTGAAATAGCGACTAGTTTTCCGACGAAAAATACAAAAAATTTAGAGCCATAATCTTCCTATTTAGTTCCGACGAAATCGCTACTAAAAAAATCCTTCACCATTTGGTCGAAAGTTTTTATTCTGTTTCCAACCAAATACCGACTAAATATAATATCAAAAGATTGAAAAATAAATTTCAAATTTCGTCAGAATTGCGTTGGAAAAGGAGTAGATTTCCGATGAACTTCCCACCAAGCAAAAAATATATATATATATATAGGACGGTTATAATACAAAGAAAATTAACGTGTTAAGCGTAGGAAGCCATAGGAACGCGCCACGTGTCATATGGGTAAAGGGCATTATCGTCCATATAAAATTACAGACCGTGATTTATAAAATTTCGGACTGTAATTTAACACACATAGTCAATGACCACCTGCATAATTACGGACCATATAATCACGTACCACATTATATGAAAATTACAGACCATCATTTACCTTTCATATCAAATGGAAAACTGCATAATTACAGACCATATAATTACGTACCACGTTATATGAAAATTACAGACCGTCATTTACCTTTCATATTAAAGGAATAACTGCATAATTACGTACCAATAATCACGTACCAGGCATTAAAATCACGTACCACGTAAAAAAATCGAAAAAAACTATAATAATACTATACTCAAATTAAAGATAATAAAATTCTCTATTTTATGGTGTAATTTTTTTAAAAAAAATAATTGAGCGTTTAAAAGTTATTTGATTTTCAAAAGAATGGTGGAACTTGATTCCTTAAAAAAAAGTCAACAAATGTAGCCAATTCTTTTTTTGCCCTTTCAGCTCTATTTCATGCAAGTTTTAAATAATATGTGGAGACCACTAGATCTTAACCATTCATTTATTTGATCAAAGGCCCAGATTCCTTCCTACCTTCTCACGTTAAAAACCCTTTGTATTGGATCCAGCTCCTATATATATTATTTAGTTTTATTAAACAAGTTTAAAAAGATCGTGTTATTTTGGGATTATGTTGGAATCTCGTCGCAAAAAATGCAAGTTTCTGACGAAAAAAATAATATGAAAAAAATCGTGATATCTTGGTATTTCCTTGGAATCTCGTCGGAAAAAAAACTAGTTTAGACAGGTTTCCGACGAAAAAAATTATTCAATTTTGCTTTATCTAAATAATACGAAGATATTCTATGTTTTATTTCGTTGGAAGTTCGTCGAAAGGAAAATTATCCGATGAAACATATAATTTGGCATTTTCAACGGAGGTTTAAAAAATGATAAAAAAGTTATATTACAATTTGGTCGTAATTTCGACGAAAGGTAATGATATTCCCAGCCAAATTCCGGCTAATAATTTTAAGAGTAAATTACCAAGATGTTTCCTGTGGTTTGTTAGTATTTCACTTTGGACCGTAAGTTTCATAAATTACCCGTATGGTTCCTAACTTTTAACATTTGTAACCCATATAATATTTATATTAGGGTAATTTGGTCAAGTATATAAGGGTAATTTGGTAATCTAAGTACTATATGTGTTACTAAAATCAAAAGTTAAGAACCATATGGATAATTTATGAAACCTAAGGATCAAAAGTAAAATACTAGCAAACCATAAGCACCATATCGGTAATTTACTCTAATTCTTATGAAAATATGTTTAAGGTAATTTTTTATTTTGTTGGAATTTAGTGGGAAATTCCAACGAATACCAAAAAAAAGTTATAAATCAAATTTTTTAATATATATACTTATTGTAATTTTAGTGAAAGAAAACATACGATTTTCAAATGTCAACAATTTGTCGTAAAGTTTTTAGATTTTCTATAATCTTCCTATAAAATAGGAAAATATTATTATTATATTAATTTTAATAAAGAAAAAGGTGATATTTAATAGCAATAATAAAAAAAACTCCAATGAAAATTAATAAATATTTTTATCACTAACGTAATATGTGTATATATGATAATGTATGTGTTTATGAGTTACATATGATCTCGCTAATCAAAACAGGCTAAAATGAGAATATTTTGTGGAAATATGTGGTATAGTGAGAAAGTTAGTTTTTAGGTGGGTTTGGAAGATCATGTTCATGTTTCTAGACTAATTATTGGGAGGTGTTACGACTTTTGAGTAAAGTTCCAGGGGGTTGCGACTTTGATATGGTGGAGGGAAGTCGCAAGGGGGTTGTGAAGTCGCAACCCCTTGCTATTCTCATCAAAACACCTATTTCAAAAAAAATCGCCATCTCAAATAGTTGTTTAAATCGTGCATGCATACCGGTCTAGTTACAATCACAAATCATTTAATAGGCCAGCCGAGATTTTTAAAATTCAATGCATTGTTAACATGTGATGTCTACCAAAACTGAATATATAACCGTGACTCTGTGTACGTTTGAGTGCTTGTTACACGCATATCGGATGGGTCCATCACTCGTATATATTGTATAACAAGACCTTTTGTTTTTTATAATAGTAATTGTAAGTAATTAATCTATAAAGAGTTAAGGACTTGGTGAAGAATAATATTATACAACCGTTAATGCAATTGGTGTTAATGCAATTGGTGTTAATGCAATTGGTGTGTAGTGGAAAGTTTATAAGAAAACTTCTTATTTTTTGTGAAAACTAAGAAAACTCATACTAACTAATAATTTAAAAAAAAAATTCCATAATTTTTTTATTATAAGTTTAGAAATGTTATAAGGAATAAATTTTTTATAAAGATTTGTAAATCATGTAATTACGTATATGTAATTCATTAACTCAAAAAGTTTCTCGTGTAACTCATAAAGTTACACACACATATATATATATATATAGTGTCCAAATAATAACTCACTCTTAAAGTAATAACCTATATAACTTTGCCAAGATGAAGCCAAATCTTAGATTTTTTTTTAAACATTATTGTAACACATTTAGAACACTATGATGTTTTATGAGTTTGTGAAAATTCATCACCGTTTAAAAGATATCATCGTTGTAAGTTTTTGATTTACAACACTGTAACTGTTTTAGGCCCAAAACTTACAACGATGTAAACTCTCAAACGGTGATGAATTTTGGCAAACTTATAAAAAACATAGCGTTCTAAATGTGTTACAATGATGTTAAAAAAATCCAAGATTTGGCTTCATTTTGGCAAAGTAATCTGGGTTATTGCTTTAAGAGTGAGTTATTATTTGATATCAATTCTATATATATATGTGTGTGTGTGTGTGTATATGTAACTCATAGGTATGATGTGCAAGGTACGTATATGTACAAACAAACATATCTAGTATATTCTCACTGTTTAGTAGGGTCTGAGGGGAAGGATGGATACAAACCTTACCCCTATCCCAGTTGGGATGAAGAGGGTGCTCCGAAGGAGTCACCGGCTCAAATTTGTCGTTTGAAGCTAGTCATCTCAATACTTTTAACGTTATTTTCACAAAATAAGTAAAATAACGTTAAAATTAGTGCAATTTTACTTTGGTCCCTTGAGGGCCTACATATATATACATTATATACATTGTCGTTTGAAGTACGTATATGTAATCAAATAAATAACATATTGTTTATTAATTGTTTTTTTACATTTCGTACCTTATAATAAAAATAAATAAAAAATAGAAAACGAAAAAAAAATAATAATTTGTAATAATTGTAATTAGTTTCTTCAAAATAAAGGTTTTATTAACAACTCTTCCTTACATACATACATACATACATATATAGAGAGAGGTGTGAATAACATCTTGCTTTGTTTAGAAGCTAGGTAGTGACGCTTTTTGTTTGTTACATGTTTTTTATTTAGAATTTTTTTCTCCCCACTGTTTCAGACGAAGAAGATGAAAATGAGGTGATCCGTCGCTATATATGTTCCTCTCATCAACACACATATATGCAGATCCAAATGAGATTGATGAAGTTAAACGGAGATTGAAATCAATAATGAAATAATTCTTTGTTTTTTTATATAATTAATGAGCTTTTCTAAGTTAATAAAATAATGCAATTTTGAACAAAATAATTTTTCTACGATATTTAAGTTTAGTTAATAATATAGCTAGCTAGCGTTAAAATTCTTAAGATGATATACAAATCTTTCTATACACGAATAGACACTTCTTTTGTTCATTATTTTACGATTTCAATATATCAAACGCTTATAACCTTAGTTTTTGTATTATATGGCTCTTCATTTGCATGATTTTTCTTTTTAATAGATTACTTCGTCAATGAATATGTATGCTTTAAGAATTTCTTGTTTTACTATCATTTAACTTATGTAATACACGAGTTTATAGGCTAGTCTTATTATATATACATATCGCATCATGTGATTCACATGATATATAGGTAAATCAAGTTCATTAATTGGTATCTGAACATGATGACTCAACAGATCTAAGAGATTAAACCAAACATGCATGTGATTCGTAAACAAGTCCTAAAATCAAAGCATGTGATTCGTATAGTATCAAACTCACATTTATGATTGTGACTCGTAAGAAGCCTACAGACACACAAATGATATGAAAACGTACCCGATTTTGTGACCAACCAAGATAAATGTTAATCATGAGATTTGAAAGCAAAATAAAACCCTAATACCCTTGTATGATAAATTTTGTCCCGTTTTTCTTTCAGTCATGAAATCAAACCGATAAAACTCACTCACGTGTGTTTCATCAAATCAAACTAGAAATGGATTCATGCATTTGGTCGTTTAAAAGCCTAACATATAGGAAAACCATGCGTCTACGTGTGTTTAAAAACCCACATCGCATTTGTATTAATTAATTAACCTAAAGAACAAAACTAAAATCCAAGATATGAGGTGATTAGATACGCTCATAGTGGTTGCGAATTGAAGATTGTATGTAGTGATTGGTCCTATAAGATCCTGCATCTATAAAAACATAAAACAATACAAATATTGAGGAAGAAGAGGGATTTTCGTGAACTTTTCGGCAACAAATCTTATGGTTAAAAGAATCATTGAGAGTTATAATTCCTCAATCTAGTAATGAGATTAAGGGTTGTTTGGTACCTTCTGAACCATTAATAAATTGTCTGAATGGTTAAAAGACTCTAAATCAGTAAATACTGAATCAGTTAAAACTATTTGATTGAACATCTGAACAATTAAGAAGTAACAATTCAACATAAGAACAACAATATTGTAAAGCACAACAATATACCAACCAGACTTTAAAGCACCTAATATATGTAAGCTACAACACAAATTAGTAAATTTTCCATTAAAACCCTAAACAATCGGCAAATTAAAACAACCTAAATATAAAGAACAATAACTTTTGTCACTTACCACAGAGGAGGAATGAAAGGTTGTTGTCGGAGAAGGAGATGCCGTCGGAAGAGGAGACATCATTGGATTCAGATATAAGCCTATTCAGATCCTATCAAAAGCCAATGAGACAATTGCACAAGTAATGAGTTAAATTCTTAATGTATTAGGTTAATGAGTTAGGACTCTAAAACATTTCTCATTAAAAAATTCGAAAAAAAATCAAAATCCTCTAAAATTGTACAAATGGGACCTGTAAAATGTAGTGTGCGTATATGTATTTTGTTATTTCTTGATAACAACATAAAGTTGTTAACTCAAAAAAAGTTATTACTAAAATAAATTAGAAGTGAAACCTGAAAAATGTCAATTATTTGTCGAATAATTTTTGAATGTTTATTCAATACGCTCAAACATCTTTATCGAATTTATGAAATCATACTTTTGGTTTTCAGTTTTTTTTTTTTTTTTTTTTTTTTGAATTTGATTACATTAGACGTTCCATTTACATTAAATGACGCCCCCGCCACCAGGAAGAAAATAATTTTTTTTTTTTTTTTTTTGAAAAAGCCAAGCTTTCAAATAAAAACCAAAGGAAAACAGACACAACCCAGCCAGAAACTGGGCCACAACAAAAACATACAGACACACATCCAGCGGAACAACCCTATCAATTACAAGTCTAGATTTGAATTGCTCCAAATATTCTAGTATGCTAGCAGATACGCATTACTTCACTTTTAGCAGATAGAAGTAGCAGTTTTGACAATTTGGTAAAGAATTTTCCTAGTGTGAGTAACAAGTATAGCTGAAGAAGAAATAACTAATAAAATTGATCAAATAAAGTAATAATTACCAAATTGTCTATTTCCTAAACAAAAACCTTAGTTAAATATTTCATTAAAAATGTTAATATAAGAATATAAATTAACAATATTGTTAACCGTAACATCTCTCTCTTCTCATACAAAACAAACATTTTGATTTGTTTTTGCTTCATAAATGGCTCGTAAAATAATTTTTTGTTGTCAAGTTAAACGATTCGATTAAGATCACTCATCTTTAAATTGCTCTTAATGTGTAGGTCAGTAGGATTTTTTATTTTGTATATTATATTTTTACATATGTCGTGATTAGCTCATTCGGCAGGATAGGGTTTTATGCATAATTTGGTCATTTATGTAGAATTTGAAGTTTTATCCGCAATTTGGTGCTTAGTTGATGTTTGTTTTTGGCAAAAAGGTTTGTGCATGCTCTTTTATCTGCGCCGCTCAGATCACGCGCAGATGTTGTCATTTGCAGACTGTTTGTTTTTTTTGAAAATGTTTCATTAAAAAACATATATACATGTTCTTTTTGGTGCAGACGTGGTCCAGTCACCTTTAGGATCTTGTAAGGTCTGCTGGGGCTGGCAAAATGGGTACCTATTAATACATGATTAGACCTGTTTAACAAAAAAATTACTATTTGATTTTTTACTTTTTTTAAAAATAATAAAAATTAAGAGGCTAGACTTCATCATTTTATTTTTTTGTTACATAAAATATAGAACTGTCATACTTAAATCACCAAAACAATTGTTAAACAAGTCGTTTTCATGTTTATATTTGTATTAATCGCGTCGTCTGAAATCTGCTAAAACCCGTTAAGACCCGTTTTGCCATTTGTAGAGACCAACCACAATTGTTAGACACCACCACTACCACCATCATCGGCCACCCCCATGAAGGATTATGAAGGAGCGTTGGTGTTGAAAATGTGCGTTGTGTTTGATGTAATATCCTTATTTAAGTCGATATCTTATTTTATTTAAAATTATTTAAAGTTACAACCTTTTGAGATATTTGTTTTGTGATAACGATTTTGTATAAATGATTTAATGACATGTTAACTTATTCAGGTCAAAATGCTACATTAACAAATTAATTATTTATAAATGTGATACCTAAATCTTTTTCTAAACAAATCTATAAACATAATCAGTTTATATACTTACTCCATTTTATTGGGTATAAAATGTAGAGTAAATTACGGTTTTGTCCCCTATGTTTTAAATGTCTTAACTATTTTAACCCAAAATATAATCTTATATCAATGCAGACGTTGTGGTTTAAAAAACTAACAGTTTTGACCCTCAAACCTAGCCAAAACTTTTAGAATATTTAAGTTTAGGGGCTAAAACTGTTAGTTGTTTAAACCACAAGGGTTGCATTGATAGAAGATTCTATTTTGTATTAAAATGGTTAAAACACTTGTTTCACAAAAGCCAAAACCGTCATTTACTCTAAAATGCACATATAATTATATATCCACATGCACATATGTCTTGCGTTGGAAGGTTAGATGATCTACAAGTGACGAGCACACGATGAATTTGAAAGGCTTGTTTAGTGCCGGGTCTACAAATTTTTTTTTTGCGGGTGTCAGACATTTTTTTTAATAATTATTTGTTACTCAATATTTTGTGTTTTTACTATTTACAATGAAGTCGGGATTGGTTGGGTCAGATATCTAAATAATGTAGAGAATTTCATAGAAAAACGAACACGATTTTATTACTATATGAACTGAAAGCCGTTAATCACACTTTCAGATCAAACTACTCGTGGTTCACCCAAATATTGGATCAGATAAAATTCAATTCGAAAATCGAAGAACTAGAATTTTACGAAGTGTTCTTGGAATGGGCCAGTGAATGATTGATCAAACTTCAATTTGGATATACGTATGTTTTTGAAAACTGTCTCTAGGCAGTTTTCAAGTCTTCTTTTCCCAAATTTGCCACTAAATTTATCCACGAATTTTATTAAGCCAGCCAAGGGCTGCCGCCCTTTGGACCCTGTTATCCATGGGTCTACCCCCGGACCCCGCCAAGGTGGCGTTGCCCCCTTGGAATCCCTATTGAATCATAAAACCTTAAACAAGTGTGCATCACACACACAATTTGTTTAATAAATTTCATGATTCACATTGATCGACAAAATTAATCTAACTACATTAAAATATCTAACAAAAAAATGATGAAACTAAATCAAATCACAAATATATAATAAAATTGATTTTTTTTAGGCATGATTCAAAGAAGTGCTATTTAAATCAACAAATTCAAGATTCAAAAAAGATGAATGCCCAAATTTTCTTTAGAAAAATTGTTTCTTATTTACATAAATTACAAATTATACACAAATTATTTAAGTTTCTCATCATGCTGATAAGATTTAACTTTGAAATTACACAATTACAACTCAATATATAAATTGTAGTTATTGTGATGTGAAGGATTACGGTGAATATTAGTAAGTTATTTCTACAATCTATTTTTTGGATGGAAACCGAACATGAATTTCGATCGTCAAATTCAATAACTCAGTATACAAATTGTGTCTTATTACTTTTTATAAGTGTGTATAATTGATTAGGTATTGAGTTAAATTGTTAATTAATAATCGAGCTTCATCACATGTAATGCATCTTACGTTCTTTGAGTATTATTTTATTATTTTTTCCTTTAAAATGATTTTGAATTGAGCTTCACTGGGTTCGTCAAATTTTCATGGGGCTCGGGGAAAAATTTTTTTGCGTGTAAGTTAAGATTGGATCGTATATATAACATTAAAAATGAAAAGTTCAGGGGATCGGTCAACTCCCATACCCACATAGTGCCTACGCCATTGGGCTTGGTTATTTACACACTCAATTTTTTTATTTTAACAACTCAACGACACTATACGCAACGTATAAAGCCTATACGAGACATATAACCCTATCTAACACAGTGGCGGATCCATGAATTTTTTTCAACGGGTTCACCGTTTTCCAACGTTTTAATTAAATAGAACCGGACATAAAAATTTTCGGGTTGGGTTGACGGCTTGGGTCTTGTAATGTATTTCACGTAATAACAGTGCGGTATATTAAGTCAATGATTAAAATTAAAAAAAAATGTCGTCATTAAAGTTTTCGAAAGTACAAAGTGCATTTTCGTTTAAGATTTCTGAGCTCCAGACCAAGCAGGAGTCAAGGGAGTCACATGCCCTTGCGGGGTCCAAGGTGGCGGTCCTACTAGTTATTTAGCAGACATGGGTCAAGGGGCAATGCCCGTTGTAGGATTCGGGCTAACGCCACGAAACCTAAACAAAATATGATATGTTTGTATGACCTGACCAAAATTAACTTGATCTGAGGGTTTAACCACTAATAACTACCATTTTACCTGCTAAGTTTATATGGCTGGAAAGTTATTTTAACACAATCATATAGAAATCTAATCATTGATTATCGATATTTGCCTTACAAATATTATTTGCCTTAATCAAGTTGACAAATTGCTTTGAAAATTACTTTAAAAATTCACTCTTAAAAAATCTTAATGGGTTCACCTTATGATTCACCCATAAAATATTAATGGGTTCACCCTATTATTTAACTCTTTTGAAAAAAAAATTTCCTACTAACGAGTCGAAGCACGGTGGGTTCTGTGAACCACCCTCCTCTACCTACATCCGCCCTGATCTAACACACACTTCTCTGACAATAATTGAACTAATATATATAACCTATACAAGACATGTATGAGTCTAATCATTAATATTAAAAAAATCTATACAAATAATGTTTTCCCTCTATTACAATTCACAAGACGTATAAAATGCGTAATATAAGTGAGAGTATATAACACATGAAAAAAAAAAAACAAAAAAAAACATTACTCGACCATGTGAATATGTGATGACCAACTATACCTCTATTTTTATCTTTTAACCATTTAACCCTCTTATTTTTATCATCTTCATTAATCATTAAATAGATATATTTGTTTCTCACACTTGCTGGCCAATTAATATAATGTTTAGTGAAAATACCTTTTCATCACCTTCAGTCAAGTATTACGCATAGCCTTGATCAATAATAATCCACCAGCCTAAAATGCCATAAAGCCTCCTCTTAAATTATTACCTGTCCATCTTAAAATACTTTATTACCAGACAAAAATGCAACCTTTTAACATCATGCTTTTAGTGTTTTTTAAATAGTTCAATAATATGAAATGTGGCACATAATTATTAACATTTTTAATTTTAATTAACACAACCTCATGACTCTCCTACGAAACCAACTCCATAAGAAAACAATCTTACCTATTAAATTAAAAAAAAAAAAAGGTAAACAATCTTATATTATTAACAGTATATTGAGTAAAATTAAAATAACTTAAATTATTAATAAAAATTTAATGGAGATAGACTGTCAATAAATTACCACCAACCTTCTGACCCCACAATGAACATAAATTAAATAAGAAGGCAAATTTGTAATTACAAAGTATACTCATGTCCAAGTTTGTAATTACAAGGTATACTCATGTCCAGACTTATAAACTAGAGAGAGATTTTCAAAATCTTGTTTACTTTTCTTCACTTTTTTTTTTTCAATGTATTTTCCTTCCGGATACTCGAAGAAAAGAACCAAGGGCAAAACCGTACTTTCATAACAGTCAAATCTCCCTTGATCAATGTTTGACTGCCATCGAAATTAACGGTTGGTATTGAATCTCCCGAAATCTGCGAGCTTTCTTGATCTGTTGGCGCAGAAGGATTTGGTGTTCAACAGGTGAGGCTTCACCTGAGCTCTGACATCGCCACCGTCCGCCGGAGGATTCCATTGCCGGCAAGGACTAGCTCGAACCAACGGACTCAAACAGAAAGCTAGTCCAGACACATTCTTCCCATTTCCACCACCGCTTCCGCCGCCCCGCCGATTGGAAGGATGAGCCGGCGTTCTCCATGGCGTCTGTTTCCGCGACTCACATGTCTCGTATCCGCTTGATCCATCGCAGAACTCATCTTCTACGCCGCCACAATCGGAGTATCTCACCGGCGACATGCCGCGATCAGGACAGTACTGCTTCCGCGTCACACCCGTACCGGACGCGGTTGAAGACTCGGTAAACCAGATCGGCTGTTTCTTCCGACTATCGCCACCGGACCTAAGATTTGAGAACCAAAACGGCGACGACGTAGCTGACGTGGTACTATCACCGGCACCGCATGATCCACGAGGATCTGAATCCAATTCCTGCTCCGTTTGTTTCTTAGATCTGAATAATTTTGATAACAACGAGAACCGAATAAAGCCGTGCTTCTTCTTCCGGAATGAATTATAACCTTCGGTGGCCGGCGCTAGCTGCGGCGTGCTAAAAAACCGCTGATCCGGAAGGCTATACTGACGATTCCGATCACTGTTACGTTGATTCTTAGCCGAGGAAGCGGAATTATCGGATTTCCGGCGAGTGATGTAGGGGGAAACAGATCGAGGAAACACAGGATACGCCTCCGAATTGCGATTTTGTTCTTCTAGGGTTTGAGCTCGTGCTTGTTCCTGAGCGGCGATGAGATGAAAGAGGCGTTCCCGGAGGCAAGAAGCGCAGACGCCGACGATACTGCTGAGATCTGTAGAGTGCTTCTTGCACCTCATCTATACGAATGAATCTATAGGTGATCTATGTGAGGAAGATTGTGATCATGGAGTTGAATTTGGGAGTGTGGTTGAAGGATCGAGAAGCCAAATAGTAGGAATTTAATTCTTCCTCCACTAAAATGCAATTTATATAAACTTGTGTGATGGTGGTGGGGGTTGCTATAATTACTCTGCACCAACTTTTTTTTTTATTTGTGTTTCTAACAAAATAGAACATTGACTTCCATTCTTCTTTTACTTTTTAAGATATTATAATAGTTTTAATTTTATACTTGTATCTTTTTATGAACCCTACCTATCACATGTAAAATATTATTTTCACAACTCATATACGTCTTTTATACGAAATATATACGAGATCAATTATTAAATAACATAATTTTCAGTGTTAATAATTGGTGTTGTATTAGTCTTTATATGCTTATAAGTGTTGTATATGTCTCGTATAGTCTCATAAGATGTCAATCATTAATTATCATAATTTTCAACGTTAATAATTTGTTTCGTGTATGCTTCGTATATGTCTATATGAGACATATCAAACGACAATCCACGAGTCAGAAGGAAAAAAATACACAATATACGAAGCATTTTATAAAATATTAATTTTAAACAAAGGTATATTGTTTTTTTTTTCTTTTTAAAAGAAAACATTTCTAATAGAATTGAGTTAACTTTTAAGAAAATACATTTGATCATGATATTTTATATAACCTATTAATAAATACATTTTTAGTTTCTATGAATTTTCTGAATTAACTTTTGTCAGTTATTTAAAAATGATTTTAAACAGTATACAAAATTGAAAAAAGAAAAAAAAAAGCCAAATTACTATTTTACCCAATTGGTTTATATGTTTTAACTATTTTAATTAAATAAAATCATCTATCATTACAATCTGACTAGTTTAAAGGTTTTGACCCTCAACCATAGTTAGATTTAAGGACCAAAACCATTAGAATAGTTAAATTTAAGAGTCAAAATCGTTAATTTTTTAAACAACAGATGCTTCATTGATTAAAAATTACATTTTATGTTGAAATAGTTATACCGTATGGGTTAAATCTGTAATTTACTCAAAAAAATAAAAGAAAGGGATTTAAGAAATGCATTTTAGAAAAATAACATCTATTTTTGTAAAACAAATAATTTTATATTTAAAAAACAATTTTTTTAAAAGTTCGAAAATAACACTTTATAAAAGATGAGACTAAAAGTCTAAAATAGTTTCCATTTAAGCATCTTTATATATATATATCAAAGTAGATTAGGAGCAAATGAAAAAAATACAATTTAAGTGACTATTTTTTGAGCAACATTAATTTTTTTAGATAAAAGGCATTTTGCCCGAAAAAATGTACAACCCGAAAAAGAGATTACAACAACAAAGGGCATACCCCGACAATACAAGACAACCGTCCTAAACCAGTGTTTAGGAACCCAAAAAATCGGCATCGGACGCCCAAACATATCCACCCAACCATACAAAAAGGGGGAGTTAGTCCTATGCCCAACCATTACTGTTAAAGTTAGTAGACAAACAATAACATACATAACAAAACGGCTAACATATAACCTAGCACAAACAAACCAATTAACAATGAGACTATACATCATATTATGAAGAAAGAAATTCTCCAACTGAGAACACCAAGTGAAGATTGATAAGAGAATTCCCGTCTTCATAATGTTAAGCCGACTACCATTAACCAAACTATCCTTCAATGCCTAGGGAAAGTAAAACCCACATGAAGACCCATAATAGCAATAAGCTCTCCGTTCCAAATAATGAATTTGTTACCCATGTTCCATATTTTTTGGAAAGACCAGCAGCCCTACCCCTATTATTGGGCCAAAGCAGCAGGCTACAGCCCATATAAGCAATGATCGACACAAGTCTTTCAGGATCCTTCCATGGGGTAAATCCACCAGTCCAAGGGCCTTCCTTGAAACAATAAAGGCCACCAGTCCCATTAGCCGGCCAATATGGCAATAAAACCCTCCCAAAATGGCCAAGAGACCCACCAACATCTGCTCAGGCAGCCAGCACCATCCACGTAGCCCATACCATAACAGTCACACGGCCGTAGCAGCCATAACTTTGAAGAGATCAAGCATGCACGTATCCCCATGATTGCTGACCATGATCATTCAAACCTGCAATGTTGACCGCCAATTGGTCAACCTCCTTGCACCAGCAAGTGCAAAGATGGGCTGGTGGCACCCTAATGGCTGGAGTATATCTCCACTCCAGCACACCAGCCCCAGCCTCATGGTTGTGGGCAATAGACTCTTTAATCCACCTTTTTCTGCTAAGATGACAGTAGCTGTCAGCCAAGGGAGCCACACCGTAATTACACCACCCGAGATGCTGGCCCTGCCTGAGCTTCCTCCCTGCACATAACCTGCAGAAGCATTGTGAACACTAATTACTCCCTCTCAAACGAAAACCCCAACTGTTTCTGTAGCAGCTGTGTTTCATAACCTTCCATTGCCCAACCCTGGCCCCTGCAAATCCCATAGACTACAACCAAAAGACAGATAGTGATGATACCCATACCCACCCCTCTCTTCAACAAATAAAAAACAGGGACTACAATAATCCCAGCCCAATACCCAACCATACCCCAAGTCCCCACAGTCACACAAGACAGTTAGTGATGATAACCCCCTCCCCTCCTCTCTAAACATTAATTTAGTATATAATATTTCAATAAACCTAATAGACATTCCTTATTTATGACTACGTTTTATGATATAGTAAAATTATAATATTCATGAATAAACATAATTGCCACACCACTATATTGATATAATAAATTACTACACACTAGGTATACCCATAGATCTGGATCCAACCATAGATTTGACATGATATCGTTTGTCAAAAAAAAAAAGGTAGGCTTTTCGTAGTTTATGAGACCTCGAATTCTCACGTTCCAGCTTACATTCTGCCAACAGTCTCACCCCCAACTCTAGCTAAGAAATTGAGTCACCCTTCCTTTTTTTATTTTCGTTTTCTTTTGATTTTTTTCTCTGTGGTGATATTACAATGCTTGAACTTTCCGTTGGCTATTTTTCAAATTGTTTTTCATTTCTATCATCCGCAAACAATACTTTAGCATTCATACGACAAGAAGTTAATGTTAACAAGCATAGGATAACAAAACTATAAATAAATTTAGAAAATTATAATGATATACAAACCCGTTATAATAGGATTATTTCCATAAAAGATACAAAATTATGTGTATTTGAATTTTTTATAAGCACTTTCTAGGCCAACGAGTCAGATTGTTGGTCTCATAGTTTATGTTCAATTCGCAGGCCAAATAGTTTATGTTCAAAAGTTTTTGATCGTTGGTCTAGCATACGAGATTTTAATAGTTTACATTAATATTCTTATCAAAACAATCCGTTCTTGCCAAATTAGATGTATATTTCAGTGGGCTAATATATGAATTGCAAATCGACAACTTGAATTAGCGTTTCATGTGATTTGCATGTTTTTTTGCTTTCCAAAGAAAGGACAGTCTTTCATGTCTTTGGTTTGAGATTATGCCTCTTGATTTCAAAACATTTTGAACAGCAATTGGCAGTTGTTTGACTTGTCTGCGGAGGAAGTCCACAAATAGCAAACATGTTTACTTTCAAACGGATTTCCAAGCGGTCACTATATCTCTCAAGAAAGGTATTTTATGTGGTTTTAGTCTTGGAATGTTACTTTTTGCTTAATTTTATTTGTTGTTGCAGTGGAAATATAGTTTAATTGTAAAAAATTTACAATTCTTTTCCACAATACATTCTTCGTAAGTTTCTAAGCAACATAAACTAGTCGTGTTTTATATTTACGAAAGTTCACGAACATGGCTTTATGATGTCACAAGAGAGAGTATTTTAGTGGTTTTGGCAGCGTCATAAAGATAAACTTGATACATAAAAAAGACGGTACTTATACAAGGACCGCACAAGTGAAAATGAAATTACTAAAAAGGTCTACCTCTCTTTCTAAATTCTTGTTTTATCAAGTCGTGTTGTATCTAATGTCAGTGCTATTTTTCATTCACTTAGATTAAAAAAAAAAGCTTCACATTATCTTGATGGAGGCGCATTATTGTTAAGAACTACTTTGGGTAAACTATTTATTTTATAATCTAAATATATTGGTTCGCATTATTTTGATAGAACCCAAACTAGTTCTTAATAATAATATATTTCCCATCAAGATAATGTGAAGCTTTCTTTTTTATCTAAGTGAATGAAAAATAACATTGTCATTAGATATAACACGACTTGATAAAATAAGAGGATTCAGAAAGAGAGCTAGACCTTTTTAACTAATTTTAGCAATTTCATTTTCACCCACGCGGTTCTTGTATATGTACCGTCTTTTTTTATGTATCGAGTTTATCTTTATGAAGCTACCAAAACCACTAAAACACTCTCTAGTGACATCATAAAGCCATGTTCGTGAGATCAAACTTTCGTAAATATAAAACACGATCAGTTCATGCTGCTTAGAAAACTTACAAAGAGTATATTGTGAAAAAGAATGGTAAATTTTTTACAATTACATTGTATTTATACTGCAACAACAAATAGAATTTCAGCAGAAAGTAACATTCCAAAAACTAAAACCACATAACATACCTTTCTTGAGAAAGATAATGACCACTTGTAAATCCGTTTGAAATTAAACATGTTGCTGTTTGTGGAATTCCTCCGCAGACAAGTCAAACAACTACCAATTGTTGTTCAAAATGGTTTGAAATCAAGAGGCATAATCTCAAAAGCAAAATCAAAGACATGAAAGACTGTACTTTCTTTGGAGAGCAAAAAAAACATGCAAATCACGTGAAACTCTAAATCAAGTTGTCGATTTGGAATTCACATATAAGCCCATTGAAACTGAAACCTACATCTAATTTGGCAAGAACATATTTGTTTGATAAGAATATTAATGTAAAATATTACAATCACGATATACTAGACCAAAGATCAAAAACATTCATGTCAATTTTGAACATAAACTATTAGGCCTAGGATCTAATTCGCAGGCCTACAAAAGCCTAGAAAATGCTTATCATAAATTCAAATGCACAAAAATCCGTATCCTTTAAGGAAGTAATCCCTATTATAACAGGTTTGTATATCATTATAACTTTTTAAATGTATTTATTTATATGCTTGTTCATTAACTTCCTGTTGTAGGAATGCTACAGTATCGTTTGCGGATGACAGAAATGAAGAAACAATTTTAAAAATAGCCAATGAAAAGTTCAAGCATTGTAATACCACGGAGAGAAAAAGAAAAATCAAGAGAAAAAAGAAAATAAAAAAATAAAAAAAGAAAGGGTGACTCAATTTCTCAACTAGAGTTGGGGGTGGGACTGTTGCCTGTTGGCAAAATGCAAGCAAGAACGTGAGAATTCGAGGTCTTATGAACTACTACTAAAAACCTACCTTTTTTTTGACAAACGATATCATGTCAAGTCTATGGTTGGATCCAGATCTATGGGTATACCTAGTGTGTAGTAATTTTATTATATCAATATAGTGGTGTGACAATTATGTTTATTAATGAATATTATAATTTTACTAAATCATAATAAATAGTTATAAATAAAGAATATCTATTATGTTTATTAAAATATTATATATTAAATTAATGTTGCTCAAAAAATAATCACTTAAATTCTATTTTTTTTCCTTGCTCTTAATCTAATTTGATATATATAAAGATACTTAAATGGATACTATTTTAGAAACACCTTTACTTTTAGTCTCATCTTTTATGAAGTGTTATTTTTGAACTATTAAAAAAATGTTTTTTAAATACAAAATTTTTTGTTTTACAAATATATATATATATATGCTATTTTTATTAAAGTGCATTTCATATATCCTTTTCTTTTAGTTTTTTTTTGAGTAAATTATAGATATGACCCATACGGTTCAACTATTTCAACATAAAATATAATCTTTAATCAATGAAGCCAGGGCTCTAGCTTTGTGGAGGCCCAAAGCATAAAATAAAAATAAAATTGAGGGCCTTTTACACAAAAAAAAAAAAACTTATCTGCAGTCCTGCACGGCTACATCATGAGTCCTTGGCATTTGAGAGCCTTAGATCGTCTAATTCCAGATTTGAGAGCCTGAGAAGACTAGATCAATTGAATTCTCGTACGTATTTTGAAATTATCTTAAAAAGTGCGTACATGATTACTGCGGATATGGAATGCATACTGCAGCTACTGATGTCTGGTGATGTATAATTATACATGTAACATATTATAGAGATCTTCATCACAACAACTTTTATGGACTAGTTCCTCCAGAGTTAGGGAATTGTACAGACTACAGAGCAAATTTTGTAGCCATTTGGTCAAAATTAGTAAAATTCTTGTTTTTCTTTCAATGATATCTGTGGGAGATGCAATTTGTGCTTTTGATCAACAAGGTTTAATGAAAACTAATTTATTTTTCTTGTGTCTCTATATTAACAGATTGTTGCAAAATAATTACTTGAGTGGATTTATTCCTACTAGATTGGGAAATCTTTCAAAGCTTCAAACATTATTTAGAATTTTAGATTACAAGTTGGATGGAAAGTGATAATTTAATTAGTTTCTTCGTTATTTAGCTCCTTTTTCATTGTTAAGAAAATCATCATCTTTTAATGCTGTTTTATTTTATTTTTTTATTTGTAAATATTGTTGTAACTAACTCTTTCACAGCCCTAATCAGCGAAATAAATCAAATAATCTAACAAATAATCAACCAAAAAAACAATAAGACAATAATTCAAATAATCAAAAAAATAGTCTAATAACCAGCCAAACATACAATAAAACAAATAACAAGCCAATTAGCCAAATCAACCAAATACCTATCAGAGATGCAGAGAGCCCTTACATAGTTGAAAGAGAGTCGAACTGAACTGAAAGCATGAATTGAAAGTTGGAAGCATAAAGCATAATCTGATGTGATTCAGTGAGACGATGAGTTGAAACAGTGAAAGCCAAATCGGTGACCCTTCATTGTGATTCAATCAATGCTTCTATTTTTGCTTTTTTTGCCTTTTTGAATAATTTGATTCGTGTTTACTATATCTATTATACATTGACAAACTATGTTCTAAATCAAACTATATAATCAAGTTAATATTTAGCCAAAATCAAATCAAAATTATTCAGCCCCAAACAAAAAACAAATTCAGCCTAAATCAAATCAAAATAAGCCTTAATTCAACAAATAACAAGCAAAATGACCCCTAAATCTAATCAAAACACTAATTAATCAAATAAGAAGCCTTAAATCAAATGAAAATAAAGCATAAATTCATCAAATAACAAACAAAACTACCCCTAACTTTAATCAAATTAAAATAAATAGTAATCAATCAAATAAGCACTGAGCCAGTGAAGAACCGATGTTACATATCTATAGCAAAAGAAGCGAAGAACCAGAGTCAAAACGATAAGATGAGTCGTCTAAGATTATCTTCTTCGGTTCTTCCCTGTTCCCGACAAGCCTTGAGCAGCTCACAGATTTGACTTTTGAGAGTCGGTTCTACTTGCGATTCCAGTTCCAAACTTCCAGATTAGAGAACCTGAGAGAGCGAGATTGCACAATAGTTTATCACTTTATCTCCAACCTTGCTGTGACGAATTCCTTTTGTTTGCCCTAGTTTTTCCCCCATTTTCTCCCCCACGTTGCAGGCCTCACCAAATTAATAAAGAAAGCTCCAGCTTTTATTTTTCCACCATTCGGCCGATTATCGAAGCCCAAAACAACGGACCAACGCGTTTTTAGGACCCAATAACTGAATACATATATAATAATCCTAAATACATGAAAAATATGAGGTCTACATGTTTTGAAAGTCTTAGCACTAGATTGGGCTGTTTGGCCCATTAGACCGCCCTGCCCACATGTCGTGGTTATAACTGGTGTTTATGTTGAATCGATGACACCATTAAAGGTTAATGTTGAGATAAAGAATTCATGGGGTGTTGAATGGGGTACTGGTGGATACGCTTGGGTCACAAGTGATTTTTTTTCTTTAATTGGTGGTATCTGTTAAAGGAAGAACCATTGGGTCTGGAAGCCAAATGCTACAACTCCTGAGAGTATAACTAAAAACTGAAAACATAGATATTCAGTCTGCTAATTCTCTTTGGTATCGAAGTGCTTTCATTTATTTGATTGTGAACTCTTCTCAAATTGTTTGAAAATATATGGAAATGTAAGTGGAATATTAGAGGAGGTTTGATAAGAAACCGTCGGACATTTGAGTAATTAGCATTCATTTTCTTGAAACGGCTACCATTGATTTGTTCTTAATTTCTTGGCCGAATTTTCTTTAAATTTATGTTACTTCGTTAATCTTGATTGGAATCTAATATTATATATAAACATGGGTAAATGTGATAATTGGAATTCGTAATAGTTGGTTTTTAAATCAGTTTTCAATACGGTCTGTTATGATCGTGAGTATTAATGTTATTGTAAACAACTAGATGGCGCTATATCGCGCGTTGTCGTGCAAATTTAACATACATGTTTCGTGCGTTCTGCGCAAATTTAACATATTTGTTAGTTTATGATAACGAGTGATGTGATCATAAACAAACCTATTAAGGATAAAAAAAATAATAATCAAACAAAAATAAAACGACCTAAATTTAAAATACTTGTTTCATCTTAATAACAAACAACGTGACCATAAAACAAACCTTTTAAGGATTCCAGAAAAAAGAATAATAAAACCAAAATAAAACTACTCCTAAGTTGTTATATTTATCTAATAAGTTTATTTCACATTCAGAGCAAACCCAAAAGTGAGAAAAAAAAATTAACAGATAAACGGGATATTGTTTTAGGAACAAAATCATAAAAAACAAAACAAATGTCAACAAAAATATAATTAATAAAAAAATCAAACGGATAAAGGGGATGTTGTTCGACGAGCAAGACTATAAAAATACCTTCTTTTTTGAACCCTTTATTCAAGATATAGAAAAAAATAAATTAAAAAAAAAAATTGGTTTAAAATTGTTATTCAAGAAAATCGAACCTTGGCATGCACGGAGAAATACTGAAGCTTCAATTGCTTTTAAATTGTTATTTTTTAAACAAATATAACTACTCTAATTATGAAAAAAAAAAAAAAAAGAAAAATCTATAGCTTGTAGTGTATTAAAAAGGGGCCTGTTAGGGAGACGCCCAGGTGGATAACTGGACACCCGTCAATACGACCCGTATTGGGCTTTACGGGTCGTATTGAAAAGAATATTCTGACAAAAACTGACACGTCAAATCATAGGTCTGACGCAGGTCTGACACACCCATACGGCCCGTATGTCACAATACGGCCCGTATATATCAAATAAGAAAAATAAAAAAGTAAGAGAGAGAACAAAATATAGGGGTAAAGTTAGTAAAAAAACGAGTTTTACCAAAAATAGGCCTTTATGGGCTCAACAAGGAAAAAATACAGAAAAGTGTTTGGAATCTGTACAGTGTCAGACCATGAACTGTACAGAACTAGGCCTAGATCAGTTCCAAGTTCCAACGACATAATCAATTAAGTCTATTTTTGCCTTAAAAACTTAAAATATATAAGTTGAGGGTCCAAAAATAGCAATAAAATTCTGATATAAAAAAATAAGTTTATCCCTATACGGGCCGTATTGGGCCATACGGCCCGTATGTACTTTCAACCGTCAAACATTTTTCTGACAAACTCTGACAAAATCTGACACCCATACGACCCGTAAAGGGTCATACGACCCGTAAAGGCCTAGGTGGTGTCAAATAATCCATAGGGGGTGTCCAAATAACCTGCCCCCTTTTTAATAGGGCAGGTTATTTGGACACCCCCTATGGATTATTTGACACCACCTAGGCCTTTACAGGCCCCATTAAAAAGCCTCAAAAACCTAGGCATGCATGGAGAAAAGCTTTAAATGGAACCAAAGAAACCACCATACTAAAGGTTCAATTGGTTTTTAAATTGTTATTCTAAACAAATATAACAACTGCTCTAATTATGAAATAAAAAATCATCTATAGCTTGTATAGTATACTAGAACAGTTGTAACGTACTTACTATTCATAATTTGCTTTCGTTAGTTATATTAGTAATTAGAACACATGCAACCAAATCGGGTTGGATGGTGGGTTTGTATGCAAATGGCAAAACATGTATTTAACATTTGAATGAAAACCAAAGATGACACATGGTAGAGAGTAGTTGGTCAAAACATCATAATCTCGCTTTCAGCACCTTGCACCAGTAGCACCTCACCTGCGTGCTAGTACATACGTACTTTCTCTCATAGATAGGCTCGTTATAAATTTCTACAAATCACCTCACAATTTATCAATATCTTTCACCATTATCACACACAGAACGGGTTTTCTTCCTCTTTTTTCACTTTCTTCACCACGATCAAGCTAGCTTGCGAAGTAAATCTATTCGATCATCATATCCCCTTCAATTTCTCTGTATATTTCACCAATGCACATTGAAATGTGATATGTTTTTCAAGATATAAATACATAGCTTCTTGTTTTTTTATTCGATCTTGGTCGTACTAAATACAGAACCAACTTCTAACCTTTTGTTAGTAAAAGACGGCGATCACATCTAGTCAAAATTATTTATTAATTTACAGACAACAAATTGTTATAGTTAGTTATTTACAAATACCAAATATTTATAAAATCACCATATGTGTGAGGTGTGTATGGAAATGGCAAAACATGTATTTTAACATTAGAATGAAAACCAAATATGACATATGGGAGAGAGTAATTGGTCAAAACATCATAACGCCGCTCTAATCGATAGGTTCGTTATAAATCTCTACAAATCACCTCACAATTTCTCAAAATTTTTCACCATTATCACATACAGGCCAGGTTTTCTTCCTCGTTTTTCAGTTTCTTCACCAGAAAGAAATCGATCAAGCTAGCTAGCTAGATACATCTATTCGATCATTATATCCCCTTCAATTTCTCTATATATTTCACCAATGCACATTGAAACGTGATGCTTTTTCTAGATAGAAATACAAAGCTTATTGTTTTTTTATTCGATCTTCGTCGTACTAAATACAGAACCAACTTCTAACCTTCTGTTAGTAAAAGAAGATGACCACATCCAATCAAAAATATTTAATAATTTATAGATAACAAATTGCTATTGTTATTTATTTACAATCCCAAATATACATAAAATCACCATCCGGGTGAGGTGTGTTTGCAAATGGCAAAACATGTATTTGGTCAAAACATCATAATGTCGCTCTCACCACCTTGCATCCGTAGCACCTCACATGAGTGCTAGTACCTACGTACTCTATCTCATCGATAAGTTCGTTATAAATTTCTACAAATCACCTCACAATTTCTCAATATCTTTCACCATTATCACACAAAGGACGAGTTTTCTTCCTCGTTTTTCACTTTCTTCACAAGAAAGAAATCGATCAAGCTAGCTAGCGAGGTAAACCTATTCGACCATCATATCAAATTCAATTTCTCTGTATATTTCACCAATGCACATTGAAATGTGATGTGCTTTTCTAGATATAAATACAGAGCTTCTTGTTTTTTTATTCGATCTTGGTCGTACTAAATACATAACCAACTTCTAACCTTTTGTTAGTAAAAGACGGCGATCACATCTAGTCAAAATTATTTATTAATTTACAGATAACAAATTGTTATAGTTAGTTATTTACAAATCCCAAATATATATAAAATCACCATCCGTGTGAGGTGTGTATGGAAATGACAAAACGGGTATTTAACATTTAAATGAAAATCAAAGATGACACATGGAGGAGAGTAATTCGTCAAAGCATCATAATGTCGCTCTCACCACCTTGCAGGAGTAGCTCGCCTGCGTGCTAGTACATACGTACTCTCTCTCATCGATAGGTTTGTTATAAATCTCTACAAATCACCTCACAATTTCTCAGTATTTTCATCATTATCACACACAGGCCAGATTTTCTTCCTCGATTTTCAGTTTCTTCACCAAAAAGAAACCGATCATGCTAGCTAGCGAGACAAATCTATTCGATCATCATATCCCCTTCAATTTCTCTGTATATTTCACCAATGCACATTGAAACATGATGTGTTTTTCTAGATAGAAATACATAGCTTCTTGTTTTTTATTTGATTTTGGTCGTACTAAATACAGAACCAACTTCTAACCTTCTGTTGGTAAAAGACGGTGATCAAATCCAATCAAAAATATTTGTTAATTTTCAGACAACAAATTGTTGTTGTTAGTTATTTACAAATCCCAAATATATATAAAATCACCATCCGTGTGAGGTGTGTATGCAAATGGCAAAACATGTATTTAACATTTGAATGAAAACCAAAGATGACGCATGGTAGAGAGTAATTGGTCAAAACATCATAATGCAGCTCTCATCACCTTGTAGCAGTAGCACCTCACCTGCGTGCTTGTACGTACGTACTCTCTCTCATCGATAGGTTCGTTATAAATCTCTACAAATCTCCGCACTATTTCTCAATATCTTTCACCATTATCACACACAGGCCGGGTTTTTTTCCTCGTTTTTTAGTTTCTTCACCAGAAAGAAATCGATCAAGGTAGCTAGCGAGGTAAATCAATTCGATCATCATATCCCTTTCAATTTCTCTGTATATTTCACCAATGCACATTGACATGTGATGTGTTTTTCTAGATAGAAATACAAAGCTTCTTGTTTTTTTTATTGATCGTAAAAGGAATATAGTACATGCACTAATATCGATTTGGTACTACTACCATTGTTTGTAAAACGTTTGCAAAATCAATATTTTATACAACGGGACGATATTCATGTTAATCAACATACTCTAATAAAGGAGTATTTTTAGAAGACATGTGTCGTGTTCTGGTTAAATCTGAAAATGTTTTTCCCGCTTCTCACTCCTAATAAATACTGTTAATTTTAGTAATTATATTATATAATTAAATATTAAAAAAAATAATTTTCATATTCAAATAATGTACTAATATATTAAAATTTAATAAACAATAAGAATAATTCAATTATATCTTATCCTAAATATAATTTTATAAATTTTAAATATTTATTATTGTTAAATGTTAATAAATTATATTTATTATTATTAAAATTTAACCCGTGTAATACACAGGGTTTTAGGCTAGTTATTTTATATATACACTAGATTAGTCACCAATGTATTACACGGGTTGATTAAAAAAAATTGCATAAAATTATATGAATTAGTAATTAAGATTTAATAATTACAAAATGATTTTGTCATATAACTTTTTGTTAGTTAAGTTATTGAATGATGTTATTTGAAAAAAAGATAGTTAATTTTGCTAAGATCGAAAAAAGAAATTTAATATGTAAAATGTAAACATCCGACTAATTATTTTCGTATTAAATTGGAAATACATAGGTATTTGGATATAATAATGTTAGCAAAAATATAAATAAATAATTTAAAAATATAAATAAGAATAATAAAGATTTAAAAATTAGGGTTGAAATGTTATGATTTTTAAGTTTTAATAAATTATTAGAATAAAACATTTTTATTTTTTTATATTTAATAAGAGAGAGGAGTTATAATCTAATAGAAAAATGGTGACAAAAATTTTAAAGAGTGGCGAAACAATTGATACCATAATAATCTATTATTGTTTCTATTATTTATAGGAAAAAACATGACAAGAGTTTTTATTTATTTATTACTAGAATTTTTTTTATATATAAAAGCGCAATGGCAAAAACAGGATGTTTGGAATCCTAACATCAAACCATATTACATTTTGCAAATAAAACTAAGATAACACCGGGATCAATTCATATGACCTTTGTTCTATTACTGAATCTCAAGTAATCCCAAAACTCTTATCTCCTTCACGATCATTTTCACGCATGGTAATTTGATGCCTTTGAACATGTTTCTTCCTCGCCATAGGTTCCAAGCAATGGTAGTGATTATGATCGCTTATTTCATTTTTAGCTGCATTTTCTTGTTGTAACAGTGGAGCCGAAATCTCATTAAGTAACGTGTAACATAAAATAAGGAAGCTTGCACCAAAGCACTATTTGCCTTCATACATCTATAGATCACATTCTGATAACAAGTGTAATATTGTCTCCTTCAATTGAACAAATATCCCACAGTGCAGTCATTCCCTTTGTTATAAACCTCTCCAACTTAGAAGTTTATCTAATTGCAGTCTCCCAAAGAAGCCGACACCAAGTTAATTTTTAGCAATAATTGCCATGATGAGAGCATATATTATTTAAGAAATGCTTATCGAATTGTTTTTGAATGCTAATTTATGAATTGGCTTCTTGACAAATTACCGAGTCCCTATTTTATAGGATCTGAGCACTCAATTGCTCACATCTACAAAGACTTCTGGCACCAACAAGATACATCGTCATGCGTTACACTAGCAGCAACACATGTGGTTACCATCATATATCGTCAATCATTTTAAGTACATAAATATTGTCCTCTCACCACAATCACTTGTAAATTTTGGCTGTAGAGATATCAGGTCACTAAGAACATATCTGACCGGGAATTATGGGCTTCAGGACATAGAAGTTCAACAGTTCCTTAGGATCCCCTCTAGAAGCAATGAATATAAGAGAGGGAAGAGGTTTCTGATTGACGATATTGTCGTTTTTAGACAAAGACGAAATTGCCCGAGCTATCGCAAAAAACTTTTGTGAAAGTTGTCCGGTCTACCCAATAATTGGGATTTGCGATATCGCTGGTTTTACAAAAATGTATGCGTCTAGTGCAAACAAAAGAAACCCGTATGTTCGAAGTGAACCTGTTGTGAAGAAAATGCCACATGTTGTGGTTATAACCGGTGTTTATATTGAATCGGTGACACCATTAAAGGATAATGTTGAGATAAAGAATTTGTGGGGTGTTGAATGGGGTACTGGTGGATACGCTTGGGTCAAAAGCAATTTTTTTTCAGTAATTGGTGTACCTGTTAAAGGAAGAACCGTTGGATCTAGAAGCCAAATGATATAACTCTCAAGAGTATAGGTAAAAACATAGATATTCGGTCTGCCAATTCTCTTTGGTTATGAAGTGCTTTCATTTAATTGATTGTGGACTCTTCTCAAATTGTTTGAAAATATATAAAAATCTTCTCAAATTGTTTCAAAATATATGGAAATGTAAGTGGAATATAAGAGGAGGTTTAAGAAGAAACCGTTGGACACTGGAGTAATTATGATTCATTTCTTGAAACTGCTATCATTGATTTGTTCTTAATTTCTTTGGCAGAATTTTCTTTAAATCCAGAGCAGTTTGTTCGTGTACACAAACTTGTTTTGATAACCAAAGACCTGTTTCTTCGACCCAATATATTTCCGCACTCGTTTTCTCGTCACGAGTTCATCTGACCACTCGCGTTTTCTCGATGAATGAATTTAACCAGTTTGACCAGTTTGGACTTACGTTGACAAATACTCAGGGTTACCGGGAACAACCCGAACATCCTATAGTCTATAGATCAGATCAGATTCGTCACACTACTTGCATCGACTTCATGCCTTCCTTGCGGCTGACTAGCATCGTCTTCAACAGAACTTCCAGTCACTAGATCCATGAGCTCTGCTACCTGCAATGAACCAAAATACTTCAAATTGGTCATTAATGCCCGATCAACAAACATTCCACCATAGATCAAACTCAAAAACTTCATATCTATTGTATATAGGGCTGGATCTAAAACGTGTAATAGCTAGATCAGAAGTTTAACAGCCTGGTTTCAAGAAACTTACCATGAACACGCTGACTGAACCAGGGCAGCCCTAGCTGCTGCTATTCTTGAACCGAAGAAACAACCACAACTACCATCGTCACCAACCTTTAAACATCACCGACCACTAGTCATACGAACACATGTCCCAGACCACTACCACCTGTTCAGTCTTTCGGGCACCACAATCGTTTTCCCTACATGAATATGAACAAAACCACACATTCAACTATAGATGACTTGTATGCCATCACTGAGTCTCGGCTCCACTAGAACCACAAACTCAACCGTCATTAGGAGCGGCCTTTCGTCTCCTGTTGAGGTCGTCGGACCATGATCAGGTATCAGCAGACCATAATTGCCATTGTCCTGCAAATGGGGTGTGCCCGAGAGTGAACAGACGGGGAATATGGTTGACCACCGGGTAAAGACGAAAGGGGGGAAATGATGACAGGAGGCGTCTCCGGCAGTTGGCCGGAAATGGAACCAAGAAAGGCGCTGCCCTTTTTTTCTCCTTAAATGTCACGCACAGGTAACACACAAAAAGTGTGTATATGTGCCGTGCGTTATGTATGCGGCTGGTGAAAATGGGAGTGGGAAGGGTTAATTCCATTTTACGCTACTTAGGTTTTGGAATAGGTATAACCACGCATAAACTACATAACGAAATTGTTGGAGTCGTGTTTATTGTAACTAATCATCATTTTGTAACTGTAATATTCTGAGAATAACATAAACATTCTTGTAATATTTAGTTCGTTAGATGAGGGTTGATCCGGTGAGTATCCAAGTTCAAACGAATGAATGCCACATGTTTAACCGTTTAATTGATTTAAACTTTTTTCACATGTCGAGCGTTATTCTAATTTTCTCAATGTTATTAATACAATCACTCAGTTGAGTATATAATAATAGGGGAAGATTCCCCTAAAAAAATTTTTTGCCTAAAAAGACTAAGAAAGATTTTTAAAAACTTGAAAACCGACCCAAACAAACTCCAATTGAATTCATTTTTACATTATTGGAACCGGCTTGTAATTCCCTAAAACGTAAACCTTAAATCATAAACAATAAACCCTGATAATAAAACCAAAATTATAAAAACAAACCCTAAACCTAAAGATAAAAGCTAAAAGCTAAAAAAAATGTCCTAAAATCCAAACTCTAAAACTAGCGTTAAAGCTAAAACCAAAAATCAAATATTATAGGGTTCGATGAGACGGTTCCAATGCCATCGAAATGAGTTTAACCGGAGTTCGTTTGGGTCGGTTTTAGAGATTTTTAAAATCCTTTTTAGCATTCTTAGGCAAAATAGACTTTTTAGTTGATCATTACTCTATAATAATATTATCTTTCTTTTTTTTTTTGCATGGTTTAATCGTCGGTGCTATTTAAATAATTAATTAACCAAGACTGTTGTATGTTAGATGCACTTTTATCATTTTTGCACACTTATTTCACACTTAATTTTCTAGATAGACTTTCTAACTGAATTTTAATTTTTAATGATAACATTTTATCATTTTTGCACACTTATTTCACACTTAAATTTCTAGATAGACTTTCTAACTGAATTTTAATGACAACATTAATATTGTACGATCAGATGTGTTTATTCATTGTATAATCAATAATGACCGATCACCGAACGCGTTAATCAGTTACATGTTATGTTCTTTTCACATGTACCAAACAATTACTTAAGGACTTGCTAAGGAGAGTCTGTCAATTTAAAGAGGATTAATATGGATATATATTCGGGTGTCAAATGCTACAACTCTCAGGACTATAAGTAAAAAGATAGATTTTGGTTCTGAAGTGCTTTAATTTATTTGATTGTGAACTCTTCTCAAACTGTTTGAAAATGCAGGAAAAAGTAAGTGGAATATTAGAGGAGGTTTGAGACGAAACCGTCGGACATTGGAGTATTTACTCGGTCTACCATTCATTTGTTCTTAATTTCCTTTGCCGAATTTTCTTTAAATTTATGATACTTCATTAATCTTGATTGGAAACTAATATTACAAATAAATAATGGGTAATTGTGATAACTGAAACCAATGATCCTTAGCTCAAGTGGTTGAGGAAAGGTACCATGTGGCTTCAATATTGAGAATGTCACGATTTAAGTCCTAGCATGGACAAAATAGAGGTTCCATGCTAGGTTACAGGGTTTTCTCTCACTTATGGTGGGTTTTCTCCTATTGAGTGTGGATATAATCGGGTGAGTCTATGACCCGTCAGTGATCCAAATTGCCATTTAAAAAAATTGTGATAATTGGAATTCGTAATAGTTGGTTTTTAAATCAGTTTTCAATACGCTCGGTAATGATTGCGAGTATTAATGTTATTGTAAACAATTAGAATAGATGTCACCGAATCAATCGAATGTTCGGTAATTAATTCGGTCGTTAACCAGTCGGAACTTGATACTATTTTTATCAAAACTTTTTAAGTATTTATTTATTACTTTAACTCTACTTATAAGTTTTTATTTACTTATATTTGAACTTATTTATTTATTTTTAATATTATTATATAAGTATTTAACTTGTATATTTATTTATTGTGACATTTACATGTTTCATCGATACTAAGTGATACAATTGCTTGAATCTATGTGTGTGAGAGGAAATACAGAAAAAATAATGCAAAAGTCGTCCCTAATCGATCACCAACCATTCTTTATATACAACATTTTGTAACAGCTAAATTAACTATATTCTCGAATATCCCGGCGAGAATTTCGGAATTATGACCATGTGACAGCCACCACGTCCATTAACCATGTTTAACCGTCCTATTTAAGTAAATCTCGAGTATTTAGGTCCAATTTAGTCAACATGAGCATTGGTGACTTGTTCTCCACTTGCAACATTTATTTAGCATATTCACCACGTTTCCTTTGACTTTATCCTGATTTTTAAGGTAAAATCAAGTTCAAAATAAGTAACCTGCAAGACTAAGTCAAGCTATACAAAGAAGAGATCGATTAGTAACATTAGTACTCAGGATATTTGAATATAGTTAAGAATCCCATATTCCAGATTATCCTCGGATATCCTGAATCTCAGACTATAAAAATTGACCCACAACACATAGTACGGGCTTTTTGCTCACTCGTTGACCTAAAACAACTCCTATGGCAAAATCACTTGCATCACACATTATTTCAATATAGGAATAGCGACTCATGTGATTGCAAAATCAGGACGTTGACAAGATTCTGATGTGTAGCAAAACACATCTATTTTTCTATTTGTTTTTATTTCGTTTCTGTACAGTTTATTAGATTTTAGAGTCGATTCAGGCTGGTTCTTCACAATTCTGTAATTTCATGCTTGCAGGTAATGAACATGTCATTTTGGCACAAAATGATCAAGAAAACGAGCTCCCGGTTGAACGAGAACGAACCCGAGAACAAAAGAAGATAAAAGCTGGAAAATAGCCTTGTCGCGTATCGCGACAACCACATAAAACCCTGTCGCGTAGCGCGACAGGTGGAAAATGACGGTTTTACCCCTTTTAATGATTGCGGGTTTGACCCGACTATTTTTTCGGGTAATGGGTACCCTCGCGTAGCGCGAAGGGTTGGAGGATTCTTGTCGCGTAGCGCGACGCGGGTTGATTTCCAGAATTTCGACTTTAACCTAATTGAAACGGCTGAGGCTAAAAAATTCGTTTCTGGACGATCAGAGAGACAGCTAGGGGCGATTGGAGGCGACTAGAGGCTAGAGGACGAGATTGGAGTCGATCTTAATCATCGGGAAGCCCTAGATGAGTGATCCAAAGGGTGTAACGTGATTGGTTTACTTTGTTTCTCATGTTTTCTTACTTTAAACAGATTATAGATTGTTTACATATGATGTTTATTGGCTAAACTCTTAGAACTATCTAGGTTAGATGATTATGCGTGTTTGATTTTGGTTTATTTCGGTGTTGGAACATTTTGATGTGATGGATTTATGATTTAAAGATTTGGTTTTGAATATGTGTATCTTTTATGGTTGAATGATTGATATTATGTTCCTCATGTGTCTTGGCGATTGTCTGTCGCAAAATAGGTGCATGCTAGAATCAATTACCGTGTGTTTTTGATTAGTGGATGAGTTGCTTAGGCCGAGTGATTCATATGAATGTCTTATCAAGATTTAAACAGTTAAGATGTGCAACTTGCTTCAATAGCCGTGAGGTGAGAAGTTGTCGATAAGTCTTCGATGTTGGATTTCTAGTTAGAGCCTTTGTGAGAAGATCTTTCTAGTATGTCCATCAAATCATGTTTATCGAGTCCAATAGGAAAACCCAAGTCATCCCTAGCATTTAAGAAAACTGTGACTTTCGCGCTGTGAGGTAGATTGTTCAACAGTTACTTCTTATATGTTTTGAGATTATCGTGCTGTGAGGTAGATAATCTAGCGGATACTTCATAAGTAGTTGCATGACCTGTGAGGGGAATCCATTTAACCGGTGGTTTAACGGCTTTTAGGATCCTTAGTTGACTATCCTTGAGAAGGGTCGAGGGTACTCTAAGTTTCCAATAGGTTTAGTATTTTCAGATCCCGGTATCACATTGTTTCCATTACCGATAGAACCTTGTCAAGCATGTATATGATTCAAGCCTAGGTAGTGTTTCTTTCCTTCTCTGATTTAGTCTTTGTTTGCTCATTTATTTTTATTACTAAGTGCTTTTAAGTATTTTAGTTGTTAGTAAAACCCCCTCCTTAATATTATTTTATTTAAGTACGAATTTTGTATAGATAAGTCCCAGAGTCTGGTTAGTACAGTCTGTAGAAGTATGTGGGTTCGATATCCGGACTTGCTTTGCTTTGCTACATACGATAGGTACACTTGCCTGTCGGTAGCTTAGGTTTTAGAGAGTCTAGATTTATTACTTTGTGTCTATTTTAGAGTCGGTTTTTAGTTAGTTTATTAGCTAAGCTCCGTCGACATCAAGTTTTTGGCGCCGTTGCCGGGGACTTCTTAGTCGATTGTGCTTACTAGTTCTTTTTCTTATTTGTGCATATTTGTGTTTTGGTTTATTTTTAGTTCTATTTTATTTTATTTTATTTATTTCTTTTTGATTGATTTTTGTTTATTTGCAGGTTTGGTAGTGTATGCCACACCTACGCTCACACGGACCGCCACCTGAGCTTTCTTTGCCATCAAGGAGCGATTCGCGGGACTTTTCTGAAGGTTCTACAAGCGAGGTAAGTGCCTCTACTCCCATTTCTGCTGATTTTTCTGATCACACACCATCTTCTTCTTCTAGTTCTTCCACTCACCCTAGTCCACGCGTGCCTTTTGATTCACAAATGGCGGCGCGTCGCACTGTTCATCAGCAGGCCACTGCGGGTTTCACGGGGCTTAACAACCCCATTACACCGCCACCGATCCCGAATGAAAATTCGTGGCAGATTCCTTCATATATCATGACCGCTATTAATAATGCTCAATTCAGCGGTCGTGATGATGAAGATGCACCCGCGCACCTTGCTCGGCTCACACGCATATGTGGCACCTTTAATCTTCAAGGCGCTACCGAAGATGCGATTTTCATGCACCTATTTCCCTTTTCTTTATAGGGGCGAGCAGCTACTTGGCTCGATTCTCATCCTCCAGGCACTTTCACTACTTGGGCTAGCCAAGGGATGCTTTTCTTAAAAAGTATTTCCCACCTGCTAAGGCCGCCCGCCTGAGAGATGAGATCCATTCATTCCGAATGGCCCCTGATGAGCCCTACTATCTTGCTTGGGAGAGGTTCCAAAACCTTCTAAGCCGATGCTCCCAGCATGGTTTGTCTGAATGGGCCCTTGTAGAGAAATTCTACAATGGGCTCACATATGAGACTCGTGTCCGATTTGACACTTCTGCAGGAGGCCACCTCATGGGTAAGAGGGATGTGGCTGAATGTAATGATTTATTTGAGAGTTTTGCTCAGGCCGAGTATGAGCAGCGGTCTTCAAATAGGAATTCAAATCCTATCACCAGTTCTTCCTCGTCAATGAGGGGTGTCCACCATGTGAACACGGACACTAGTGTTGCTGCTGCTCTTGAGTCTTTGGCTAGGGATGTTAAGGATTTGAAGATGAGAGTAGACAGGTGTGAGATTTGCAGAGGTGGTCATGCCACTTCTGAGTGTTTGGTGAGCCAGGAGCAGGCTAACTATTTAGGAGGACAGGGTAGGTTTGGGCAGTCTTATAACCCCGGTTGGGGAAATCCTTCTAACCAGACTTATAGATCTTTAGGTAATCCCCCTGGTTTTCATTCTGGTCATAATCAGGGACATAATCCAGCTCCTAGTGGTAGTAATCAGGGTAGCACTTCAGGTGCTGGTGGTGGTTTGGGTAGGATAGAGGAATTGTTGACTCAGTTAGTGGCTAAGGATGCCACTACACAGAAGATCCTACATGAGCATGACGTTCTTCTAAAGAACCAGCAATCTGCGTTCTTGGATTTGCAGAGAACGGTTGGTGATATCGCCAAACGGTTGGATGAACGGCCTCAAGGCCAGTTCCCGGGTCAGCCCCAAACCAACCCAAACGCCCACGTTAAGGCGGTCACCACCCGTAGTGGAAGAGGCGTAGGAGAAGTGTTCATACCACCGGTGTTGGTGGAAGTTGAGGAGAGTGAGAGATTGGTTCCACCGGTTGATTTAGATGAGGAGGAACCGGTGGATGAGGAGATTGAGATGGAGACTCCTGGGAGGGTGCCCCCGAGTCTAGTCCCAGCAAGTACCGCACCTAACAGTGAGTCTCCCGTTGAGAAGCCGGCAGTTGGTAAGCCGGTCATGTTTAGACCCACCACGGAGATTGATCTTACCCGTGTTCCTTATCCGGCGCGCTTAACTAATCAAAAGCATGCTAAGGAATACGAGCATTTTCTTGACATGTTTAGACAACTCAAGATCAATCTCCCTTTTATTGAAGCCCTTCAGCACATACCTAAGTATGTCAAATTTCTGAAAGAGTTGCTGAAAGGTAAGGACCGTTTAGGAGAGGTCGCCAACGTACCATTGAGTGCGGGTTGTTCCGCGGTGATTTTAAACAAGCTTCCCGAAAAGCTTGCAGATCCGGGAATGTTCACTATCCCGTGCTTATTTGGAGATGATGTGAGGAGATATGCTCTGGCGGACTCAGGGGCTAGCATCAATCTGATGCCATATTCTCTATACGAGAAGCTAGCCCTTGGTGACTTGTCCCCCACACGCATGACCTTGTCATTGGCGGACCGGTCGGTTAAGTGTCCACGGGGGATTTTGAAGAATGTTTTAGTCAAAGTGGATAGGTTTGTGTTCCCCGTGGATTTTGTTGTGATGGATATGGAGGCGGACACCGCGGTTCCCATCATTCTCGGGCGCCCATTTTTGAGCACCGCGAAAGCGATCATAGACGTCTTTGAGGGTAAACTCACTCTTAGAGTGGGTGACGAGAGTGTTTGTCTTAAGATAGCTGATTTTGTGACCACCGGTGGTAAGCCTGCCCATATAGTTGATGGTTTAGGTGTGGATGGTGATGAGTTTGTGGAGGAGGGACCATGGGATGTTGGTGATCGTGGTCCTGATGTGATGGCGAGGGAGGAGATTCCCATTTATTCTCCCGGTTGAGATGAGTGTGAGTGAGTTCTTGGGTTAAACTCCCAAGTGTAGAGTTTGTAGTTTTAGTAGTTTCTTAGTGTCGTTGATGTTTTTCATTTTTCGTGATTTTTTTTCGTTTTTCGTTTTCGTTTTTGTGTGTTTTAATTTGTTTTGCAGGTTTTTAATCAATTTGATGCCATAATGACGAATTGGAGCCACCAGGTATGTATTTCTTGCTTTAGAACAGTTGTGGATGGTTTAGTGAGTTTTGGGGTTGAAAATTTGGCTAAGGCATGGAAATCTGGAAACTCTCTGGAAAAAGGGCATCGTCGCGTCACGCGACACCCGCAGAGCAATCTGTCGCGCTACGCGACAATATGGTCAACTTCGCGGGTCAACGTTCTGTCGCGCTACGCGACGGCCATTTAACATGTTGTCGCGGTACGCGACGCCCTCCCAGATTAGTTAAAAGCTTTTCAAGCCCTAGAGATCAGATTTTTAGCCCCATTTCTTCTATCCTACTCCGTTGGCCCTCCATTCTTATACACTGTAGCCACCCGAGATGAGAGGAGATGGTGATGATGAAGGCTAAGTGTGGGGATGTTTGTGGTTCTTGTGGTTTATTCATTCATGGCTATGTCGATTAGAAAATTTGCATTTTATTACTTTGATTTATTGGTTTCGGGGAACCGGGTTGGTTTGTGGTTGGATTTAATCATGGATATCATTGTTATCATATTTTGAATGGGTTGATGCTTGTTTGATCTTTGTCTTTTTGTAGATCTTATGTGATTGTTTGTAGCCTGTGGAGCAAAATTGTAGATTGTGGAGCTACGTGGAAAGATTGGCACTCGACAGTCTTCTCTTCAACCAGCTAAGTCATTTTCAGTTTTTAGTTTTAGTTTTTAGTTTTTCTTTTGGGTTTCCTTTTTCTCTACATTGGGGACAATGTACAATTTAAGTGTGGGGATGGGAAATTTAGCTTAGTTTAATTTTGTTTAGTAGTTAGTTTTTGATTTTTAGTTTTAGTTTACTTAAGTTCTTGAATCAAAATTTTTTAAAATTTTTGTTTTTATTTTTGTTTCTGCATCTTTAGCTTAGATCTTTCTTTTTCTTGTTTAAGTTGGTTGCAAAAGCATGATGGGAAATGATAGAAAAGTTAGGTTTTGTGGTTTCATTCATAGTTAACTTGTTGGTTTGGGTTTATGCTTTGGTTATGGGATGTGTAAGTAGGCTCAACTGATTGTATTTATCCCGTAAGATTGGTAAAATTTCACTTAAATGCATGATTTTCATGGGAAACATCTTGGGAATTTGGAATTAATGAAACTGTTTTCTAGTTGTAAAGGAGTCTTTGCATAATAACAAGTAAGAGTTTTGAAAATCTGATTTTTGTTCGGCACATAGGTACTCTTTTTATGAGAATAAATCCGAGTCTTATGGCGCCCCCATTTCACCAAATAAGCTGAGCTAAAAGAAAATAATAAAAGAAAGAATTTGGATGAAAACTTATGTGTCACACGCCGGGTTGCAGCCTGGTTGAAACACCACTGAGTTAAGTTCAATGTGTAAAAGAAAAATGCTCACGCTTTCATCTGCTTCCATTGTAAAAATCTGATTTGAGAAATTTTTTTGTTTGTTTATATGTAAGGATGACTTAAAAGCTAGAATCCAGGATTGAGTTGATTTTAGATTACCTAAGTGTGGGTCAAATGAAATGAAATGCAGAACTTGAACTTAATGAACCATGATTGAGGGAAAAGAATAATCAGTATGGGTTTAATAGGATAACGATACTTGCAATCTTTTCCAAAGCATTGAATTTTGAATTAACTACTTTAGTTGTGTAGAAACCATTTTACCTAGCTATGATCCCAGATTTCTGCATAAGCCTTTTTCAGGGACGAAAAAGAGATAAGTGTGGGGATGTGATGTGTAGCAAAACACATCTATTTTTCTATTTGTTTTTATTTCGTTTCTGTACAGTTTATTAGATTTTAGAGTCGATTCAGGCTGGTTCTTCACAATTCTGTAATTTCATGCTTGCAGGTAATGAACATGTCATTTTGGCACAAAATGATCAAGAAAACGAGCTCCCGGTTGAACGAGAACGAACCCGAGAACAAAAGAAGATAAAAGCTGGAAAATAGCCTTGTCGCGTATCGCGACAACCACACAAAACCCTGTCGCGTAGCGCGACAGGTGGAAAATGACGGTTTTACCCCTTTTAATGATTGCGGGTTTGACCCGACTATTTTGTCGGGTAATGGGTACCCTCGCGTAGCGCGAAGGGTTGGAGGATTCTTGTCGCGTAGCGCGACGCGGGTTGATTTCCAGAATTTCGACTTTAACCTAATTGAAACGGCTGAGGCTAAAAAATTCGTTTCTGGACGATCAGAGAGACAGCTAGGGGCGATTGGAGGCGACTAGAGGCTAGAGGACGAGATTGGAGTCGATCTTAATCATCGGGAAGCCCTAGACGAGTGATCCAAAGGGTGTAACGTGATTGGTTTACTTTGTTTCTCATGTTTTCTTACTTTAAACAGATTATGGATTGTTTACATATGATGTTTATTGGCTAAACTCTTAGAACTATCTAGGTTAGATGATTATGCGTGTTTGATTTTGGTTTATTTCGGTGTTGGAACATTTTGATGTGATGGATTTATGATTTAAAGATTTGGTTTTGAATATTGGATGTGTATGTGTATCTTTTATGGTTGAATGATTGATATTATGTTCCTCATGTGTCTTGGCGATTGTCTGTCGCAAAATAGGTGCATGCTATAATCAATTAAGTATTTTAGTTGTTAGTAAAACCCCCTCATTAATATTATTTTATTTAAGTACGAATTTTGTATAGATAAGTCCCAGAGTCTGGTTAGTACAGTCTGTAGAAGTCTGTGGGTTCGATATCCGGACTTGCTTTGCTTTGCTACATACGATAGGTACACTTGCCTGTCGGTAGCTTAGGTTTTAGAGAGTCTAGATTTATTACTTTATGTCTATTTTAGAGTCGGTTTTTAGTTAGTTTATTAGCTAAGCTTCGTCGACATCAGATTCCAATTATAAAGCGCTGATAAGCTTTATGGGTTTTCTCTCTAAGATTTGATTTTCACATAATATATATAGACAGACAAACACACATATTAAATAGATTCATTGATAGTTCAATGATTTACGCATCAAAACAAACTTACCCAGTATATTCCTACTTTTTAGTAGGGTCTGAGGGAAAATGATAGAGACAAACATTACCCATGTCCCAGTTGGAATAGAGATGCTGCTCCGTAGGAGTCCCCGAATCAAAGTTATCGTTTGAATTTAACATCCAACGCTTTTGACAATTATTTTCACAAAATAAGTAAAATAATGTTAAAATTAGTGCAATTTAATTTTTGTCTCTTAAAGGCTCACACATATATACATTATATATGTGCACTACAAATGTGGCGTTGATGTTTACGCGTCATTTGCTAAAAAAGAAAAATTTGGGCGCAGAATGTAAATAGTAAATCTCAAATTTTAAAACGATTCAAATATTATTTTGAACGGGTAAAAAAGCATAAACATAAAATGCCCAAACTTGAACCAAACTGTTGATATCGGTTCGGTTATGGTTTTAGTTGTTCAAAACGTTATTAACGGTTTGGTTTATGATTTCACTTAAAACCCATTAAATCCCATTAAATCCGGACCGTGAACACCAACAATTTACAGAAGTAAAGATAAATTTCTGTCAAAAACTCAAATTGAAACTGAAAATTAAAGAATGCAAAGTAATTTACAACTGCATAATGATGCAAACGGAATTTGAAAGATTGATTCTTGTTTGGAAACCCTTGGGTTTTGATCTTGTATGCATAGCAAGATGTTTGAGTGCGCTCTATTTAGTTAGTGAATCAACAAATCTAATAGGACGATGATGAAGAATTAGAATCATGAAAGTAATAAAAAAACATGAAAATGAGATGTAATTTACCTTCAAGATAATAAAAATTCTGTAAGTGATCTTGTTGAAAATGAGATGTGATTTACCTTCCTTCTTATCTGGATTAATTGTGGATCCAACACAAAAAATGGAATCGTCTATTACGATAGATAAGAAAGCGAAATAAAAAATTTAGATAAGTTGTTTAACATCAACTAAAATATCATTCACAGGACATGTCAGAACAATGGCACTGCTTGCTACCCTCTTCCCATATTCATTAAGCACACATCGTCCTCTGAAGCAGCCTCTAAATTATGGTATTCAATGCCAAAACAAGAACACAGTTTACAATAGAATGATATCTCAGGCCAGCTCAATTTCATAAATTGAGGCGTCTTTCGTGAGTGAATAATACTCATAACATCACCCATCTCTTCTGACGTCAGGTTGATATCTTCATCAACCTCCATCTCATCCAGATCTCTGAAAGGTGTGTAACCACTCATATCGTATTTAGGCACCCTCATGGTGTCATAGTCTGCAATAAGGGAACTGCCATTGTTCCTTTTGCTGCAAAAGAAAATGCATGAAAATTGATATAAATAATAATATTATTATTAAGGGAAGAAAAAAGAAAAAGAGATGGGTTGGTTTGCAGCAGCATACTACTCCCAACCAGTAGGCAGATGAGAGTGGAGATAGGTACAAAAAAATCTAATTTTTTCCTCAACTCCTTCTAAATTTATCTGATCGTTATGTTTCATGAAATCAACTGCTTCCTTAACCAACAGATACAAATGATAAGGGATGCGATCAGGTTCTGTCCCAGGAGAATAACAACCGCTTTCCAATGGCCCGCTACGGATCGGCATCACACTAACACACTCTACCTAAACAATAAATTAGAATAATTAAGCTTTCATCAGTCCAATGGCCTCTAATCGAAGCACTTATTTTAAACTGAACAATTTCATTATCAATATTGATACATATATAGCAGTACGTACACTTTCTAAACGCTCCCTCTCCATTTTCTGGAGTGGAGTCTCCTCCTTGTAAACATACTCCATACGCAATTCCTAAAAACTCAAAGCAAATAAGTTAGAATAATTAAGCATTGACCAGTCAATAAAGTCCAATGGCCTTTAACTGCAATATGTCCCAAGTACCGACTAAAAATTAAGGCTATATGTTGTTCGTGTAAATGATTCATACAAAAAAGGCTAGCTACAATTACTCATTAAAGGATATAAAAACCTTAAACCTTTGTTTCATAACTCTTTAAGTTAATTATCCAAACCAAATCAATTAATAGGTTAATTTAAGGTGATTATCAAATAAATTAGGATAATTAAGCTTTGACCAGCCAACAAAGTCCAATGGCCTTTAAATACAATATATCCTGATCTATTAAAAGATGAGGCTGTGTTTATATGGTTCATACAGCAAAGAGTGGCTATAACTAGTCACCAAATAAATTAAGGTTATCAAAAACATAATTCCCTTGTTTATTAATATAATTATCAATTTTAATAGTGTGATTGTCATATATAACCTTGAATGGCATAATTATGTTATTAATCAGGGAAGTAAGCAGCACTTACAGTCTTGTCCAATGGAAGTTGAAAAGGCTCAATCCGATCACATAGAAGTTGATTTTCATCCTCATCATCATCATCCTCATCCTCATTCTCCAAATGCTGATGATCAAAACCATAGCAGGTACACATTTTAAGATAGAATGATCTCGCATACACGTTCCAACGCAAAAATATACTGCGAGCAGGTGTCTTGCGTGAGCGAATAATATCTGTAATAACACGAATCTTCCTCCGTGAAAGATGAAAAGCCTCATCGTTACTGATAAGCTTCCTCATGTCCTTCAACTCCACCTAAACAATTAATAATCAAATCACGCCCATTATTTATTTGTTTCAACTCAACAAAGCAAATGCTGAGCCCTAATTCCGATTTAGCCACCTTCGCTTTGATTAAGATAGAATGATATCGCAAACACGTTCATCAAAACTTTAATATTTGCGAAGGAAACATAACTTTGGTTATCATCGATTCAATTTGATGATAAATTCATATCAAATAAAGGAAAGAAATAAGTATATATGTGTAATCAAAAAGAAAACAATGACCTTTGGTGCATCATTATTAATATTCAGATATCTGCTCCTCTTATGTGTTGACGATGCGCTCTTACTCTTCTTACTGATCACCAATAACAAAAATCAATCGAACACAAACACGCATTTGAATGAATATGAAATATATGTATATGTGTGTGTATATATATATAGAGAGAGAGAGAGATACCGGATCTTCTTGTTCTTGCGACTACCCATGGTACGTGAGAAACAACCCTAATGAAACCCTCGTAAGATCGAAGAAGATGAAACCCTACCCTAACCACCGTTTATTGTTTCTGTGATTCGATAGTCGCGCGCAAGGTATCTAAAAGGCTAGCCAACTGTTTAACATGCAATTGACATTTACCGACTTGTATCTTAAGCGCAGGTTAAGGTTTTCTTTTAATTTAGCTTACCTTTTTTTTGTTTTTTTGGTGTCATATTCATTTTAAAAAACTGAATGTCTAAAACTAAACGGTCATGTTTTCAAGACCGGAATTCGGTACTAAGAGCAGCCCGGTTATGTGCTTCGAACCGTTTTTGAGGAAACCGGGCGGTCGAACCAGTTTTTCAAAAATATTTTATATTTTTATTATATATTTAATATAAACTAGTAAAGTTGCCCGCCGCGCGCTGCGGCGGCGTTAAAACATGGAGTACGTCGACTCTATTATGTCGAATGAAAACGAAATACAGTTGATCAAATCTATCTCTTAAAAATATTTACGTCAAAACATAGAATAACTGGTACATTGCAGCCTCTGATGGCCAACGCCGTCATGTCATCTACACACCGCCGTCACCCGTTTCAACAATGTCATCCTCCTTGACTGCACCAACACCGGAGCTACACGCAAACACCTCCAGCCAGGCCATTACCGAAACGACCCAACGATCCGTTTCTCAAATACAATGTATATATATATATCTAAAGGTTGTGATTTTTTCTTTTTTAATTAATGTAGAGCCCACTTACATTAATAAAAAAATAAGAAAAAACCTACACCTTTAGATTAATGTGAGCCTCAAAGTAATAAGATATAGTTATTTGGTTATCGCAATAAGGAAGGGTTTACATTCGAACCATCCCCTATATATATATTCTATACGATGTATAGAAAACGCCATATCTTTAGCCATCGACCATAACAACTTTAATTATAATCGTTGAAAACATAGGTTTTAAATTTGCTAAAGTTAGTTTAAAGGTTTCCTAGTAAGAATTGTCTACCAAAGGCATGTAATATATCTATCTATCTATTATAATAAATCAAGGTTTTTAGGACACATGTCGTGATTCTAGAGCACATCATCTTTTATTTCTCGCCTCTCTCTCCTATTAAATACACCTTATATGAAATAATAATATTAAATATAAAATACTTTGTTTACATTTTTACACTAACATATTTTATAATACACTAAAAATATATTAATATTAAAAAAAAACACATTTTAAATATCCAACTTATTATAAAATATACAATTTTTAAAACAATTTAAGAAACAGTATTTGAAAAAAGTTATTGTTTAAAGAAATAATTCAATTATTTTATTACTTCAATTATTAAATTATACAAAATTTTAGACATATTTTATATTAAAAATCTTATATTATCTAAATTTTCATTAATAATTGTTTATTATATTTTTATCATTCAGCCCGTGTAATACACGGGATGCTAACCTAGTATATATAATAACAATGTTCAAGTGAAAAAAATAAAAGCCACATGGTTCGAACCCGCAACCTATTAAACGAAATCCACGGATCTTACCACTGAACCAAAGGCCCATTTTGTTGAATGGGCAGAAAACATATATATATCTATATTGAAACTAAAGATGAGCAAGAAACGTGGCAAGTGGGTGTCCCACCAACCGACACTTCTAAATGTGTTATATATAAATATATTATATATATTATATAATATTTATGACGTTATCCTGATCTTAAATCCAGTCCGACCGCTGATCAGTAAAAAGACCGGTTCGATGTCCAGTCCGATTTTAAAAACATTGGTTAAAAGAACAAATTATTTGTACGACAGACATACGTAAGGTGTTTATATCATTTTTTATAATGCACTTTTATCAATTCTACCCAAAGTACGGTTTTTAATAGGGACAATTTTATATAATCTCTTCTAAACTTTAATAATTACATATTTTTTAAATTATGTTTGAAGAGTATTTTACATTGTGTATTAAAAACTTTTACTTTAAGGAAATATATGAGTTTTAAAGTATAAAATGTGATATATGTGATTTACAAAATATCTTTAAAATAACAAATGAATATTAAAATGAAAGTGTGCCGTACTCTAGTGATTTCTTAGTTTTAAGTATAACGTCTCCCTTATTAAATAAGTTATTAAAAAATATTTTATCTTTTTCTTTATTCTATTAAATAATAATGATATTAAATTATATTTTTAAAAATTAAATATTAATCTATTATTTTCTTTGTTAATATGTACTTTATGAATATTCAATTATATAATATTTCTTTTTTAAACTATTTTTTATTATTTTTTCACTTATATCATCTGTTTAATAATTTATTGATTCAATTTCATGTAAAACACAAGTTTATAACATAGTGATTTAACATATATATTACCTCCTTATATAACATTTTTATTATATGTGAAATACTTTAAGCATTATGCAATAAAAAAGTCAGCTAGTGCACTGTTAAGGTCGATCCGAAGGTGATAAAAACATCTTGTGAAATAGAAGCGTGCATATTAATGAGATTTTCTTCTTAAAAATTGTCCTTATTGTGTCTTTTTTGTACAAAGTGTGCCTTGGGTCACATAAGACGATCCTTTTTTAGCATTGCGTCTAGGCGTGCTAGGCAAAAAAATACCCGGAGCCAGAACTAACAACCTGAACAGGTGGGTACAGACGGTTTCGGATTCTCACAAAAACCAGAACCAGAAAAACCGGAACCGGTTCCACCTTTACCCTGCAAAACCCGAACAAAACGGCCAAAAACCCGAACTGGAACCGGTTCCTTAAGTCATTTTTAATGTAATCAAGACATCACCCTTTCATTTCTTCTGCATTTCCACACAAGCATCCTTTCTTTCTCGCTAATTTCTATCATAAGCAGCCTCCATCACCAGCATTATCATCATGAAAATCAACAAGAAGAACAAGGTTTGAAGATCGATCCATTTTGCAAAGTGTGGTAAGCTTTTGTTGTTGTTTCTTGTGTTTTTCTTCTCATTCCTTTTCGTTTTTAATCCATGTTCAAGAATCATGAACATCCATACTAATCTATATTAATTAAAAATGAATGTTTTAAAATCATCATCGATGGTTTTATGTAAGATTAAACTCATCTACATGCAAATCATGAAAAAAGTGGTGAAAACCCACATTTTGAACTCTTAATTTTGCAATATCCTAATACGTTATTTAACCAAGTGTGAATTTAGTTTCTAAAAACCTCAAATAACATATGTATAATCATTACATAAAGCAATCTTACACAAAAACATATGATTTTATAATCAACTAATGTGTTTTGCACATAGCCGGCCCTTTGTAAAGGTAAACCCGGCCACCGCCCGAGGCCCAATTTTTTTAGGGGCCCAAAATTTGTAATTTTTCATATATTTTTTACAAAAAAAAAAATTTATACCTATAAAGTTAAAATAAGTCTAATATCCAAGATATAAATTTGAACCCGTTAAAGTTTTATAAGCTTCTAGAATCTTTTTATATTAATATGAGTAGGGCCCTGTAGAGGTGTCGAAAATACCCGAATTAACCCACACCTAAACCGGAATAAACTTCATAAGGTCCGGTTATTTAGGTCCAAAATGTTAGTCGGTTATCCGGAACAAACCTATTAACCCAAAATGTCAATAGGGTCAAATTACTGGTATATTTTAAAAATTAGTTGGATTTCGGGTTAACTCGAATACCCGAATAAGGATGTTTAATACTTTTTATGTATATTAATTATTAAATATAAACATATTTAAATTTTCACCTAAATATTTAATTACGTTAACTATTTATGATTAGGGCTTTTAATCAAATTATATATGATTTAACACATTTTTCATTAAATTATATGTTTAGAACATGAATTATTTGTATCAATTAAAAATTGGGTCAAGATAATAGCAAATGAATATTAACCCAACTTATCTGACTAACCTGAATTTTATTAAGGTCGGGTTGGGTTGGGTTGGGTTGGGTTGTGGTTTAATATTTTTTAAAGAAAACAGACTAGCCGACCCGATTAACCCAAAACCCGATCGGGTTGACCCGATCAACATACCTAACTATGATTTTGTTATATTTATTGCTATAACATTAATCGTCCTTTCAAAAAGTTTATATAATTTTTATTTCGTTTGAGCCTAGGGACATTTTTTTCCTATTTGTCCCGGACACTTTAATTTTCTGGACTAATTCTGGTTTTGCAACTTCAAAATCCATTTAGGAATCCTAATAGAAACTTTGATTCGACTTTAGACGACTATAACTTGGTTATATGTTAACTAAATCAGTCGATTCATGAATCTAAAATTAAGTTCAAAGAGTCTACATTCTAATCCAAGTGGTCATGTAATTTTAGGACATGTTTTCATCTTTCAAATGTTCATCCCAAGTTAAGAACTCAAATATGTTATGTGCAATCAGAATATATGAGTCAACTTGAAAAGGCCATAGCTCACTTAATTTTGATCCAAGTTGACTGATTCTTAAACCAAATGTTCGTTTTTTGTGTGTCAGCTTTCAAACCCCACTGGTTTGGTATAAATGCAAGTTGATTTTCACCTTCAACCATTGTCTACAAATTCAGTGCGCAATCGTACTTAGAATCTGTGTGTACTAGTTTTCTAAGTTATCTACAAGATTATTAAACTTTATAAAATATAACAAAAATAAATATAATATGCTAAAACATAAAAAGTACAACATATAATAGATAACTGAAAACTTAGAAAAACTTACAACCTGAGCCGACCCGCCTACCCCCAATAAAGACTTTTATAAAAATTATTTATTAGTAATATAAAGTTTATCGTTTGATATGCTTTAGTTAGGCCATGTTTGGGATTGCTTATTTAACATCAAAAGGACTTTTTATTAAAAGTACTTATTAATTTATGACTTTTTGAAATGGAGTTTTTAAAAATGTGTTTGGATTAGCTTTTTCAAAATTAATTTTCAAAATTACCAAAAAAGACATTTTTTTATTGACATTATTTAATGTTATTGGGAAAAGTGTAAAAAGTGGGGTAGATTTGTTATTTTAAGGAAATAAGTCATAAGTCATTTTGAAAAGCTAGAATTTTTAGCTTTTGAAAAACAACTTATCACCCTTCTACAAAAAGTCATTTTCAAAAGTCCTTTTAGGTTTGACAAACAACTTATTGACTTATTGGCTTTTTGAAAAAACCAACAAGTCAATGAGTCATTTTTAGATGAAATCCCAAACAGGGCCTTAAATCGTTTTCTCTTCTATGATTTTGATCATATCTTATATGTATTATGAAACAATTTAATGAATCTTAATTCACAGTCTATAGTAGTAGCCCAATTACAAACCAGAAAAGCCTAAACACAGTCAATCGAAACCACGCTAGCTTGATTACGGTAACTAGATTACCAATTAAAACGTACATTAACTGTTTCAATAATTAGTTTTATTTTATAACTATAAAACCCCAACAAACCTGACTCAACGAACCCAAAACACGACTAAACCGACCTAAATGAGTAAACGACACCCCTAAGTTGCACATTTGGTTGGGGAAAGAAGAGCATCTTCATAAAAAACAAAATACAATTAAATGCAAGTATGTGGTTGTAAATAAGAGAGCATGAATTTAAAGAGGAAAACTGCATCAACAAGCTCGTTTAAATGTAATAGGAGTTCTTAGATTTTAAATGAATGTGGAAGGCTTGATATATTATATTAGTTAAGATTTTATTGCTTGCTTGGGGAGGTTTGATCGATTTATTTTGTATACCTGCTTTGGGATGCTACTTAAGAAACAAGGGATCACATTCAGGTTTGCAAACAATTAAGATAGATAAAAATATGAAATTTGTATATTATATAGTTGTATCACATTAATGATTAATGTAACCACCTTAGAAACATAAATTTTGATAACATGCACTAGAAATTTGCAAACAAATAAGATGGATAAAAATATGAAATTCTAACACTATCGGTAAAAAAGAACAACCAACAACAACCATACCCAGTATTTTCCCACTTTTTAGTAGGGTCTGGGGGTTAGGATAGATACAAACCTTACCCCTATCCCAATTGGGATAGAGAGGCTGCTCCGAAAGAGTCCCCGGCTCAAAGTTATCGTTTGAGGTTGATCATCCCAATGATTTTAACGTTATTTTCACAAATAACTAAAATAACATTAAAATTAGTGCACTTTTACTTTTGCCCCTTAAGGGCCTAAAAATCACAAAATTCGTATTCTTAAAAAAAAAATCTAAGGCAACAGGGATGCATGCTTAAAAAGGAAAACAAGGATAATTTTTTTTAGAAAAAAGCCGTTCAAAAATGATAAAAGATCAAATGAACTTGAAAAAAAAACAGAGAGCAACATGAATTTCCCAACCAAAGAAAAAACATGTTTTTAATGTAACAAGAAACACGGGTATATTCCTAAAAATTAAATAGAAGATAGCATGCCCATATGGATCTTTATCCTCTGCTTCGCTCGAATAATCAATAACAATTGATAGGCTCTTGGTCACCACCACCCATTAGACCAGATGATAGTTTAAAATATGTTAAATGAAAGGTTTACAGGATGAGAAATAGAGAACATATTTATAACTGTGGAAGAAACTAATGCGAATAATAACTTTAAATGATGAAATCTTATGGTAAACATGGGGTGGCTTGAGTGAAAGCATGGGGTAATTGTATGGGAAAATCCCCAAAATACCTATTTGACTATATTTTTTTATTTTTTCCAAAATATATCCATTTGACTTTCTAATGCCAGATTATGTCCATAGTGTGTACGGGTGCCGGCACCCGTGTGTACATAGACGGACGCCTATACAAACCACCATTTAAAAGTTGACACGTGTCTTATATAGATGCGACAAAAAACGTGTACAGTCGGGCGCTTGTATATGGTATCATTTCCTTAACAGTAATTAACGGGCATGCGCTTGTAATCCCGGACAAAAATTGAGAACTTACGGGCGAAAGTCGGAATATACGGACGGCCAAGCCTATATAACATACGTATCAGCTTTTAAATGGTGGTTGTATAGGCGCCCCGCCTATGTATATACGGGCGCCAACACCCGTAAATGGGTGGACATTGGATTTTCATATGGATATTTTGAGGTAAAATGTTGGTCAAAGTAGACATTTTGAGAATTTTCCCTAATTGTATTCATGCAAAATAAGAAATAAAAGTATTCATGCAAAATAGGGATTAGGGAATAAAAGCTAAAGCATATATTTTGACCCTCATAAGGATGGGAAAAAAAGGTCAAAAGTAGCCTTTCCTCCTTAGTAAAAGTCTCAGCATATCAGAAATAGAAATTGGTTGGTTCATGAGTTACCACCATTGAGTTATATATGTTCTGCTTGCTAGCCGTTTCCTCCCATATTCATCAAACACACATCATCCTCAGAAGCAGCCTCCAAATGATGGTAATCAATGCCGAAACAAGAACACAATTTACAATAGAATGATATCTTCATCCAGCCCCATTTCATGAATAACACACATATCACTCTCTTATCCAGATCTCTGAAAGGTGTGTAACCAGTCATATCTTATTTAAGCATCCTCATGGTGTCATAGTGTGCAATAAGGGAACTGGCATTGTTCCTTTTGCTGCAAAAGAAAATTGATATAAATAATAATAATAATAATATTAAGGGAAGAAAAAAGAAAAAGAGATGGGTTGGTTTGCAGCAGCATACTACTCCTAGCCAGTAGGCAGATGAGAGTGGAGATAGGTACAAAAAAATCTAATTTTTTCCTCAACTCCTTCCAAATTTATCAGATCGTTATGTTTCATGATATCAACTGCTTCCTTAACCAACAGATAAAAATGATAAGGGATGCGATCAGGTTTTGTCCCAGGAGAATAACAACCGCTTTCCAACGGCCCGCTACGGATCGGCATCACACCAACACACTCTACCTAAACAATAAATTAGAATAATTAAGCTTTCATCAGTCGAATGGCCTCTAATCCAAGCACTGATTTAAACTGAACAATTTGCTTATCAATTTTGATACATATATAGCAGTACGTACGCTTTCTGAGCGCTCCCTCTCCATTTTCTGGAGTGGAGTCTCCTCCTTGTAAACATACTCCACACACAATTCCTAAAAAATCAAGGCAAATAAATTACAATAATTAAGCATTGACCAGCCAACGCCCTATTTGCGGTGCAAGCATATAAATGCATATATGTGTGGGCCCTCAAGGAGCAAAAGTAAAATTGCACTAATTTTAACGTTATTTTACTTATTTTGGGAAAATAATCGTTAAAAGCGATGGGATGATTAACCTGAAACAATAACTTTGAGCCGGGGACTACTTCGGAGCAGCCTCTCTATCCCAACTGGGATAGGGGTAAGGTTTTGTTAGGTATCGTAGGCCTTTGGGAGGTTTAGGGCAGTCGGCCCTAATCCTGACCCATTAGGGTTTAACCTAATTGTTTTTCTATTTAATCATTGTCATGTAATTGTAATCTTTAACACCTAATTAATAAAAGAATCCTTAGTTGCAACCTGTGGACCTAGGTCACATCGACTGAATCACGTTATATCTTGTGTCGGTTTATTTTCTTTGTTTTCGTGTGCGTGTATGAGTTAATCGGTTTCCGCTGCGCCTCTTTGATTCCTAACAAGTGGCATCAGAGCTTGGCTCATTGAAGATTAATATATGAACACACTAAGACGATTGCTGGAAAGAAAAAAAGAGGGGGCGTTCTGATTCGCGATTAGGTTGTTTCAGCCTTGGATTCGTCGATTGAACCTGTTTTTTACACAAGTTGTGTTCGAATTTCTTGTTTAGAGGCTGATTAGGGTTCAATTAAGCCTAGGATTGTTGCTGCTGAGTTTGGGATCGCGTTTGCTGTTATTATTGACTGTAATTGGACGATTAGGGTTACAAAATTGAACTCTTGAGTCGTCTTTGTCGATTTTCAGCGGGTTTTCGGGTCTGTTGCAGCCGTTATTAATCGTAGTTTTCTGATCGGTTGGGATTTGATTGGGATTAGTTGGAGTATTCACCAGTTGGATTGATTAGAAAGGTGCTAGGGTATTTTCAGTTGGTTTTATCTTGTTACCGAGTTCAAATGGCTGATGAGGGGAAGATTCAGATCGAGAAGTTCAATGGAACTGATTTCGTCTGGTGGAAAATGCAAATGGAAGCATTGCTTAGTCAGAAGGATTTGGATATGGTACTGGAGGATAAACCAGAGAAGATGGATGCAGCTGCTGAGTCTGCATGGGAGGTTTAGGACAGCTGACCCTAATCCTGGCCCATTAGGGTTTAACCTAATTGTTTTTCTATTTAAGCATTGTCATGTAATTTTAATCTTTATCACCTAATCAATAAAAGAATCCCTAGTTGCAACCCGTGGACGTATGTCACATAGACCGAACCACGTTATATCTTGTGTCGGTTTATTTTCTTTGCTTTCATGTGCGTGTATGAGTTAATCGGTTTCTGCTGCGCCTCTTGATTCCTAACAGGTTTGTCTCTATCCTCCCCCCCCCCCCCAGACCATACTCTAAGTGGGATTTTTAATGGGTATGCTTGTTAAGCATTGACAAGCCAACAAAGTCCAATGGCCTTTAACTGCAATACGTCCCGAGTACCGACTAAAAATTAAGCCTATATATGGTTCGTGTAAATGATTCATACACAACAAAGGCTAGCTACAATTACTCAACAAAGGATATAAAAACCTTAAACCTTTGTTTAACAACTCTTTAAGTTAATTATCCAAACTAGGGGTGATCAACGATTCGGGTTACACAATTTTTCAAATTTTTTTTACCCCAACCAAAAACCGAACCAAACCGAATTCAACCAAATTCAAATCGGTTTGGATTCGGTTAAAAAACCGAACAACCCAAATTAAACCACTTTTAACCGTATTCAGCCAAATAACACATAATTTGCTCCTGATATTACTTTAATAGAGACATAATGTTATGATACGTATTCTAGTTAGGCTATAGTTTGCATCATTTTTATACATATTATTTAAAACTTAGCATGTGAACTCACCAACTATTCCGCCATCGGTCGGGGTGTGACATATGGTGCTCGGTTAGGGCTCTCCCCAGCCGGAGAGCTTTTACCACTCGGCTGGGCGAGAAACATTTATCTCCAATTCAAAACAAATCATTCTTAATCAGATCGTGTTCTTCCATATAACTCCGAAAACCCTAGTTTGAATTCGTCCAACCAAGCAAACGTGAGCCCTCAATTTCATAGGGCTCTCAGAACATCTGGATTGTTGCATCCGAACTCAAGAACACTCGCCACTTATCAAACGACAATCCACAAGTAGGAAGGAAGAAAACACACAATATGGTCAAGCCCACAAGGGGGAAGAAAACGTATCAACGAAACATAAAGTAATCCAAAGCACACAAGGAGCAAATAATCAACTAACACCTAACTCGTTAAACACACAATACATGGGCAATAGGTAAGATCAAATAGGCACCAATCAAAGTAAGTTATCAAGCTAATCCAACTATACCAAGCAAATTTACTATACTAATACAATCTCACCAATGTGCACGCAAGTTAGAGTATTCCTGATTACGTCGCTCATGTCTTGGTTTTACCTAACCTAATGATGTTGGTTATTTTTTAAAGTATTTTATAAAATATTAATTTTAGACAAAGGTGTATTGTTTTTTTTCTTTTTATAGTAATAAAATGTTTGAAATCTTTGAATTTTTTTTAAAAGAAAACATTTGTAAAAGAATTAAGTAAACTTTTTAGAAAATACATTGATCATGATATTTTATAAAACCTATTAATAAACACATTTTTAGTTTCTATGAGTTTTTTTAATTAACTTTTGTCAGTTATTTAAAAATGATTTTAAACAATATACAAAATTGAAAAAGAAAAAAAAAAGAAGGTAAATTTTACTATTTTAGCAATTTGAATTAAGTATTTCAACTATTTTAATCAGAATAAAATCATCTATCAAGTACAACCTAACTAGTTTAAAGGTTTTGGCCCTCAACCATAATTAGATTTAAGGGCCAAAACCGTTAAAAATGGTTAAATTTGAGGGTCAAAATCGTAAGTTTTTTAAACAACAGACGCTTCATTGATTAAAGATTATATTTTACGTTGAAATAGTTAAACCGTATAGTTCAAATCTGTAATTTACTCAAAAAAAAAAACTAAAAGGAAAGGATCAATGAAATGCATTTTAAAAAAATAACATATATTTTTTTGTAAAACAAAAAGTTTTCTATTTAAAAAACATTTTTTTAAAGTTCAAAAATAACACTTTATAAAAGATGGGACAAAAAGTAAATGTATTTCTAAAATAGCTTCCATATATATATATCAAATTAGATTAAGAGCAAAGAAAAAAATAAAATTTAAGTGATTATTTTTTGAGCAACATTAATAGTATATAATATTTCAATAAACATAATAGATATTCCTTATTTATAACTACACACTAGGTATACCTGTAGATCTGGATCCAACCTTAGACTTGACATGATATGTTTGTCAAAAAAAGGAAGGTTTTTACTTTTTAGTAGTAGTTCATGAGATCTCGAATTCTCACGTTCCAGCTTGCATTTTGCCAATAGTCCCACCCCCAACTCTAGCTGAGAAATTGAGCCACCCTTTCTTTTTTTATTTTGATTTTCTTTCTCTGTGGTGATATTACAATGCTTAAACTTTTCATTGGCTATTTTTAAAATTGTTTCCTCATTTCTATCATCCGCAAACGATACTCTAGCATTCCTACAACAAGAAGTTAATGTTAACAAACATAGGATAACAAAACTAATAAATTATAAATTTAGAAAATTATAATAATACACAGACCCGTTATAATAGGGATTACTTCCCTAAAATGATACGAATTTCTGTGTATTTAACTTTATAATAAGCATTTTCAAAACTTTTGTAGGCCTGCGAATCAGATCGTAGGTCTAATAGTTTATGTCCAATTCGTAGGCCTGATAGTTTATGTTCAAAATTGACATGAATGTTTTTGATTATTGGTCCAACATATCGTGATACTTTACATTAATATTCTTATTAAACCAATTTGTTTTTGCCAAATTAGATGTAGGTTTCAGTTTTCAATGGGCTAATATGTGAATTGTAAATCGACAACTTGAATTAGGGTTTCACGTGATTTGCATGTTTTTTTTGCTCTCCAAAGAAATGACAGCCTTTCATGTCTTTGAGATTATGCCTCTTGATTTCAAACAGCAATTGGCAGTTGTTTGACTTGTCTACGGAGGAAATCCACAAATAGAACATGTTTAATTTCAAACGGATTTACAAGTGGTCATTATCTCTCTAAAAATGTACGTTATGTGGTTTTAGCTTTCGGAATTTTACTTTTTGCTGAAATTATATTTGTTGTTGCGGTGGACATATAATGTAATTGTCAAAAATTTACCATGTTTTTCCACTATAGATTCTTTGCAAGTTTTCTAAGCACCATGAACTGGTCGTGTTTTATATTTACTAAAGTTTGATCTCACAAACGTGGCTTTATGATGTCACATGAGAGAGTATTTTAGTGGTTTTGGCACCGTCATAAAGATAAACTTGATACATAAAAAAGACGGTACTTATACGAGGACCGCACGAGTGAAAATGAAATTGTTAAAAAGGTACGACTCTCTTTTTGAATCCTCTTATTTTATAAAGTCGTATTATATCTTATGTCAATGCTATTTTTCATTCACTTATATTAAAAAGAAAGCTTCACATTATCTTTATGGGAAGTGCATTACTGTTAATAACTGCTTTGGTTAAGCTAATTATTTTATAATCTAAATATATTGGTTCTCATTATTTTGATAAAACCCATTGACATTAATAGCCACTTTTAGAACAAGATGTACAGACATATAAAAAGATTTGTGGAAGGACGATACTCGGTAAAATTCGAAAAGTTGTTCATAGTTAAAAAAGTCTGTTCACAGTTAAAAAAGGGTGAACAACTTTTTGAATTTTACCGAGTATCGCCCTTCCACAAATCTTCTTATATGTCTGTACATCTTGTTAAAAAAGTGGCTATCAATGTCAATGGGTTCTATCAAAATAATGAGAACCAATATATTTAGATTATAAAATAATTAGCTTACCAAATGCAGTTTTTAACAGTCTTGCGCTTCTCATCAAGATAATGTGAAGCTTTCTTTTTAATCTAAGTGAATGAAAAATAGCATTGACATTAGATATAACACGACTTGATAAAATAAGATGATTCAGAAAGACAGGTAGGCCCTTTTAACTGAATTTCGCAATTTCATTTTCACTCGTGCGGTACTCGTATAAGTATCGTCTTTTTCATGTATCAAGTTTATCTTTATGACGGTGCCAAAACCACTAACATACTCTCTTCTGTGACATCATAAAGCCATGTTCATGAGATCAAACTTTCATAAATATAAAACACGACTAGTTTATGGAGCTTAGAAAACTTACAAAGAATCTATTGTGGAAAAGAATGGGAATTTTTTTACAATTAGACTATATTTCCACTGCAACAACAAATAGAATATCAGCAAAAAGTAACATTTCAAAAACTAAAACCGCATAACATACACTTTTTTGAGAGAGATAGTGACTGCTTGTAATCCATTTGAAACTAAACATGTTTGCTATTTGTGTACTTCATCCGCACACAAGTCAAACAACTGCCAATTGTTGTTCAAAATGGTTTGAAATCAAGAGGCATAATTTCAAAACCAAAAAAAAAGACATGAAAGACTATCATTTCTTTGAAAAACAAAAACAACATGGCAAAAACGTGAAATCCTAATTCAAGTTGTCGATTTGCAATTCACATATTAGCTCATTGAAATTGAAATCAACATCTAATTTGGCAAGAACATATTGGTTTGATAAGAATAATAATGCAAATTATTACAATCACGATAGGCTGGACCAACGATCAAAAACATTCATGTCAATTTTGAACATAACTATTAGATCAACAATTAATTCGCATGCCTACAAAAGCATAGAAAATGCTTATCATAAATTCAAATACACAGAAATCTGTATCCTTTATGGATATAATCCCTATTATAACGAGTCTGTATATCATTATAATTTTCTAAATGTATTTATTTATAGTTTATTAGTTTTGTTACCATGTTCTTGTTAACATTAACTTCGTGTTTTAGGAATGCTAGAGTATCGTTTGCGGATGATAGAAATGAAGAAACAATTTTAAAAATAGCCAATGAAAAGTTCAAGCATTGTAATATCACCACAGAGAGAAAAAAAAAAGAAAAATAAAGGGTGACTCAATTTCTCAGCTAGAGTTGGGGGTGGGACTATTGGCAAAATGCAAGCTGGAACGTGAGAATTCGAGGTCTCATGAACTACTACTAAAAACCTACCTTTTTTTTGACAAACGATATCTTGTAAGTCTATGGTTGGATCTAGATCTACGAGTAAACCTAGTGTGTAGTAATTTTATCATATCAATATAGTGGTGTGACAATTATGTTTATTCATGAATATTATAATTTTACAATATCATGATACATAGTTATAAACAAGAAATATATATTATGTTTATTAATATTATATACTAAATTTATGTTGCTCAAAAATTAATCACTTAAATTGTATTTTTTTCCTTGCTCTTAATCTAATTTGATATATATAAAGATGCTTAAATAGAAACTATTTTAGAAATACATTTACTTTTAGTCTCATCTTTTATGAAGTGTTATTTTTGAACTTTTAAAAAAAATATTTTTTCTAAATAGAAATTGTTTTGTTTTACAAAAATATATATGCTATTTTTTTAAAATGCATTTCATAGATCATTTTCTTTTAGTTTTTTTGAGTAAATAACAAATTTGACCCATACGGTTTAACTATTTCAACATGAAATATAATCTTTAATCAATGAAGCATATGTTGTTTAAACAACGTACAATTTTGACCCTCAAATTTAACTATTCTAACGGTTTTGGCACTTATATCTAACTATGGTTGAGGGCCAAAACCTTTAAACTAGTTAGGTTGTACCTGATAGATGATTTTATTTTGATTAAAATAGTTAAAACACCTAAAACAATTAAAACAAATGGCTAAAACATTCGTGTCAATTCTGAACAAAGACATGAAAGAATGTCCTTTCTTTGGAGAGCAAAAAAAAAACATGCAAATCACGTGAAACCCTAATTCAAGTTATCAATTTGCAATTCACATATTAGTCCATTGAAACCTACATCTAATTTGGCAAGAACATATTGGTTTGATAAGAATATTAATGTAAACTATTACAATCACGATATGCAGGACCAACAATCAAAAACATTAATCTCAATTTTGAACATAAACTATTAGTTTAATTCTTCTATGTAATAACCATCTACAACTCCGACTGCAAAATGCAAAATATCATATGAAGTCGCAAAATGTGAACCTTGGGACTAGACAACATATAAGGTGAGGGTCATAAGCATGACGCATAACATCTATATATCATGTTTAGGGGTTTTAAATATGTTTTAGGCTTGTTTAGGCAAAATATAGGATAGTTTTTAACTTTCAAACAAGTTTGACTGGAATTTGCGAAACATTGCCAGGATTTACTAGAGTTGGCTAGAATCTCGAAGAAATCTGGCCAGAATCTTTGTTGAAATGTTGTCAGAACCTTGTCTGAGGTAATCAAAGGCCGCAAGGCACTTGCCTTGCCCAACAACCTATGCACGCACCCAATGCCTTTTGACAACATAGGTTGTTATGTAAACGAGCCGAAATTTACACTACTTGAAATCGACTCATTAGAATTTTCTAAAGCTCTAGATCAAGCTCAATTGGTTCAAGCATTCTGAAACTTGGAGTTACATCAACACCATGGTTTAAAAAGGCGGTCTGAGGCGCGCCTTGAGGTGTACGCCTCGGCTGAGGCGACCAGAAAACGCATATGAGGCGTAGCCTCAACGGGGGGAAACGAAACCTAAGCCTCGGGTGGATCAAGGCGTATCAAGGCGTATCGAGGCGGTGAGGCTTAAGCCTCAAGAAAGATCACATATTTTTGATTTTGGATTGTTTTTCTTACCTGTGTTAGATTCTATTGACCCTCGTTTCAACCGATAAGCAACCCTAATTCAATAAAAGGTTGCGGACGAAACATCTGCTTCGATTAATGAAGCTCACCTGGTCATACGAATTCGATTAACGAGTAGCCTCACCTCGTCGCCAAGATTGCCTTCCTGGATTCGAAACTTACCCAATTGATGAAATCCATGATGTCGCAAGAGAGCTGCTGATCGATCAAATTGGCTGAATTATACATTCAGACCTAGGGTTAGGTGGCGTTTAGAAGAAGAAAGAGGGAGAAGAAAAACGGCGTGTGATACAAACGGTGGTTCCCATTAGGTTTAAGAACTTTGTTATTTTAACATCTAACCCCTCAATCTTTATTAATTAATATTTTGGTCACCAAACTTGAGCTGAAAATTAAAATACTGCTTTTTGTTGTATTTATAGCTTTTATATATTATACATGAAGGTTATTAATAAATTAATTTACAAATGTATCCATAAAAAGTATAAAATTAATGCTATATATACATAGAAGATTAATGTTATGTGTACATACAAAGTTAAGGCTATAAATTAGCGTTTGTTTTATGTTAAATTGTAACTTTTATTAAATATATTTGTAATTTTAATTATATTTGAATATAGTTTTGAGGCTTACGCCTCGGTCCGCCTCGAGGCTCATTTCCGCTTATTTTAAACCTTGATCAACACCATAAGATTTAGTGGACTCGAACTTAAGGTAATCTTAAGTTCCACTCTATAGAATTGAACAAGTGAGGAACAGCTAAAACCAAGCAGTAAAAAGGTAACTACAAAAATTAATCATATGAAGTGTTTTAACTGAACTATGGAAGTCAGCTACAAAAACAGGATTGGTTTCGAAAATAGCTGCGATGATTAGTAATATATAGCTCCACCACACGCAGATCACGACATGGAATAACAGATCAAAGGAACCACAAAAAAAAAACCACACAAAACCTAACCTGTTAGTAACAAAACCCACTGGTTCAACAGAACGGTGATGAAACTACCAGTGATGCTCTTCAGATGCACATACCAGATGATCAAAATGGCTGGAAATCAGAGAGAGAAAGAACGGTAAACCTAGAATTGAAGTTGTGGTTATACGACGCGCACAGATCCAGATCCAGATCCAGTTGCAGAACGGTGATGAAATTACCTGTGATGCTTTTCGGTGCCTTCGTGGGGCGTGGCCGGTGGCAGTGAGGGGGTCGACTGAACTGAAGACGAGAGATACAGATCCAGTTGCATATTGGTGCCTTCGTTAGGCGTTTGCCGGTGGGGGGTGAGGAGGTTGGCGGAGGCGATGGTTTTGAAAGAAATCAAGTATGGTGGGCTGTGGGAGACTAGGAGTGAACGAGGGTTTAAAGAGAATTACGGTGATGACATTTAATTAGATGTCATAATAAATAAAAATAATAATAATGTATTTAAATAGTTATAAGATTTAAACCAAATTCCAAAAAAAATTGGCACCATAAACCGACCCGAAACCGAATCTGTAATTTGGATATGGTTTAAAACTAAACCACAAACCGAATTTGCAATTCGATTCGTTTTATTTCGGTTAAGAATACGGTTTGGATTACGGTTTTCGGTTATTTTGTACACCCCTAGCGGAAGCTTGTACCAAACTAGATTGTTTTAACACATCACAATAAGTTGCAAAATAATGTTCGATATATTAAAAATGCATGCGAGATTCTTTATGTGACTCCTTAAGTGCATCATATGCTCTTAAGTATGCTGACTACATGAGAAATACATGCTAAAATGTCAACATAAAGTTGTTTAGTTCACAGGTTTGAGTAAAGTACAGTAAGTAAAGTAAGCTCTTAAATGACATATCATGTTTGTTACCAAGCGTTGGCTATGTAAACGTTTGAGTCACATGGATTTTACGGGGTATCACATAATGGGGTCGGGTCGGATTGCTCAAAAAATTATAAAACTAAATTAAAACACAAATATATAATAAAATCACGTCAAATAATCATATCATTGATTAGGATGATATGACATAATTGATTTTCTTTTGACATGATTTGAAAGAATATCATTTATAACAACAAATTATAGATTCAAAGAATGTAAATGTTTAAATTTTCTTTTGAAATATTTTTTCGTATTACCTTAATATAAAAATTATACACAAATCAGCTAAATTTCTCATCATGCTAACAATTTTAAACTTTTCAAATTATACAGTAATTACCCAATCTATAAATTACGGTTGTCTTGATGTAGAGGACAACATTGTTTATTAGTAAGTATTGCTCCAATCTATTTTTAAGGAGGGAACCGAACATGATTTATGAACATCAATTGCAATCATTCAATATACAAATTGGGTCTTAATATCTTTTTTTGGGTCCTAGCAAAACAAAACTATATGGTAGATCGTTGCATTTGATTATTGTAATACTTTACAAAAAAGTTATTTTCAAAAGTTCTTCTAAATTTGTCAAACAGTTTTCTAACTTATTGATTTTTTGAAAAAACTAATAAGTTAATAAGTCATTTTAAAATGAAATTCCTAATAAGCCCTAAACTAACTTTCTTATTAAGGCATTTTAATTTAATACGCAATAGACAGATTTCACCCGCTTGATCTACTGTCTTTAGAAACGGTGAACTTTTGTGTCATTTTGTTCTTACAAAAGGCATTTTACAGAAACATTGTGTTGACCGGAGCTGGTGTCTGGTTCTTGGTACCTTTCTGGGACAAAATTGGTACTGAACCAGTGTGGTCTGGTTTTCAGTTTTCATGTTAAATTCCCAGATCTTGTTTCAGATCAGCCTGACCTGATTTTTTACTGTTGCATAAACAGAAACAATGACAACCTACGGAGTAAAACTTAAAAGAAACCCATTAATAAAAAAATATCAACCAAGTAATTCTTTTTTGGAAACAATTTTGGTCATGAAATTCACTTGTTTCATTCTGTTATATCATTTCCATTACATTTTATGAATTTCAGCTTTGTTTTCATGGTATAGCAGCTATACAAACGCATCCAAATCTTCGATTAGTTTTTGTTTCACATAACCATATATATAAAAATGCACATATATTGATTCTAAAGGTGAAGAATTGATGATTCTTCATTGTCTTGAGTGACTTTTACTTCTGCTCATCTTCCCTAAAATATTCAAGAGATTTGGAACACAAATCACTCGAGTTGTCTTGGTTTGATGAGTGTAAGAGGATTCCTCATAGTGTTCGGATCTTTGTTGCGGTACGCATACGGGTCTTGAAAAGTATAAGGTTCCATTTTCTCGTGGTCTGATTCCAATTAGTCGGCCAAGTGAGACACTGTTGTCTTGAAAGAATGATGCCGTCGACTGTTAAGTAAAAAACATGATAGAATCAGACAATTCAGTTGTAAAAATCAAGAATCTGATATTGACAATCAAACTCTTTGATACTTTGTTTGAAATTTGAATATGCTTTTACTGTTTGAAGGTGGGATAAGCAGCATCTGTTTATTTAAGCATGCTAAAGTGGTTCTTAGATAATAATCAAGTAGTCTACACAAATCCAAACACCCTGAAGCTTGAATAAACCACGGAATTTGTTAAGATATCTTACCTCGGTGTCAAAGTTGGATGATGAAAACGAAGAAAAGCTCGATGAGGGACCATGAAAAGTGTTTGGTTGTTGTGCACCCGTATCACCCTCGACACTTGCTCCTATACTAAGTCTTGTGTTCACACGACCGAGCCCAAAAGGCCATCCATTCGGCCCCTCATGATCCTGTCAATAACAACTTTCATCTTTCATAACTAGAACAAGCAAGAAAACTCATCAATCAAAATCATTTTGATAAATAAAAGGTCACAATTTCTTCAAGATCCTAACCCACTACTTACCCAGGCAATAAATTCATTTCTTCTTTGCACAAAAAAAGAGTTTTTGTGTGATCTTCATCGCTTTTACCTTTAATCTTCCTGATTAAGTGATCTTATGGGCCAGTATCATATTTTACACAACTATACAGCAATTATAGCAGCATTATCCAAATACATCTTTGTAAACTTGTGGAACCGAGCACATATACATGAAAAAATTGAACTCCTTTTAATCTAATTCTCTGTTAGGCTTTTCATCGAACAGTTTATGTTCAACTACTTGTTAAACAGTTTTATTCATAACAACGGACAAGTTCGTTCAATAAATTTGTCTCCTAAAAAAGATCGATCTCTGTCAATTAGTTCACCTCAAATAACAATCAAAAGATTACAATCTCGTGTTTCAAATTCATGCTCACCAACAAAAATTTATGTTATCTGCTCCTGTTTTTGACTCGGCACCACAATCACGGGTGTCATATATTCATATGAAGTATGAACTGGATCTACGATCCATAAAACCCAGAGCAGAAAAATTCCAATTAACCCCAGATCATAACAAAAGATATCCCGCAAAGTTTTAACAGTATTCAAGAATGAACGTTAATTCATCCATCAAATTTGAACAAACAGTAATCAATAATGAAGGTTAATTCATCAAAAGAGTGCAATTTTTGGAATGAAATACGGGTTACCTGGATAATCATTAAGAAATGCTTCAAAAGATTAAAGAGACAAATGGGGAAGAATATGATTACAAGAATCACGTAACAATTTGTAGCTATTCATAGAGAATGAAACTGAAATATTAGTATTTATGTGAAATTTGGCGTGCACGACCGAAGACTAGGGAGTAGGGAGTCTACTTCCAGAAATTTATTTTATTTTTTGTAAAATTTATAAATTAAAAAGTGGTGACAGGTGACGGTTTACGTGGGCCCCTGTGCCTTCATATCATATTGTCCCACGTGTCAATATAAATATTTTTTAAATGACTACGTTAGAAACTTATTTATTTATATGAGTTGGTAAATTTAATGTTTTACAAACAATTTTTTTATAAAAATTTGTAGTTGATAACAATAATTGTTTAAGTATAAACAATAAATGACGAATACTTAAAAATAATAAATTATAAATAAAATTTTTTAAGTATTATAAAATTATATTTTAAGACATGTAGTTGAAATTTTATTATAAAAAGATTTTTATATTTGATATTTAATTGTATAATTTAATTATTTAAAATTATTAATATTTAATTTAATATAAAAGTCAATTAGTATCTAATAGGAGTGATAGGAGATAAAAAAAATTTCTAGAGTTTATTATTAGATGGCATGTGTCAACTCTTATTATTCTTTTAATAGAATAAAGATATATATCTCATCCGCATTATATCCGTTACCAAGTCAGTTCAGAAAGAAACACAATACTTTGAAAAACTCCCTTGTTAAATTCGAATCCAGAACCATATGATTCATTAGTCTTATCCCACAATAAAATTGTCGTTAGATTGCATTGTCTTTGACCAATATACATATAGAAACAAATATGTATGCATACACACACGGACATCATGCATAAATACGAAGGACATTGCTGATACCATGAAAACACAGGCCACTAACGTAATGGTGTAAATGAATGTAATGTGGTAATTCTAGACGCGACCCTAAATACAACACGAAAATAGTCAAATTTTGGATTGAAAAGTATTTTAGAATAAGGGCTGTGTTTGAGTTAACTTATTTATTAAAAGATTGTTAACTTTTTACCATTCATACAAGAATGCTAAACAAACTATTATTGATATGTTTTCAACTAACTACCAACTTCCAACATGTAAATTCATTTATGTATAGGTTGACCTAAATTTATGACAATCATGTTACAATTGAAAACTTTTACACAAATACATATATGATTGGGTTTTGAGCCGCTCAAATGTTTATATATTTATTTAACTAGTATACAAGACACGCGCGTTGCGGCGAGGTCTGATATATTAACGTAAAAAAAACCAACAGAACATGAGGTTAAAATCGTGTACAATAAAATGCACGAAAATACCCTATACAACATCTATAACGTAAGCTTTGAAACTAAGGGTTGAAGATTAATAACTTATTTAATAGTAAAGAATGTGATTACAGAAGACTTAAAAAAAAGGCCATGCGTAAATGTAGTATTTATAAATGATACAAATATTATAAAATTATTAAATGTAAATCGTATATATATGTAGTATATATAATACTCATGATTTATAAAATTATTAAATATAAATCGTTTGTGAACTAATTACGATCAAAATGATATAAACGATACAAATATTCGATAATGTACGGATGCGTTATAGGCATGTAAACAACGCACAAAATTTATGTGCCCGTTTGGGTTAGAAATTTATATAAACGTTCATGAGGCCATTGCGATCAAATTAATATAATTATGACATTTATCAGACAACCTAATGACGCGTTAAAATCATGTGAACATTAAAAATATGTGAGTAAAGTGAGAGGAGGTTTTAAAAATAAAAGTTCAAAGTTCAGGGTTATAAACGAAAATTTCAAATTAATTGAAAAGTATTGAAATCTATCTTTTGATCTTTAGACGCGGTAGTGAATAGTGATTATGTGAGGGTTTGTATCATGTGAAAACCCGGTATAAGAAAGAAAACCATTAAACCCTATCTGGACCATTGATTTGGACTTTTGAAAATAAAATATGTGGTACACATTAAACTTGAATAAAAAATTAGGTTTTGGATAAACAAATCAGTTTTAATGTGGGTTAATGTAGACCACATGTTTATTTTCAAGATTCCAAATCAACGACGACCCAGATAGGGTTTAAGGGTTTTCTCTCTAAGATCGGGTTTTCACATGATACAAACTATATATATGTGTGTGTGTGTGTGATGTGTGTACGCGTGTGTGTGTGATGTTGGGTGTGTGTGTGATGTGTGTGTGAAAAAGTGAATAGTGTTTATGTTAGGAAAGAATCTTTGCAATTTAAACTATATATTAATCATGAGTGTTTTCATCAACCTACAAGCATCTGAATCAACGACAATTGCCACAAAATTTTTAAGACCAAAAGGCCCTGACAACGGGTTCGATGTCTAGAATTACAACGGGAGATGCACATGATGGCATCGTTGAGCACGATAGTCAGAGAAAAAGATGGCAACAAAGAGTAGCATCTATTTAACCTTCATCTATTGACTATAAACCGATTATTGGCTTTGGTTCGAAACAAAACTCGAGAACGAGTTTTCTTCAAGTCGTGAAGTGTGATGTATGATAGGTTTCAAGTAATATGGAATTTAAATTCCCGATTATCTAATTGTTTATTTTATTTGAATTAATTTTTGTTAACACTTTTGTTATTTTCTTTAGTTGAGCGTAGGTTTAAAAACATAGGATCGAGGTGTTCAAGATTTATAAAAATTGTTTTTGAACTTCTATTTTAGATAACCACAGAGCTAATTTTTTTTCTAAAAGGGTATTGGTGAAAAATATTTATTAAAATACGTTATTGGAAAAATATTTATCAAAATAAGTGTTTTTAATAGAAAAATATTATAATACGTTGATTGAGTTAAAAAATTATAATAAATTATTAGAATTAAAAATTAAATGAAAAATAACATTTTAGTAAATATTTTTCAAATAATATATTTTAGTAAATAATTCTTTTAGTAACACCTATAGTCTTACTTTTAACTATAGATTATAATACGTCTATCATTTATATTTTTTTTAGAACTAACTCACACACCTTATAGACTTGCTTTTAAGTTTTAAACCAACTTCATATGCAATCCTTACAAAATGAAATATTTTCCAGTTCTTTTTTGTGTTTTTCTTATACGTAATTGTGTTTTTTACAAATAATTGTGTCTTTTTTAAAAATCATTATGTCATTGATACTCGTAATTTTGTTATCTTTGCTTAATATTATGTATTTTGTAATATCATTGCATCTTAAATTGTTCAGGAAAACATAACAATGAGCATGAAAGACAAAAGACACAATAATATATACAAAAGACAAAATGACCTATACAAAATTATTCATACTCGTCATTGTGTATTTTTTACTTGTAACTGTGTATTTTTTAAAAATCACTGTTGTATGCTAGTCATTGTGTCATTTTTGCTTGACATTATGTATTCTGCAACATAATTGTTTCTTAAATTGTTCAGGAAAACAAAACGTTAAGCAATAAACACAAAAGGCACAATGTCATGTACAAAAGACACAATGCCCTGTGCAAAAGACACAAATAAATTAAAAAAACAAAATTTTTTCTATAGCAACACTATATTAATTTTGAAGATAGAAAATGCTCGTTTTATATGATATATTTTTTTCATAGAATAAATATTTATGTAAAAGTTATGAACGTTTAAATAATGTGGCTAAACTTGATAAAAAGTCAACAATTTCTAAAATACTCTGTAACAACTTGATTTAATCATAGTTATTGATTAATGATATAATGACTTAAGATCATTTTTAGACTTTTTAAGATAAGAAATGTGTTTAGTTTAACCTAGCCAATGAATGTAAGATAATTAGCCCACAAAATGAATTCAAACTTGTACATGTAGGAAGCAATGGACGGTTTAAAGATCTCATTTAGATTTTTTATATATATATTTATTTTTTAGTATGTAATTAATACGATAAATTAAATTTGACATAACGTGCACACAATACCACCTATACCACATGGGTCCGTCCCTCATCAAACCTAGTAGACAAGTTGGTAAACTTTAGATACCCGTAGAAAGTAACTGATGATCAAATAAAATAATAGAATGGTCGTCAAACTAGATGCATTTTATTACATATATAACACGTTTGTATATTTTAGATTATTATTTATATCTTAACTAGCTTATTGACATTTATATTACATAAAATTGCATAAAAAATAAGCATTACAAAACAATCACTTATAAAAGTTAGATATACAAATAATGTAAAATTTATAACATTTAAAAAAAAGTATATTTTATAAATTTTTAAACACTTCTTTCTTAAACAATATAAATAAGATTTGAAAATTTAAATTTATTGCTTAAAATAAAAAGTTTGAAATGATTAAATTTTCATTTAAAATTACAGATAATGAATATTAGCTTTTTATATTTAGTAATTTAACTTGATTGTCTTAAATTAAATTAATATTTAATTTTTGTCAAATATGTCAAGTGGATAACTTAAAAAATGTCATGTGACAAATGTGATATAGATAGACTATAAAAACGTCAGGTAATATATTATAATTCTTTTATTATATAGTATATATATTAATATAAAAGATATAAAACAATACTTTGTTGAAGTTATCTTCTCTGGTTTATTACATCGAGAGGCCGGGCCGCCGGGTAATATGTGTTTGATAATCTATCTATTCTAATAAATCAAAGTTTTTAGAGACACATGGCGCGTTCTTAGACCACCTCAGCTTTGATTTATCGCATCTCTCTCCTATTAAATGCAGCTAATATTAAATAATAATATTAAAAATTAAATATTTTTTTATACATATTTTTAAATTAAGTAAAAAAAAATTTTAATACATTAAAAATATATTTATTAAAAAACATTTTAAAATTCAATTTATTATAAAATATACAATTTTTAAAAACAGTATTTTACAACAAAATGTTTAAAGAAACAAACACTAAAAAAGTTTGCGTTTAAAAAAACAATATAATTATTTTCATTGATGATCAACCCGTGTAACACACGGGGTAATAACCTAGTTAATATTTTATTGTTGATTTATAGATGTTATCAGGCTTTCTACAAGGGTCTCTTTGTTAATGGCTCGTGTGCCAATAACTGATTTTCAATTTTTCTGAGTTCCTCACTGATCTCTCTTTGGAATTTTTCTGATTTTTCTTGAATTTCACTCAAGGTTTCTTTCAGGGTATGGAAGTGTTTTAGGCTTACTCTAGACAAAAGGCTCACCCTATCAAATATTACGTACCGTACACTTGCTAAATAAAGGAATTGATGTTCCATAGTCTATTATGTTAACGAAAGTTTAAGATGTAAATCAATCGTTTGGTGAATGTGAGATTATTGTGAGTTATTAGAATATATAGCTAAATGGATATATTTAGACATGGGCGGGCCTAAAATTGAGGCGCCAGGACGAGCCGACAAAAAAGACCCGTTAGCGAGTTTAAATATTAAAATAAAGGTATTAAAAAGAACGAAAACTGTTTAATATCGAAAACCAAACCGTATTCTTAACTGAAAAATACCGAACCGAATTCTGAATTTAGTTTCCGTCTTGGTTTCTAACTGTATCCAAATTATGAATTCGATTTTCGGTTCGTTTCCAAATTTCGGTTAGGTTATCGGTTTCATTTTTTTTTTAATTTGGTTTTTTCAGTTAACCGATTAAACCGAATTCAGATTTATATTTATCATCTTGTTAATAATATATAAGGTTGAATTTGGTTTATTCGGATAAGTTTATTCGGCTTTTAACAAGTTTATTTGTTTTTAATCTGTTTATTCAATTGAATTTAGTTCATTCGGTTTTTAACCGGTTTATTTGGTTTTTAATCGGTTTATTCAGTTTGTTTGGTTTTAACCGAAACCGAACAAAAAAAACTTCTTGAATTTGATGTACAAATGAACCAAATAAGAGTAACTCGCTTATAAATATTTGAGGCTATTGTTATAGCGAGGTGGTGGGTGATTTGAAGATACAAAAACTGCAGTCTTTCGTGTAACGATCAGATAAGGGGCAACATTTTTTTATAATATTATAGGCGAGTTACTCTTATTTGAATTTGGTAATAGATTTGATTTCCGAAAGTTAATATTAACCGGGTTTCTTGGTTTTAAAATCTAGTCTTGGTCGTGTAACTTCTTTGTTTTCCCAAAACTAGTTGCTTAGTTGTGATTCATCTAAGTTAGCCTACTAGTTAAGACTTTGTTCTTTTTTTTAAGATCATGGTTCAAGCCTCACTAGTGACACTTTAATAAATACCAGGTGAGAGAATGTTTATTGAACTTAGTCTCGGCTTCTTAACCAATAGAGGGCGATGGTTTTACCTATTCCATGGGGTTCCCGTGCATTAGGGGGTACGGTCTCATAATCTGCGATCGAATTATCTATCTTAGTTATCAATAGCTAAAATAACTAAAGGTAGCAAGGCAAAAACTTTTGTTCAAAAAAATTTGCTTAGTTGTGCGTTATAAAAGTTAGTAGTTCAAAACACTGAAAAAAAGTGACAGAAGTTTTATATAATCATTAATTATAAGAGCTAAGACCTTACTGACATAAGGGAAAAAAGGTACACTCTCAATTGTTGGACCTTTTCTTTTTTAAATATTTTCATCAATTTTTCTAAATCAGATTTTTTGAATAATGACGATCCTACATATCACGTATGTTGTCTTAATAGGACCCACCGAGCAGAGGTAAGACGTGGACACATCAGATGCACGGAAACCTCCTGAAATGGGAAACCCTCGGCCCCCATTGGTCAAGAACCCGAGATTAAGCTCAAGATTTCTTTAATCACCTGAATTTCATTTAAATCGCCCCTGACAGGACATCAACTCATGATCTTTCCGTCAGTTGGTGAAACCCAACCAGTAGGCTAAATTCACAAGAATTTATACATCAGATCCCTGTTAAAAGTTAACTATGATTAACATAACACAACAATATATGTTTTATAAAGGATTATAAGAGAAAATAGTAAAACTTTTAGAAAGAAGATACAATAGAATTGTATCTTATGAAAATGTAGCACGATCGAGGTGTAATTTTTTTTTAAATTAATGTGGTAATTATACCACAAGGAATTAACTATTTAGAAGAAAAGAAGATATGATCATGATAACTCCAAAAATATGGCAATATAATAGTGTTGAGTTGCAAATTATTGTCCATTCACACGATTTTCTTTTAATATACTCATAACACTCCTATTGTATGATACCTTTTCAACTTTGAATTTAGTTTTGAAGTATTGTCTCATTAAAAACTTATTAGCAAATAAAACCCATTCGGAAAAAAAATTAGTTAAATAAAAAAAATTATAGTCTATATATGTACTCTTTTGGGACAAGAGAGTTTTGGGAGGTAATCAACTCCATTCATGCTTACTAATATTAAAACTTCAAGCGTTTATATAGGCAACAACCTTAAGAATTAGAAATAATTACAAAAGTAAGACAAACTTAACATAAATGAAGCGCTATATATGATACTTTTGTAAAACCGTTAACGAAGAATTACACAAATGTAATATACAATAGTGAATATTACGTGTCGTAACCACGTCCCTTTTAGTTTAATTATTCTTAACTTTTTATTTTATTTCGGACCACCAATCTTATGAGTTTCATTAAAATATATAGGGGACGCCCCACTCGGTCAAATGTTAATCAATAGCTATTAATTAGCCTTGTGCAACTGAACATAATTAAATAAAAAAAATTAAAGAAAAAAGGTAGTACTAATAAATGAAGATAAATGATCAACCCATTCGATTGAGAACACGCAAAAATGACTTGTCATAGACTAAGGGCTTTTTGTTTGAACCTTAATGGATCAGATGCTACCAAACGGCCCCTAAGTCTAAATCTGAATAGTTCAGATTCAGACAATTTGTCTCGTACAAAAAAAACACATCTTAATATGATAGAATGTCTAAAGGAGATGAAGGGGGAGACTTGCACATCTGAATGGGAGGAAGTCAACCGACTGGCGATGGAGCCTTATCGAAGGAGTCTCCACCACCGCCGCGTGACGGGGTGCCTGCGATGGTGCGGTGATGACGGGTAGGGCTGTTCACGAGCCGAACCGAACCGAGCGATGGTGTGTTCATGCTCGGCTCGTTTACAAACCGAGCGGCTCGGCTTGGTTCGGATTTGCAAAATCGAGCCAAATGTTGTGCTCGTTGCTCGGCTCGTTTTAAAACCGAGCGGCTCGGCTTGGTTCGGTTTGGCTCGGTTTCAAAATAAAATTTAATGCGAACCAGTCATCAGTTTAGTTTCACGTCCAATTTTCTTCCAAAACATTTGGTCGGCAGTTTCAAAAGTTTGAAGCCATAATTAACGATTTGGTTTATGGTTTTCACTAAAAAACAGGTCGTTAAAAAACCGAACCAGACTTTATGATACACACACATACATACACACATATTAAATTCTATACATAGATAAGTTCATTGATTTAGACATCGTTGACACACACACACACAGAGATATATATATATTTGTGTTTACAATGCAAGTAGTGAATCTCAAATAATAAAACGATTTGTTTTTATTTTTAACGGGTCAAACATGCCAAACCGAAAATGTCCAAGCTCTAAACCAAACCGTTTAGCGGTTTGTTTTGCTTTTAATTTTTAATGGTTCGGTTTTGGTTATTATTATTCAAAAACCGTTAATAACGGTTAGACTTATGGTTCTATCCAAAAACTATAAAAACCGGTTCCTTGAATACCTCTAATACGAAAGTATAAAAAAATTAAAATGTATAAATAGTTCGTAAACATCAGTATACATTAGTTTGAATACACCAACATCATTCATCTTTAAAAACTTGAAATATGTTAGCGTTAATAACAATTTATATATATATATATATATATATATATATATATATATATATCTTAGTTATACTTAAACGAGCCAAATCGAGCGAGCCAAACAAGTGAGCCAAATGAGCGACTATCCGAGCGAGCTTACCTTGGCTCGTGCTCGGCTCGTTTAAAACCGAGCGAAATTCGAACGAGCTTTTTTCGAGCGTTTTCCAAGCGAGCGACGAGCATTTTGGACAGCCCTAACGACGGGAGCCTTCGTCTTGGAACTCGGCAGGGGTACCATTTTTAAGGTTTTGAGGGTTTTTTTTTTATTCAGACGTTGAACCAAACACTCTTTACTGGTTTGACACTTAATTATTCAGACACTCTTAATCATTCATACATCTTAACAAATCAACATTAAATGGTTCAGATGTTAACAAACGGCCCCTAAATGAACTTGTACTAGTGGATTTGAGTGGTAGCTTATTTTCAAAAAATAAGCCAAAACTCAAAAGCAACAAAGTCGTAAAACTTGGCTGTTTACTGTTATGTAACGATTTAAGAGTTAAGTTTAACTCATTAAAAAATGAAAAGAAGAAAAAAAACTTAAAATGATCAAATGCCAAAATTTTAGATATACAAATGGTTCTGGTCGTGTTTCATATGAAGTAGAGTCTAGACTCATTTTTAACCACAAAAAATTGACTGATGGATAATGAGATGCAAAATAGCGTACGTTGTCCACCAATTCGATAAATTTACCCAAACACAAAACTAACACTTGACCAAAGAGAAGAACCAATCTTTTATTTGACAAGATTCAATTATTTATAGGTGTTTAATTGTACGTTCTAATTACTTCTAAACTGGTTTAATAAAAGAAACTCCGAATCCATGTCGATTTATTTATAGGAAAACATTGTACTTTTTATCAAAAAATAATAGGAAACAATAAGGATACTCCATTATTTTTGGCAAATAGATTAGTGCAATCTAGGAGTGTTCAAAAAAACAAAAACCGTTTAAAACCGATAACCGAACCGTGTCCATAACCGAAATAATTGATCCGAATTCTGAATTCAGTTTTCGGTTCGGTTCCTAACCGTATCCGAATTACGAATTCGGTTTTCGGTTCGATTAATGGTTTTATTTTTTTGAATTTGGTTTGTTGGTTTATTCCGTTAACCGATTAAACCGAATTCATAATTAAATTTATTATTTTTATTAATAATATAAGGCTAAATTCGGTTTATTCGGATTTTAACCGATTTATTTGGTTTTTAATCGGTTTGTTCGGTTGAATTCGGTTTGTTTGGTTAAACTGAAACAATTCGGTTCGGATAACTATTTTCCAAATTCAGTTCGGTTCGGTTAACGGTTAGGTGGAAAAATTTTTGAAAACCGAATAAAGCGAACAAACCGTTAACCAAACCCATAAACACCCTAGTGCAATCCCTCTTACAAAGTCGAATAAAGAATTACAAATAAAATCCATGCTCATAAATAATTATTTAACAAAACACGAGTTAGTGACATCTCATTTGCCTTATTCTAATCGGTCTTCTCAATTTTCTCTCTTTTATATTAAATTATAAATATAATATGATGTTAAAGGAAATCATTTTATAAGATTGTAAAAAAATGGAATGTTTAGCGAACCGGTTATGAACTGTTTGGTAAAAAGTTTGTTTAATTTGTTCGTTTAATAGATAAACCTCTCACAAAAACCCGTCCTTGCATGCCTTTCTGCACGGACATATACACCAAGGGCGAAAAAACTTCAGCAAGACTTGCATCATAAATTCTAATTTGAACATAAGAATGTGCCATCCTCCCATCATTACTACGTAATATTAATGAATTCTTTTTGTAATAAACCAAAACTAGGCTCATACCATATGATTAAAATTGACGCTCAATCTCTTGCATTTTGCTTAAACTCTTGCTTAATTGATGCACTTCAATCATCACCACAAAATATTTACCTAATGTATTTTAAAGTGCCAAGTTCTTGAATCAATCTTATCATCAGTAGGTGATAGTTACCTACTTTTTTCAAAGCATTACTTTTATTCTACATGCACAAGTGCATAACAATCAAATATCATGGTTAATTTTGTCATTTAACATCAGTCAGAACTAAAAGTAATATTATTGGGGAGATGTGATAAACCATCTCCATCATGTTAATTTATTGAAAAATATCCTTTTCTCTACATGTAACATCATATTATTTTAATCCTCGTGACATTGAAGTAATAATAAAATTTGTATTCCTTGAAGAAAAATTATAATTAAAATATTGATAGCATCAATCAGTATCAATATTGGTTTTATCGATGATCCAATTAAAAAAATGGTACACACAGAGGCAAAGATTTTGAAGGGCTCCCTTTTAACTTCTGCTGTTTTTCTGCTTATAATGGTCGATTAATGGTATTTTGTTAGAAAATTTTATAGGTGTTGTGTCTGGTCTCTTCAATTTTTCTTTTCTAAAAATCCTTTTCAAGTGCGCATTATATATATATATGTATATATATAAATAATTTTTTAATGTACTAAACAATTTAATTTGAAAAGTAGGGTGTTTGCGGTCCGGTTTTTATGGTTTTAGATGGAACCGTAAACCAAAACGTTATCTACGGTTTTTAATTAAAGAAACCAAAACCGAACTATTTAAAATAAAAAACACCGAACCAAACCGAAACGTTACGGTTAGTTCCTGTTTGGTTTTACAGTTTTGGCTTTTGATCCCATTAAAAACAAAATCAAATTAAACCAAACCTTTTATAGTTCAAGACGGACTAGATTAAACCAAGTTTATTTTTTTCTAATGGCACATAAATCGTAAACTTCATATATACACACATATATATAGACATGCATATATGTGAATATATGCATGTATATGTATATATAGATATATCTATGTGTAAGTACATTAATCTATATTTATATACGTACATAGATCGACATATGGTCCGGTACGGTTTTTTCGACCAGTTTTTGATAAAACAGTAAACCAAACCGTTTATTACGGTTTTAAACTTTTAAACCGATCAACCAAATGTTTTTGAAAATACCGACCCTGAAACTGAACCAATGACCGATTTGAACGGTTTCACAGTTTGAAACCGAACCGTGAACACCATGTTGAAGAGTATGTTTACTCAATATATGATTGTATCATAACTAATCGATAATAGAAGCTTATATGATCTTATAAGACTTACCGCAGTGGGTACCCCGTTGGGCACGCGGGCATGACCCCCGCCGCGGTGTCCAGCGGGAACACCGCCCCACCCGCCAGCGGCCCCCGCTCAAACGGCCTCAACGGCTCCCGCTCCCCGTGGATTTTCACGCGATTTGATTGGATGCCACATATAACCGTTGTTGAACGGTATGAAATCAAAAAAAAAAAAAAAAAAAAAACAACTTTTTAAAACTAAATAAATACTCAACTTTTTTTACCCAAAAAACCATCCAAATCTCTTCATGCTCGACGACGAAGATCGTGAGATAATGCAAAAAATGTAAAAGAAACTCTTGGATAAATATCGTTAAATTTTATTTGAATTATTAGTTTTTTTTGTATGGTTTTTTTTATTTAAATTTGCAATGTAATTTTTATTTTATTTGGATCTTTATTTGAATTGTTTAATTAAATTCTAAGTTTATTATTTTTTGTTTGCAAAAAAAAAATTAAATAAATCAATTAAATTTAAAAAATGTTGATGACGTGGAATAGTGGGGAAGGGTTTTCAGTGGGGTGACCATTGTGGGTGATTAAGGTTTTCAGTGGGGTGATGACGTGGCATGAAATTTCAGTGGGGAAGGATTTTCAGTGGGGTGACCGCTGTGGATAGTCTAAGTGAATTCATTATTTGTTTAAAGTTGTATTTGCTCTAAAATGAATATATTTCAATTACAAGTGTGAAATATTTTTATCAACCCAACGTCCATAAAAAATCACGTCTTTTTAAGAACCAGAGAAGGATGCTTTTATAATAATTTTGTGTATTATAAATTATGATATTCAAAATACATTAGAGAAACAACAACTTGCTACATTTGATATTTAAAAATTGCTCGTACAAACCAATCAATGTTATTTTTTTCTAGTTTTGAATAACATTGTTCATGTGTCGAATCAAACTGAACCGAGCAAGGGTTTGGTCATGTTGCACGTACCAATTAAAGTATTTTAAGAAATGAGCCGATAAATGAATGTTTTCTCAGTAGACGGCCAAAACCGCAAGAATCCACTTTTTCTATAACATAACCTTTTCAATCTGGGTGACTTGGCTCTGTTTGAATTTATAAAATTAAGCAAAAATGTTGTATTCGTGCTTGGCTCATTTATAAATAAAGCGGCTCAATTTGATTTGATTTGGTGTTAAAATAAAATGTAATAAATATTCAAAACATATATTTAATATGAAACTCACCAATTTAGAAAAATCAATAAGTTCAATCTTATACATAAATAAAACACAAATCAGATTTACAAATTACAAATTATCATTAAACAAAAACATGATAAAAAGGTTAAAAACATTTAAATATTTTATTAACATCATCATTCATTAGTTGAATAGTTTACTAATAACATTATTATTGTCAAAAACTTGTAACATGTTAGTGTAAAAACAAATAAATGAATGCTATAGTTGTGTGAACCACTGAACTCGTAAATATGAAGACAGGAGTTGAGGTCGTGTATATAAGCATTGTATTAGTTAATAGGGTTAAAACTTTGTAGATTTACTTTTTATATTAGATTAAATATACAAAAAATTATACTGCTTGATTATACTTAAATGAGTCAAAACGAACAAGTCAAACTTGCAACTATTCAAGTGAGTGACAAACGAGCTTACGTTGGCTCGCGTTTGGCTTGCTTAGAAACCATAACAAGAATGCTCGGCTCGTTTACAGCCGAGTGAAATTTATACAAAGCAACGATTTTTTGAACAATCCTAAGACTACTCGGAATGCAAGCGGATGCATTTAACATATGCATCCTGATCATCACTGCCACATCAGTTTTTTAACCATTATTTTTACATGCATTCTCTCTCCTCTTTTTAACCCCAACCCATCCTTCCCACATGCATCCTCTCTTTTTTACATTATCATTTCTTTTTCTATTTTTTTAAACAAATACAATTTTTTCAAATAGTTGGTATGATTTTTTTTTTAAAAACAGAATTTTTTTTTATTTTGCCAAAGAGCCTAGTTTTTTTTTTAAAAAAATTGATTTTTATTGATTGGGCCCCACATAGGTTGCATGTTGATGCACTTCTTAAAGTGCAAAAGCCAAATGAACCATCTTCTCAAATCCCTCTCCATTGAGCAATCCCCACATGCACCATCCATGTCATTAAGTGCATCCTCAAATACACCCATTGTGGGTAGTCTAAGTTTAAATGTGTTTAAATACAACATTTAATTTACGTTAAACTTAAGTCTTAACCAACATGTCTCTGCATTTATTGCCGCAAAGGGTTGCCTCTCTCTCACGCAAGTCCCTCCGAAGCGATTTTTTTATTTATTTTTGTTTTTATTTTATTTTTTCAAGTTTTTTTTTTATTATTTTTTTTCAGAACCACCAGTCAGAGTTTCACATAGATTCATTTTATTTATATAAATTTTAAGTTACACATATTTGCTCGTATTATGTTAAGGTGTCACACTATCACCTATCTTTGTCTGCATTGTATTATGATATCACATTGTCACCCATCTCAACATGTTTAATGTTATGATGCTACCTATTTAAACCCACAAAATAATAATTATTCACTAAAACCAACTTATTTATCTTGATTTAAGTCAAAATTGTCGGATGAAGTGTTTTGCTTTTGTGTTTTTTGTTAGGCAAGTTTTTCATAATTTTACGTGTGTCATTTACCTTTAAGTTGGTTAACCACCGACACGAAACAACTAACAAGGGTGCCATTTAATTCTTTTTTTTTTTTTAAGTTTTTTTTGTTTTGTTTTTTTTGTTTTTCTTTTTTTCGATGCCTATGTGTCGATCTGTTTAGATTTTATATTTTAAATTGGTTAACTGCCAGGACAAAGCGAGGGAGTAAAATATAATTTACAATGAAGTACAAAACTAGTTTATATGTGGAGTTTGATTAGATAAAATAATTAAATATCATTCGTCAACTATCTATTAAGTGAAAAAAATATATGTTAAGACCACGTACGATCGATGTTCATATCAACTTGAAGCACAAGGAACGAGATTTCAAACTGCGGTCCACAACAAATGTAATGATTTGATCATTAATCAACTCTAGTAACCACCAGACAAATTTTCGTAAATCATGAATTATTCAAAAAAAAAATAAAATCAAATCCGTTGCATTTTCTTTTCATATCTGACTACATTATGTGTGACAACAAATAATTCAAATAACGATCGATCTTCATGTTTATTAGGTAATTAATATCAAGTTTATGAAAGTTGTGAGCGAGTTGTATTTTTTAGGCTCTGATAAAAGTGATCATAAGTATATCCATTGTGACCCAATGAGGATCGAGGGTCGAGTGGGTTACGTCGTTTTAAATCAAAGCTTTTTGTTTAAAGCTTAGTGGTGGTCGCCTCCTCGATCTCCTTTTTCATTAGTATGGTCGATAGGTTAAAATTTCTTATAAGTATTGTTGTATTGATTTCACTTACGTTTTATAATTTTTGTCCCGGCCAATGGTGGAGGTTTTAAAGGGCCCGGGGTGTCCCGGCCTCTGCAGTTTTTCTGGTTAGAAGTCTCGATATAGTAGTTTTCGGTCAAAAAATTTTATAGGTATTGAGCTCGGCCCCTTCGGTTTTTCTTTATAAAATTCCTTGGGCCCCCTTGGATTTTAATAAATAATAAAGTTCAACTAATATTGTAAGTGTTAACAAAACCTTTAAAAGTTCACAATATCGGTTGTTATCTTATTCATTAGTCGATGTTGAGTTTAAAACTTGTTTTGGGCCTTAAAAATTATAAGAGGCCTTAACTATTGAACATTACCTATTTCAAAATCATCTTCGCAAAGTAAATTGCTGAGAAGTTTGATTCGAAGGGTATAATCAATGAGTTCAAAAAGCTTAATGGTCGTTGTGCTGAATTGTGATTATTCTTCCGGTACTTACCTGAGTTACCTTTTCGTCTAAACATTTTATGTTTTGTTTGATCCAAAATATTTTTTTTTGAGTGGAACAAATATTTGATATTTTAAACTTTAAATTGTTTAACCCGACCTGAATTTTTAGCCCGAAACATATATAACGATAAGAAAAAAAAATTTGCACCATGACTTTCGACCCTCTCGGACATATTTTTCAAGCTCCGCCACTGGTCCCGCCCTACTCTATAAACCATTTAAAGATCCGACACTAGTTCTAGTATCATATATACGACCGGAGATAAAAGCAGCTAAGTTCAGTTTTGTCCGATTAAGGTGATTGTGTTTATAGCTAGTGAAAACTGTTACCAACAGTTTTAACTCCCAATTTACCAAAAACCCAACAAAATCGGACAGATACATCCAACTACGATCACATGCAGGTACGTAGATTATTTTTCCCATACACGCATACACGGTAAAAATAAGTAAATTTTTTTTTCCTATCTTAACACATGTAATTTTCTTTTGAACAACAAACATCCGGTCACACAAAATTACCCTGGCAAATAGATTCTCATTCCGCCCAAAAAACAGAGCGGAGTAACCCGAGTCAATGAGTCATCTGCGTATAGAGAAACCCGCAACTAGAAAACTCATGTCTCAACGCAGAGCAATATTTTTGCTCTAAACTAGGCTATAACACAAGACATCCAATAAAAAAATATAACTTATGTATAATTCAATTTCTTTTTACTTTAAAATGAGGTCAAATCTAGAAGCCAATAATAATAAATAACATTGATTTCTTAAATTAAAAATCAATCCAAACCCAAATGACACGGCACTTCTTGTATTGATGCTTACTTTATTTTTTTATTTTTTAAAATAAATATATATAGTTTCCATGTGTTCACAAGGATTAGTTTTGTGTTAAAAGAGGATAATGATGCCAACGTTTCTCTATTAATAATTGCATATGCTTCCACCGATTATCTGATATACAACCACTTATGGGTTTAGATTTTTTGGACCATTTGTTTGAAATTGTCTTCATTAAGAAACCTGTATTTACGATTTAATGCATGAAATAATATTAATGACAATTAATTAGTACGTATTGCCAAATAAATAACACCGTACGTGGCGATAAATATAAGTCGGTGTTACTTGGTAGTGTGATGTGACAAAATATATTATATCAAAAAAACTTCAATCATTAATCTATATTAATAAATATGTGATTGAGAATAGTGTAATATTTTTATAAAGAAATTAAATACTACATATTTAGGTATTTAATATAAATTTAGTTATGAAAACTTATTATATACCAAAGAACATGTGTCAATGATATTAAAATGATGTTAAGGTATTCTTTTATAAAATAGTTTGAATGTTAAATTAAGTCATATAATTAAAAAAAAAAGTGAAAAAAATTTTGATAAAAAATGAATAATTTTTATATCATTTACCAATTTTGATTTATTCTTTTTTCTTTATATTACACAACTTTCTAAGATAAAATGTATTATATTTTGTATATTCACACGTAATAGTGTAAATGGTTATAAAAACACATTTGTGAAAAATTTAATGCTAAGTTTTCACATTAAAAAAATGTGAATACTCGGCTGGATTGAAATTAAATAAACGGGCATTGTTTAAATGGATCTATATACTTTCAAATGTGGATATTTATTCATAATAGGTTAGCATCTGTTAATTCGGCTTAACTCGAACTAATATTTAATAATAGGGTTACTGACTTACTGTCTTCAACTTGTACCTTACATTTGGGCCGGTCCAAATATTGAATTTATATCTGGGCTTTCCATTTCAGCATATAAAGTGCTAATGCTAGTGACACCAACAGTTTCGGCCCGAACTTGAATATAGCAAATATAGTAGCATTCCATGGCGGGCAAAAAAACCGGACCCAGAACCGATAACCGAAACCAGTGGGTACAAACGGGTCCGGTTTTTCAGACAAATTAGAACCAGAACCGGAACCGAACCCGGAAAAACCGGAACTGGTTCCACCTGTGCCCGGCCAAAACCCGAACGGAACCGATCAAAACCCGAACCGGTCAAAACCCGAAACCGGAACCGGAACCGGGTATTGATTTGTTGACCGGAACCGAAACCGGTTAAAAAAAACAAACCCGATTTGCGCACCTCTAATTCCATCAAGCTTATAGAGTAAAGCTCACTTAATAATCCCACATGATTCGCTTCCAGATCTGTTTAGTAATGCCAACATGGTTCGAGTATGAGGCTTTTCATATCCAAGGCGGCCACTCAGATTTCAGATGCTTCGTGCAATTAAGATAAACAGCCTCTAAAATACAATTTATTGATTTATATTATTAACTTGTAAAATTGACTTATTTTACTTCTTTTAAAACATGTAACTCCTTATATAATTTATCTGACTTCTAAAATATAATTTATTTGACTTATTTGGGCAGAAGCCATTTTACCTTTTTCTTTTAATGTATTTGAACGCAGGCATTAAAGAGAAGATTTCAAATAAGATTTTGGGCCGAAATTGTTTTCGAGTTGGAACCGGTGTTTGGTTGTCATGGTGTTCACAGGAACCGGAACATGTTCCAAAATTTAAATTCAGCGTTATAAATTGGTTGACATTTTATTTTAAACCACAACAATATTGTTCGAAGCATTATTGGATATTAATGAAGATATTTAGTTTTGTAAATTAAATATTGTTTTTACGTTATCTAAAATCTAAAATAAATAATCTCACATATGTGAATACGAGAAAAGTTTAAAATCAATCATATGTTTATCATTTATCACGAACTATGATCTATACAATGAGCGGAGATGCAAATATACGATTCTGGTAAACCGTATGGAGTCGACCAGACATTGATAGTTGATGACGGAGAGAGGTACGATGACTAACATGGGTCTTAAAGCATCATCATATAATTCGGCTAGTCCCACATTGGCATATAGTCATATAGATAGACTTATCATGTCCGCTTCCCCCCAATCACGCAAATCTTGATATTCTATTAAAGTTTTAATTAATATACATCCTACTACTAATAAATATAAATGATTTAAAAGAAATATCACTTGTTAACTCTATATATTTTTAAAAAAAAATATGTAAATTTTCTTTTAAAAAATAAATGATTCCAAGAAACTTTCTAAGAATATTATTTAAAGCTCCTTGATTGCATAAATATTTGTATAGAATATAAGTTATGCCCATTTTAATGAGGATTTTAACTAGATCGCCTGGCAATCTGTTCTTATTGTAACTTCACCTTTGTCCAGGTAATAAATTTTAAAACTTTCCAGACCATTCATTATCCTCGTAGATTTCGGAGGGAAAAAAACAGACACAAATACATAAATCATAAAACAAAAACAAAAGGCAAAAACTTTAATAAACAAAAGATAAAACACTTGTTGATTTTGTAGTTCTAATCAAATCAAACGTAAATGTGAGTGTTCCATTCAACAAAAAAAAAAGGAAGAAAATATTCTATTTTTGAAAACACTTTTGGACTTTTGGTCAAGAATCCAAAGCTTAAGCACCATGTTTCTAAAAGGGTTGTGTTATTCACACACCCACCCCTTCCACCTCACACCCCTTATACGCCTCGTATGTGTCTATACGAGGCGTATAGGGGGCAATCATTGGGTGTCCGAATTTGTCAGTGTCAATGATTGGGGACCTATACGAGGCGTATAGACCTATACGCGTCGTATATGTCCTATACTCGACTCTATACGTGACCAATCATTGGGTGTCAGTGCCAATGATTGGGGACCTATACTAGTAGTATAGACCTATACGCGGGGCTATACGCCACGTATAGATCTATACGAGGCGTATAAGGTCGGTGAGGGTGTTGAATTAAAAAAGAGGGGTATGTAAATAACCAATCCCTTCTAAAACCATACCAAGCCAATCATTTGACTGGTTCACTGGCAGGGGGAGGATTTTTCAAGCGGCTCCGTGAACACTCCCCTCCTCCCATTGGCTTATTTTTAAAAATTGGGACCCATCAATAAAATTAAACCGTGAGGAAGGATTTTTTGTGATGATGTGGCATAGTGGGGAAGATTTTTCAGTGGAGTGACGATTAACGAGGTTTTAAAATTTTCAGTAAGGTGATTACGAATTTCAATGGGGTGGTATTTCAGTGGGGTGGGTGTTACGGATGGTCTAATGTGTTAGCAAACAACTTGAGGATTCTACATTTTTTGAGGGAGCAAGTTCACAGAGGTCTTAATATAAACATTATTAAAAGATCGATTTTTCTTAAAGGCTAGATGTTTTCTTGTGGTCATGTTTTATTTGTTCCCTCTATTTAATTGGGTATATGAAAATCGGAGGTTTCTTACATAAGTAGGTTCTTAGGATTATAAAAAAAGTTCATAAGATATGATATAGTTGCAAATTATCACAAGAACATTATTATTGTGATGTTTAATTTGTTTTGTTTTTTTTTTTTATCTCATCGAATAGGTCTATCCCTGACTACAACATAATACAAATAATTAGGGTTCAATAAATACACACAAAAAATGCTAAAAAATACACTATCTAAAATTTATATTTAAAAAAAAACTTATTATTAGACGCTCATTAAAATGTGAAGATTAAGATGGAAGATGTTGTAGTGTTATCCCTTGGATCTTCTAGCACATCCTCTCTCTTTCATTTTAGTGTTATTTGACTTTTCTTATTACTTCGGGGAAAGGTTTTAATTGTATCCATAAACTCACTTAATTGTTGGATGGATGCATGTGTGCGATAGATCTCTTTAAGTTTTGAAGTACCTTGTCTTGTCTGAGTAATAAAATAGACTTCTAAGTATCTAATTTTTTTTATAAATTAATTTTAATTGAGATAAAACTAAGTCAATAAATAACAAAATTACGTTACGTTACATATCAAAATTATGTTTTGTTTAAAAATAAATTCAATTCATATAATAAATACGTGTTCAAAAAGTTTAGAAAAAAAATCAGATCCTATGCTCTCATACCTCTAGTACCCCTAATGTGAACCCACGTTCAAATTATCCGTTTGAAAATGTTCAAGTACAACAATGTTACGGATCGAAACCATTGCAAGGTATGAGACTTGTCTCACATCGGTTGTATGGGCAATTGATGTGGGGTTTATAAGTTAAATAGGCTCTCTCACCCATCAGACTAGTCTTTTGGGTTGAGCTCTCCTGTTTGGCTTGTAACAAACAAGGTTGTACATAAGAAAACCACACCACACCACACCACACCAAAACCGCATGGGTGGGAACAGGGCTCGTCACGACAAAACAGGAGTTTAGATAGCATAAATCCTCCGGTTCACACGTCCACAATTAACCCTTGCCTTAAAAAAGGGGTTTATGCGAACAGTACAAAGTATATAGAGGGGTCCAGTTCCTTCATCATCCACTTGCCAAGGGTCCAACCACCAACACCAAGACCACCCTCCACTTAAATAACATCACCAAAAGAACCTTCTTTTTTCCTTTAATTAAATTTTATCTACTTCACCTACATCTTTTGGTTGGGTAGCTGAAAATTTTCTTTTTCCTAGCTTCATTTTGATTTTAACATAGTTTATTTAGCCTCACGATATCTTAACTTCACTCATGAGAGATATTCAGTTCAAATATCTTTGTGAGCAATTGTATTTGGATGATCACTAGTTTTTCTAATATGTGTTTCCTCCTGAATGATGGAGTTAAATTGACCATTTGCTAAGTGATGATTAATTTAGCGGTTTAATAAAAGTAAAATGATAATTTTACATTAATATTGACAGCTCAAAACATCATATGCTTCCAGTGATAGCAAGTGATTTTCTTGATTCTTATCCAAAACATGTCTTGAACTTGTATTTCAACAATTTTGGTAACAAAGTAGAGAAAACCAATGGTGGAGAGGGTCAATAAATCTTTCCACCATAATTTGTTAAGTAAAATCAAAAATATGAAACCAACTTACTTAGTAGAGCTATTTAATTTTAAAAAGAATGTCTTTTGTTCAAATCAAAGCAAGAGATGAATAATATGACTGCTTAAAAAAAATAATTTTTTAAATGATAACTCGTTCGAATTTTCATCCGTTAGAGAAAAAAAGTTGTAAATTTTATTGGAAAAAATAGTGTTTAGATGAACATTTAGCAGGAGGAAAGCACAAAATACTATATAACGCCACCACATGAATTGATTTGAATCATGCATAGGTCTTGTACTTATAAGTATGGGGATTAGTCGGGAATTATTCAACGAATAATTGACTAATCTTCGAGTACTCTAGGAGATTTACAACTATGTTTTTAAGTATTCTTTTAAATTATTCTTTTTTTTTTTGAACAAATAAATTTTAGGTACACTGAGAGACTATTGGAGTATCCACCAAGTCACCAGTTCTGGGGGAAAGTCAATAATTTGAGAAAATCTCTTTGTGAGATTCGAACATAGGACTATTTGGTTCCTGAGTCTTAGCACATTACCAAGATACCGCTACACTGTAATGACTTTGGTTTTAAAATTATTCTTTAAAATTTATATATAGACTTGAATTGCTCCATTAATGATTTCGTCACATGTTGTTCATTATGGTTTGTTCATGGTAATTATGTTCACTTTTATGATTATGTTTGGTATTTAATGAGCCTTTTTATTATATTCAGTGGGCCAAAATCTAACCATGAATAATACAAAAATAAAGTAAGATGATATTTGACCAAAAAAACTTATAGGTACATATTGATTTCTCTTAAAAAAGTTTTTAGGTTTAAGTTTTACTTAAAACAAAATGTTATATTTCCTTAGTTATGAGTTTCCTTTTTTAATTGTGAGTGCACACTTACCCCATTTTTCTAGTTTGTAGCGAATCCTTTGTTATGACGGGCTAATTGACTTTGTGTTAGCGCTAGCTTGGAGAGAAAACAAAAGTTAATGATATTTGAATACATAAAGGATCATTTATACACTTTATTTATGAATTATGAGTTGAGTAGCCCATAAGCCTCCGAGTACTTTCTTTCCAAGACCAACATATCGATCGATCCATGCATGATTAAACAACACACATATCACATATTGATTTAACTTTGTCTTCCTAAATAAAACACACCATAATTAAGAAACAACTGTGACACCATATGAATACTAGAAATAAAAGTAAATGACAAAAATACCCTCAAGGATTGAATTGATCTTCTTGATCTTGATAATACCCACCTCTTCCTCCATTGAGATTGGAATTGTACCTATCATATGAGTTTCCAAAGTATCCTTGGCCTTGTGTGTTATATTCATTTCTAGAATTAAATCCTCTTGTGTTCATATTTGCATTATCATTAAAATTTTCCATATTAACATCATAATAGAACTTTCCATTCTCCAAATACCTCGTATCACTCATCCCCTGCTTCTCACTGTTGTACGTATTAGCATTGTTACTTGTACTGTCGTACTTTGTCTCCCCCATCCCCTGCATCTGCGAGTTGTACATCTCTTCATCCTGGTTGTACCTTCCCTGTTTCTCACCATCTTGTGTCTCCATAAACCTTGCATCATCAAACCCTTGCTTCTCATACTTGTACATATTTCCATCATTATTTGATCCTGTGAACTCATCTTGCTGCTGGGAGTATGTCTGTGTGTCCTTGAATTCATCTGGGATGTCTTGGGTGCTGCTATGAATGGGGGTGGTGTATGCAACCGGGTTGTAGTTCTCCGGGAGGTTGGCCGGCAGGTTGTTGTTGTTGACGGTGGTGGAGGGTGGAAGCTGGCCTGATTGGTGGCCGTAGAGGCCGTAAGAGGCGGAGTCTTGAGTTTGTGGGATGAATTCTGGTTGTTGTTGATTGGTGTTTAAGGGTTGAAATTCTTTGTTAGAGAATCTGTTGAAAAACTGGCTTTCTCTTGCATGAATGGTGGATGAGAGAGTGAGAGTGAGGAAAATGAAGAAGACAATGGCAGCCATTGGAGGAAGTTTTGGTCTTGTTTTAGGTTCTTGGCTTAATTTCTTCGTTTATATAACAAAGACCCTCTCTCTCATACATGCATCACACATATTGACATATACGCACTTGTATTATAATTATTATTATTAACTTTTTTTAAACGACTACTTTTATAAATCACCAACGGATCGTTAGAGTGTTATTGTGCCATCGATAATATAATTCAATTTATATCCATCATCAAGTCTTCAGCTATGAAATAAACTTAACACTTTAAGATACCCTCTTATAAGATTCGAATCCAGGACCATTTGGTTCATAAGTCTTATTTTTACTACCAAAATACCGATATATTATAATTCTTTTGGTTATTATTATTATTACTAAATATAAAAAATTAAATTATAAATAGTAGTTTACCATCAATGAAGCATAATTTACGTCCTTTTGTTACTTTTACATTTTTTATTTTATTGATTTTATTTATTAATATATATTTTTAAACTAAAATTAAAACATAAAAGAATCTTGGTATAATTATTTTCTGTCATTCCTTTTAGCATTCCCACACAGTTTCAATTTATATAATATTTTTTTCCGTTATTTTGTTTTTTTTTTTATTTTCCTTTGGTTTTATTATCCTTTTTCAGTTTATTTTAATTACACTTGATAACTTTAATCCAAAACAAGATAAATGTGTTATTTTGGGTAGACATTTTTTATTTTGAGCTGAGATTAGTAGAATCATAACGTTGAATGGATTGAGATATGTAACACTTTAGCACAATACAAGTCTAAATGAGTAACTTAAAAACTACAAGTATAGAATATATTCAAACGGGTAATAATTATCAATTACATATTTGATAATAAAATTACTAAAGATTATGCAAATAAACTATTTATTTATTTAAAACACATTTTAACTTGAACTATTTTAATGTTTTTTAAAAACAATCCATTTGAACCTAAATTGATTTTGTTTAAAACTCTTCTGACCACACACATCCTGACCCAAACCCGTTACCAGGGGGTCTTATAGTAAGTGCGGGAGGTGCGATCGCACAAGACTCATTTTTCAGGGGGCCTTAATTTTTTTTAAAAAAATTGTATATTATATATATATATATATCAATTTAATTATTTTACAACAAACACATATAATTTACATTTCAATTTTATAAATATATTTAATCCAGTTACGAATTTTATAAAGCTAAAAGAAAAATTTTTTCCATAAACATTTGACTCAATAAATTATTACAACTTAAAATTTAGGTAAAAAACAAATTAACTTACTTCATATTTAGTTACAAATTAATTATCACACATGCACACATGTGAGCCTATTTTTAGCATTCGCACATGGCACCTAATCTATTTAAGACTTTTTAAAATTGAGATTTGTTAAAAGTTTTTTTAAAGCTTATTCACATCTAATATGAAACATAATATGTTTGATTCACGTAAATGATGTTTCTTTCCGTGAAAATTACCCTACAAAGCAATCAATAAGTGATACGAATATTTTCGGCGAATTATATTTATTGGTTTGTAGTTGAGTAGGTGGTTTTTATTAACATGTAATCTTATTTTAATAATTAAAATATGATAAAAATAAATAAAAGGCTAGAATTTAGTTTATTGGTTTGATCACTATAGTGTGGGTATGTATCTCTTTTTTACACTTAATGTTCTTCAACGTGTTAGGTGTAAACTGGAGGGAAAATTTGGGAAAGGATGATGTTAGTGGTCCCTTATGCAAAAAGCACTATGACATAATAGTATAAGACCCCTTTTATTTTATACCGAATTTTGTAAATCACATTTTGAATGGAAGAAAAAAATTGCCAATACGAATCAAATGTAACGTTTTTGCATATTTTGTTCACCATCACATGTTAATATAACTTGAAGCATTTAGGTTTTACGCCACACTCAGAGACTGAGTTATCATAAAATCATCTTCTAATTGTCAAAATATATAGATAAATAATATAATTGTTTCCTCCGGTTAAAAGAACTTGTTACAGTTTAGTCAAGTTAAGTCTGTATAGATGAACCCATGAACTTAATGAATATGTTGGTAACGTATTCCATATTTAATTTATATATCAATCATTTCAATCACGTATCTATGCAATTTAATCATGTATAGGTGCAATTTGTTAAAATAATATTTCTAATTGCGTGTTTGATGTATGTTAAGGATGGAGGGTATTTTTGGAAATTTTGAGTTTAGAGGGGTATAAAAAAATAAAAAATACATTATATTGATGGGAGTGGGACATAAAGGTGAAAGCAGCATTAAGTGTCTCACAAAGGTAGCATGGGAGGAAGTCAATGTATAGAGCATGCTCACATATACTCTCTAATTAGTCGTCGTCTTCTTTTTCTTTCTTCTATTGATGGTAATACCACTTCAATTCATCCTATCGGTCATAACCTCTTTATCAGAAATTGTGTGTCAAGGACACCCAATATGGTTGTTTATCATTCACAATTGCAAAAATACATCATCAAACTATTCATTCGACCGACAATCTTAAAAATTTAGTAATTTATTTTTCAGACTTGCAAAAATAACATACCAATCGGAACTAAAAACATGTTAAATATAGCTAACCAATGATATTTGATGGAAAATATTGTAGTATCATTGATTTCGCGACAATATCTCATAAAATATCGTTAACATATTAAAAAATTTTAAACCTTACATCGCTGAGTTTACGATGTTTTTGCCCCACATAGTAATGCCTAACTTTAAAGCACAAATATGAATACCATATTAGCGATTTTAAAAGAAAGTATTATCTACTAATATCGTTGTCAGCATTAAATTCATAATTTTGTTATTATTAATAATGTTGTCATAATTTTGATTATTATTGCTTAAATCTTTATAAAATCTTCTAATTTTTATATTTTTATACATACGTTATTTCATATTAAAGATAGATTTTTTAAAAATACAAAGAATAAAAACTGATTTTATAAATAATATTAGGGAGTAAGCTATATAATTAAGCTGATTGATTTATCAGCATATATTTATATTATATGTGTTTTATGTTGACTCCCTTTAATTAGTTCACAACTATAAAATGTTCTAAGTAATTAAGGTAATCTATTTTTTTTTCATATACCCGAATATCTCTAAGATAACCACTTTACCAGCCTGTTTTAATGTCGCCAAATGGGTTTATAATATTACTTTGTTACTTAAAATAAAGCATATAAGCTTGTTAATATCAGGAAAAACAAAGAACGTTTATTAATTTGTCGAAAAAGCAAATTACAATACATAAATATATCACTTATGTACAATAGCACCTAGTGTTTATCTTAAACAAATTTCTTCAAGTTCAAGTCTCATAAAATGGCAATAAATGAATTTTAGTAATATATTTTATGGTGTTAAAAAAACATAAATATATCATTATCTTGGCAGATGACATTCAAAAGAAGATTAACTATATTTGTTGTTTTTGGTTAAATAATCAGAATTCGTTACAATTCAGCAATATTATAGAAAGAGCTTGTTAATTTCCTTGTAGTTGCCTCGATAGAAGGAATTTAAAGGTCAAGTTTCACAAAGCAATCAACTCCTTTTTTTTTTTTTTTTCCTGTCATACTATCATATTCTTACTCCTAAATTATACCACAATATTCATTCTTTGCTTTGATTTGAATTCAATACCTCATTTATATAAATACACGATTGAAGGAACCACTTTTTAGACAATTTTAATTAATAAAGTATTAACAGAATCATATATTCTTTACAAAAAAAAAAGATTTAGATATTTTCAAATTCAATATATTTTAAACAATTTTAGAAAAAATAAATAAATTAGTTGAGGAAACCATTACTCAATAAAGGTTGTGTATCGTGATGCACACCAATTTCCGGCACCACTTTTTTTCCATTTCTTTTTCTTTTGGTTTCCGGGTTGTAATTTGTTGCGTGATTTGCGGAACCGAGTTCTCTTGACTTTCTATTAACTTTGGGATTACAAACCAAATTGAAATTATCATTATTATTATTAATATAAATAAATCAAATTATTATATATTTCTAACTTATACACAAACAATAATAACAAACAAATCCAATAAATCTTCCTTATAACATTGAAGAGTAAATTCCCAATTTGTCCATTTTGACCCAAAAAAGGACCAAAATGTCCAAATGGTTTCTATTGGCTTAAACCATGGGCGTCCCGCCCGTAATAATATATTTCAACATGGGCGGTTATGGGCGGGCCGCCATAGTTGGATCCGATTACAGGCGGGACGCCCATGATTTAAGCCAATAGAAACCATTTGGACATTTTGGTCATTTTTTATTTTAAAATGGACAAATTGGGAATTGACTTTATAACATTACATTGGTAAGGTCTCACCTTACATTTTTCACTAAAAAAAGTTTTCACATCATTTATTTATAAACTAAGTCAACTAAAAAATTTATTAATAATAAATATATGGGTCATCTAGAAGAGGCTTCATGAAAACTTAGATCGATTGTAACGTAACCACACTTAAATAGTATTATCAACCATTTATCATACAAACATATGTTTTTTTTTAACGGCTAAGCTTACTCCACCTAAATTACACCATATTTACACCTTGCATGGGATAGAACCCATGACCTCCCATTCTAAGAGGCAAGCCTCTACCAAGTGGGCTAGTCCCATATTGGCTCATACAAACATATGTAACTATCACTTGCTATACGAACTTAACCAATGTTTGTGCAGTTATTACTTTTTATTTTATGTTTTTCTATTTTTTAACTTAATTTAATATATGAGTTAGCAATTATAAACTTTAAAGAACAATAAAAATTAAAAAAACATACTCTAATAAAAAATAGAGTAAATTACCGAAATGGTCCCTGTGTTTTTTAGTATTTCACTCTTAGTCCCTAAGTTTCATAAATTACACATATGTTCACAAACTTTAAACATTTGTAACACATATAGTCCTTATGTGAGGAACGTCCCATTTGCGGTGCACACGTATAATGTATATATGTGTGGGCCCTCAAGGGGCTAAAGTAAAATTCAACTAATTTTTAACGTTATTTTACTTATTTTGTGAAAATAATGTTAATGTTGGGATGATCAACTTCAAACGATAAATTTGAGCCGGGGACTCCTTCAGAGTAGCCTCTCTTTCCCAACTGGGATATGAGTAAGGTTTGTGCCTATCATTCCCTCCCAGACCCTACTGAAAGGTGGGAATATACTAGGTAAGTTTGTTTATTTTTATAGTCTTTATGTGAGGGTAATTTGGTCAATTATATGAAGGTAATTTGGTAACCTAAGGACTATATGTGTTACAAATGTATAAAGTTTGAGACTATATGAGTAATTTATGAAACTTAGGGACGAAGAGTAAAATATTGTCAAACCACAGGGACCATATTGGTAATTTTCTCAAAAAAATATTAATAGTATGCAAATAACAAACAATAATACTAAATTATTACCTATTATATTTTTTTCCTTCGACTTCTCGGCCATTTCATGTGTGAAAACAGTCAACTGAACAATTGGAGTCCACAACAATTTCATGTTATATTCTTTCGCTCTTGTATGCCCCGATAATTTTTTTATCGAACTTCGATATGCTCATTAACGGTTCTTTATAGTCCGTTGAAGACAAAGATTGCATTCTTTTTCTTTGTTGTTTCTAGTGAGCGGACTTTGTTGTTTCTTTGTTGTTCATCGTCTTATTAGTTTTAAATTTATCAAACATCAACTCGTGGAATTAGTTTGAGCATAAATGTATTTATTTAACGACGACATCTTGCTATGTTTCGAAGTTTATAACTCTGGGACAAGATGTCACTTTGTCTTGGATCAAACAACTTGCCACGTTGTGTTATGAGTAAATGGCCCTTGCTATCTAGCACACTCTATCAATATCTCGTTCATCACTAACTCTACTTTTATTTTTATTGTCGTGGTGTAGGATCAACATCATGTAATTTTGCCTCTTTGCGTTGAATGTATTGTCATTTTCCAAAAATCATGTCATTAGTCCGATATACGTCTTGGCCCATACTTCAAAAAATGGCTTCCCGTACGGTTCCAAAATAAAAACATGTCTGTAAAAATAATGCGAGGAAAGATAACATAAGTCATCAAAATTAAAAACATGCCTTTAAAAATAAAATATATATTATTTTTAAATAAAATGTATAAAATATACTCACGAATAGATCTTAAGATACTTAAGTAAAAGTTCGAGCTAGGACAATGATCGGTGTCGAAGTATCAACCAAAAATAAGAGTTTACACTCCAATCCTACTACCCAAATTAGATAGGGAAGTCGGGTATCGATCCACGAGAAGTCTAGTGGAAATCACTTTCAACACAACTACTTAACTACTTGTAATTGAAAAGTAAACTTGAAAAGATTGATTTTTAGGGTTTAGAACAAAAACAGTGAACTTTAACTAAAACAAACAATGAAAATAAGGATTTGTAAACAATTAATGGAAAAGGTGATCACTCCGGGTTTCGAATTAGCAAGATAATTAGGTTTTCATTAATTTGCCAATTGGGAATCACATAGACATGATTCATGCTTCAATTGCTAAACATATATGGTTTTGAAAACAAAGCAATGATCTTGTTGACAACCGATGACTAGACCGATGTTGTTGACTTGATTGATTACGAGTTCTACAAAAACAAAGATTTCGAAATCGCTTTAAAACCCTAATTCCGTTGATTACTAATTCAATCATACAATGAATGTAAATAAAGTAATGAACTTGAATTAGAAATTGCAAAAGAAACAAGAAATCATAATCGTTTAACAATCAAAACACTATTGAATCCATAAATCTACGAAGAACGAATTCAATACCAATATCCAACAAATCAAAGAACAAAACCAATTATCAAACCTAATTCTTCACCCGGAGATGATCACAATCGAACTAGCCGGACATCCTCAAACTTGAATCTTCACAATCGTTGATCATAGGCATGATTTGATCTTTGCTTCTACGAATCCGGATGATCTTGGATTGATTTGGATGAGTTAGAATGCCCAAAAACGTGCATTTTTGGCCCAGAAATTGTCCCAAAAAGTGTTAGAAACGAAACCCTAAGATTATGCCTTAAATATGGGAAAGATTAGGTAAAAATCTGAATTTCTCGGCCGTCGCCGTATGATACGCCGGGTTTGGGCGTATCATACGCCCAGAATCTTACACTACGCCCAGAATCTTCTGTCAACGCTGAAATTTGGGCGTATCATACGCTGGCCGTATGATACGCTACCTTGGCCGTACCATACGCCCAAGATGAACTCACCGATGGCTTCGTCTCGTCGAGAAACTCAATTTTCATATATTATGGGCCCCGTAACTCATCTCCTAGCCTGAGATATGCCTCCGTGAAGTTTTGACTCGCCGAACTTCATGTTTTCACCATTTTTCTCACGCGGCTTCTCTTCCAATCCTCCAATAAGCTCCCGAACATGCCTTTAAACTTTTGACACCTGAAATTCATAAACATACTCAAAGTAACCATGTTTCGGGCCAAAAATCGATAACATCACATAGTTACACATCAATTCACACAACTATTTACACCTTCATCAGACAACGTTCTCCTCATTAGCCCATCATGTTTTGTTCGGTTTAGTCACTTTTTCAACGACTTCGTTCCTTTTTGTTTCCTTTTTGAACAAGTGCATGGTGGTAGCTGGATTGGATTTGGGTTGTTAGGGATGCTAAGATCGATTTGAGGCCGATAAGAATTAAATCCATGAAGTAGAAAAAATTTTAACTATAAGAAATTCTAACTTTTTTTGTAAAGTGTTAGCCGATTTCTAGAATGAAAGGTTTGTGAAATAGATTCCTATTTATAATGTGATTTTTTTAAATATTTTTTTTAACAAACCAACGAACGTCTAGTTTGGGTGGTGAATTGAAGCGGGACTAACGGATTGTTTCTCCGTGACCCACGGTCACATATGAACCGTGATGTCATGGTCGTGTCTAGGGATGAGATTGGTCCTGTATATGAACCAAAAGTACCGGTATCGAATTTTTGAAAAAAATGGGTGCCGAATACCTTACCGAATTTTTGAAGAAAACGGGAACCGAATACCGTACCGAATTTTTGAAAAGTGGGTATCGAATACCGTATCGAATTGATCGGTACGGGATCGGTTTGGTACCGTTATTTGTTACAAAATAATCATCTAAAATGTTATTAGTACTGGTACTGAATTTATGAAATAGTAGGTACCGTATATCGTACCGAATCAGTTCGGTTTCGGTACTCAATATCAAATGCTCATCCCTAGCCACGCCTACTATGTAATGGGCAACAGACGTAACCAAGGGGCATTACGCCTTTGTCCGCCTTATAACACTGTTTTAAGAGAGGAAACAAACAAACAAACATAGTTAGTGAATTTTCATTTTTGATTAGGGTTTGAGAGGAGAGAGATGAAGACAAACTTACCACTACCCTAAAATGTGGTAAATAGGTTGCTTCGGATGAGACTATTGGCTCATAGTTTCGTCTTTTCTTTTTAGTTTTTATAAATAGATGTATATGAATATATATTAAAAAACATACTACAAACACTAAAACCTAATTATTTAACACACAAGCCTTAAGAGAGGAAAATGAAATTAAAAGGTAGTTTTTTTAGGCACCTAAGTTTACATGTTATCAACTTTAAATTGATATCGTGCTCTTCACGTTAATATATAAAAGGTCTGAACTCTCCGATTCACCGGTAGCATCATGTAAAACAAAGTAATGCAACTTAATAGAGAGTACATATTTTTTTGTAACGAATAAGAATTTAGTCTTTGGTCAATTAATTGATTAAATTTCGATATTTCTTAAGTAATAAGTCAAGCTAATTGACGAGAAGGAGGCGCAGATGGTGGCCCTGATCTATAAAACCTTGTTTCGGTCTCAATGTCAATAATTTGGTGATCATAACCGATTATAATAAATTTTTTAAATTTTTTGGGTCCAGTTATTTTAAAACCCATCTCAAACCCCCACACACCCTTTATATGCCTTCTAGGTAGGGCTTACAAAATATGTCTTATCATGTTTAACAGGAGAATAAAGACGACATGTTTAATGCAACTATAAAACATAAAAATGACTTGTTTCACGCTTGCCTTATTGATTTAAGCATGATAGTTTTACATTTTATGTAAAAAAATAATGAAGCCTAGCCTCATAATTTTTATTATTTTTAAAAAAGTATAAAATTACATAGTGTATATTTTGTTAAAAAGGTCTAATTGTGTCTTATCAGTATTTATTTTACCAACTCTACTTGTAGAGGAAATCATTATTTGTTAGATTTTCTTAATGTTAATGATTGAACCCATATATGTCTTGTATATGTCCTATATGAGTCATTGTCGAATCGGTGAATATGAGAGGGAGGCTATATGCCTCGTATAGGCTTTTACGAGGCATATAGTGTTGGTAGTGTGTTAAAATAAAAATGTTGAATGTGTAAATATACAAAGTCCTTATTTTAATCTAACATTGTACAAATAAAGATATATTATTTGTTTAGTTTTAGTTTTAAAACAGAAGAAATTCATAGTCATATGAATTTAGAATACCATAAAGGAAAAGCATCTACTTTAAAAATAAAAAAAAAATAATAATAAAGAAAAAGATATATAGAGAGAGAGAGAGAGAAAGAAGAAAAAGAGGGGGAAAAATCCATTGTTTTTCATCGTTTCAAATGGGCCTGGCCTTTAAACTCGAATATATGTTTGGAAATAATATTTAAAAAATTATGTGGTAACTAGCAATAATAACAAGTGCTTCGGATTGATCATTCGCAAATCGCACTCAAGACCCGATTCACTAGTTGATGACTTTGTGACATCATTATCATTTTTCTTGACCAAATTTGAAGTATCCTATCTGGATAGATTTTAAAATTTATGAATGACTCTTAAATATTCATTTACAATGGCTACACTTTTTAACTCCCGAATTTTAAGTATCCTATCTGGATAGATTTCTCGAGATATTTTCTTAGGTTACAGAAAGGGAAGAGCCACGTGGCTCAAGTAAATCAGGAAACACCGCCACATTAGATCGGTTTCAGGAACGGAACGAGTATGATGAATAAAAAGACAGAGATGATACCATTCACCACACACCCACAGTGGCTATTTATTTATCAAAATTTTAGAGTAAAATGCTATTTTAATCCCCGTCGTTTGACAACTTTTTCCATTTTAGTCCAATAGTTTAAATTTTGTTATTTTGGTCATTATGGTGATATTTTATTGTCATTTTCGTCGTTGTGGTTTGGCTAATTTTGTCATCTTAGTCCAAATGTTTAAATGTAATTGGACTAAAATAGCAATAAAATGGAAACCATAATGACTAAAATGATAATAAAATGAAACCATAATGACCAAAATAACAAAATTTAAACTATTAGACTAAAATTGCAAAAGTTGTCAAACCATATGGACTAAAATGACATTTTACTCAAATATTTAAATATTCTATACGATTAAACGTCACATCTCTTCAACAAATCTTTCATTCATATCCTTGACAAAATCAAAATTTTCAAATATTTTACACTTCTTATTTTTTAAACAATAAGTATTCCTTGTTGTCTCTTCCATTTTAACTATCCAAAAACGTCTTCTACTAGCTAAAATGATAATATCTCATTTACCATTATTAACAACAACGCGGCAAGTTATGTCTCAAATCATAATCATATATATTTTTTTGGATTGAAGATTCAGAAATAATAACGTATATAAATAGGGATTTAGTGAAAGTAAAAATGCTTCATTTAACGAATGTTGTCTTTAGGAGTGTAAACAAACCAAACAAAAACGAACAAACCCTTGTCTGTGTTCGTTTGTTAGCATCGAACTTGGTCATATATGGTTAATGAACACATAACTAAACAAAAATTCTTTTTCATGTTCATTCACTAATAAGTTGAATTTATTTATGGACACAGTGAACACATGTTATTTAAAAAAGTAAATAATATATAAATAATATTCATAATTAAAATTCTCAAAATAATTCCTCAAACATCTACGTTTCAAATGACTAACTTTTTGTTGAAATAATAAGCTAGATAATCAAATCATATGTTATAACTTATAAACATGTCTTTAGAATTTTATATTTAACTAACGTGAGGTGTTGTAATGGTTGTGAAAGTTTCAGGTTGTTGAGGGACTTGAAGTGTAAAGATTAAAAGGCGGAAAGCTTTTATATCTTCAGGGGTTTAATTGGAAATATGCTGAGAGCCTGAGAATAGACATGTATTAGTAAGGATTCTAGAAAAAGATTTTGGAGTTACAGACAGGAGTGCCTTATTTTTCATCTTCTCTGGTATGATTAATTTTTCTTGATGAACAAGTGTTTGTTCACAAAGTTTTCTTCATCGACCTGTGTTTGTATGTGCAACAGTGCAAGCGTAATAGATTAGTGTCGTTTATGTGTCGAATCTTTTTGGTTTTATTCTTTATTGATCACATATTTTGATTGAGTATGTAAGTTTTGATTATATTTGAGTTTCTTTACACTTTTTAATAAGATAAAACTACAAATGCCTATGTGTATAGTTTAAATGTCAAGGGAATTAACTGAATACTAAACGTTTAAAAATATAAAACATGATAATAATAGATGAACAAATTACAGAACATACATAAACACACATGAACGAATGTGGCATTTGTTCATGTTTGTTCGTCTGACTAAATAAAAAAAATTATTGTTAATGTTTGTTGATTTATTAAACAGACGAACGTAAACGAACTTCCCATCGAATGTTTCGCATACGATTTGCATATTGTCCATGACATGGAAATGTAAAATGCTTATTTTAGGTAATCTATGGATGCTTTCTTGCCAATGAGATCGACATGCCACATGAGGTTTGTTTTGTGAAATCATTTCATGGCTAACGATAAACGAAGAAGATTCAACTATTCAAGCATGCACAAGAAGCAACTTGAGGGAACATGGATGTGGCCAATGGGATATAGATCGATCGAGACCCGACACGGTCAACATATTCTAACAAAACTAGAAGAATCATGTACGCTTGCATTATATAATATGATCTCACAAGACAATAGTAATGCTTTATGCATATTTCATGAAGACGAGCTTCTACAAGAAAATCTTGATATATTCGGCAAGAGAGTTGCATTTTGAATAAATGTTTCACAACTTCTGTGAGATCTGATAGAGCATATTTCAATCAATGCCTTGTTTAAAATTAAGACGAATATTAGTTTTAAATCACAAATTCACAATTGTCAGGTTTGAGTTTTAGCGATTATGTTTTTGTTTCTGCAAACTTGAAATGAGAATCCATAAGTTGCCAATTGTACAAAAATCAAAATTAGATTATTGAATAGCATGTGAATTGCAATCATATCACAAAGGAAAACAGTTCGTATGGGCTGGATTCCCCATGTTCCTTCTGCATAATTTTCGTTGGAGTTTGCAGGAATTCTTGATATTAAGGCACACGATCAAGAATCCCTAAACTCTCACAGAGTTCTTCAACATCTACAAGTGTGTTCAATGGTTCAAATCTTTTTAAGGATATTTTGCCCAAGTAGAAATTAGCTTACCTAACTTTTAGAAAGGTAGCAAGATCTGACCCCACAAGATAGAAATGCTCGCCACTTTCAACAGTGTCAAACAAGCTATTTAAAGAAGTCTTTGAATCCAAAATAACCATTTCTCGCCATTCTTGAAAAAGTTGACAAAATTATGATTCAATAGACATCACAATATCCAACTTAACAACTCCATTCTGATGAATTACTCCACTCTTCGAAAATTGCAATATTTAACTTGATTTGGTTCAAGAAAATTCAATGTTTCTCAAACACCCTTTTAATTTTCAGAATCAATTGATACCAGCTTGTATGTAATTTGACAAACTGATTATTTTAAAAATTTGTTTGGCAAAAGTTTTCAAATGACCAGATCCGTCCCAAAAAAACTAGGTGTTACCCAACATTCCATTTTGCCAACAAGCGTCTCCATGAAACTGCATAAAATCAAGATCAATTTACCAACTTCAACTGTGAGCTTAGCTACGGTGATTAAGAAAGGATACATAAATGAAAGAACACACACAAAGATAACATCAAAGTGCTAAATTGCTTGAAATGTTCATGGAGAAAACAAAGAGAGGAAAAATCCTATATACAAGGTCTAACTAATCTAACAAACTAACTATTCCTGAAAACAAAACTAGTTCCAGTTTTGGACCCTAATTGCATAGAATTTTATTCTGTTTTTTCACCGTTCTTTATACTTGAAGGCTGTTTGGATGCATGTTTCAACAAGATTAAAAAATTTGAAATCACAATTGTCTGCATGAAGCGTTTAGGTGAAGTGGTTATGATTTTAATACTACAAAGCTGAAATAAGAATCTATTTACTGCCAATTATACAAAGATCAAACTAGTTTATTCATCATATAAACACCAATTAGAGCACAAAAGAAAACAGTTAAACGGGGCATTTACAGGGCTGGATTCCCCATGTTTTTTCTGCGTAATCTTCAATTGTTCGATCACTGCTAAATCTTGCAGATCCTGCAGTGCAAAGTATGCTCATTTCGTTCCATTTCTTCTTATCGACATATGCTCTATCTGCAGCAGCCTGCAATAGCACAAAATTACTCAATTTCATGCTTACTCACGACCTTGATCGTTCTTGAAATGTTGGCACAAAATCAAGAAACATTAAACTTGAAATTTGAGGTAATAATTGATTTTCTTACCTGAGCTTCTAGATAGCTAGCAAAATCAGACCCCAAGAGATAGAAATCTTTGCCATTTTCAACAGTGTCACATAACAACTTGAAGTAGTCTTTGAATCCAAAATACCCATCCCTCACCATCCTTGAAAAAGTTCAGAGAGTTTAAATTTATCAGACATCATAATGTCCAATTTAACCAATTAGTTCAGATTAGTAAATTCTTTAATGTCATATACTTAAAAAGGCAATTTTAGATATTTGACAAACTAAACTGTGCGAGCACAGTAAATGTTGCAACTTTTTTGTTAAAAGCATTTGGTCTTGTTGCAAAAACGAATCTAAACTAGTATAAACTATTGAAGAAATCAATCTTGTTCTACCTTACTACACGCACAAACTGAAGTGGCGCATTATTGCTGGAATCTTTCTCGCGCAATGCCGGAATTTCATTGATCTTTGCCCCAAATATGAACTATATATAAAGTTTTTGACATATTGAGTTGTGATGGTATATAACAAAAGCAAACTAATTGTTGGATTTGTAATAAAACTGAAGTTACCATGTTTTCTTCACCTATTTCTTCAATAATTTCATTTGTAGATCCATCAGCCGTGGCAAGCAACAAACATCCATTCATAAGAAATTTCATGCTTCCCGTTCCTGATGCCTCGTGTCCTGCAGTGCTGCATATAAACAAACACAAAAAATGCATTTTCTTAATAGGTAGAGAAATTATTATCAATTTCACTCCTTAGTAGAATTCCACTTCTTGAAGTAATTGATTTAGTTTACAACTCCTTAAAGAGTTCAAAAAACAGACCTAATGTGCTGTGAGAGGTCACTTCCAGGAATAACTAATTCAGCAACCGAAACATTGTAATCAGGAATGAAAACCTGCAGAAGCAATAGTATTTCACTATGAAATGTATTTATGGTAACTTTTATTTTATAGGATTAATTCTGTATTATCATTTCTTTACCTTATTTAGTGTGTCATATCAACAATCGAGTTAAACATGTTCATTGTTGTGTCGTTCATGTTATTGAAGTGGTTACTTTAATCATGTCAAACATGCCATGCCATGTAACCCACACATTAGATATGTTTGTATTAGTGTTTAAGAAATTGTCATGTTTAGATAAAAAAGCCATTTTCAGGTTTAATAACTGTGTTAAACAACATGTTTAACACAACAAGGTAAGTTTTGCCAACTCTACAATGGAACCACTTGAGGAATTAAAAAAAGACATCAAGGATTCAGAATAATTTACCAGTTTAAGAAGATCACCAACATCATCATCATTGTTAATTGTTTCTGCAACAGCATGACAAAGCTTGATGATCTTTTTTGCAATCTCATAACCAGGAGGAGCTTTCCCACCAATTATGCATACACGAGGTACGACTTTCTCCCTCTCAGTTTTCTCCATATTCTTGTTTAAAAGAGTTAAAAGTTAGTCAATACTTTAAACATGTGATAGAAGGAGAAAATAATCTCACTTCAGATGTGACTTAAGGATGTAAGATTACACAATATGATACCTTTATGCAATCATATCGGTGAATTACACCTAATATATTCAACAGTTGTCTTTTATATTCGTGTATTCTTTTTACCTGCACATCAAACATTGCATCCAAACTAACCTGCAATTGCAGTTTAAACTTTTTAGACGAGTCTCAATAATAATTGGACAAATTGCAATTGATAGTAAACCTACTTTCACTTCATTTCTAAATTTTTCATTGAAAAACTTTAAAGATCAATACAGAATAATACAATTTTCTAATTATGCCATTTTGGAAGTTTCTAAAAGTAATTTAGTAACGAACTTTAAAGTATAGAGGTCATATTTATTGCTATTTTCCCCAAAGGAAATCAATTATAAAACCTTCACTCCACTCATTGTTTCAATGTATTCAGCAAGCCTCTGTTTATTGATCTTCTTCACCTGAATATCAAACAGATCAATTTAGACGAAAGAAAACAGGTAAAATGGGTCACACAAGATAAAAATCACCCAAAGTATATTTTTGTATGGGCAAAACCTCCTAATTCCTTTTATTCAGAAAAAAAGATTATTATTAAAATAATAAAACCTTTTTATAATTGTATATGACACAAAATATTCATTTTGCCTGAATCCTTTGTTTTGACCAGTTACCTAACCCACCCATTTTGCCACCTCTAGTAAACATGTTTGTTCATGAACTTGAAGGAACTTTGATATTAAATTACCATCATCCATTCTTTTTGAAGATCAGAATTGGATGCATGTTCTCTCAGACGGGTTAAAATGTCAATATCACGGATCCAAGATTCTGTTCCAAGCCACTTTGAGATAAGAGCACATAGAGAGGGATTGCTTACTACAATCCAACGACGCTAAAGTGAAAAATATGTCAATAAAAAATTTATTTATCTGATTATATGCCAACATATTAAATGTGTAGTCTATCACCTGAGTTACTCCATTGGTTTTGTACTGAAATTTCTCGGGCCATAGCTCATAAAAGTCCTGCAAATAAACCTAATTAAGCTATTGTCTTGAGCATATTTTCCAAAGAAAAAACATGAATACATTAAGGATCTTGAAAGTCTCATATGACTGATAAAATATGAAACTGTTGTAGTGAGTAGTGACTATTATTTCTATTAATTCTCAAAAAGTACATTAATGTTCAAAACTTTCAGAAGAGGAATTAAGCTATTTTGGAACAACCCAAATTGAAAAGTAATGGATTTTCTTTTGTATTTAGAAGCAGGCACACTTCTTGAAAACTTCATTTCAAGGAAATTAAAAAATGCTGACATCATTTTTTCCATCTAATTGTGTATATTTACAGCTAATACTAATAACCGAGATAATGATATTTTGGTATATATGACTAATTTCAAAAAGAATAATACGTGCCAGTATGCCACCCAATATTACAAGCCAAACAAAAATTCGAAATGCATAACTATAAAATAATGTAACATTATATTGAAATTGATTACCTTGAATACTCGTGTTTTCAGCAATTCATAATGAGCCCTAGAGACTCCGTTAACTGTGTGAGAGCAAACAATGGAAAGGTTCGCCACTCGTATATTCTGTCAACTCAAAAAGGTAAATAAATGCATGTATATGTTACAATTAAACAAGGGGTTTATTATCTTTGCATCATATTAAAAAAATATAAAATTTTATGAATACCTTCACAGCACCTTCCTCAACAATCGACATTCTAGACAAACGAACATAATCTTGTCCTATCTTCCTTTTCAACTCTTCCATAAACGCAAAGTTTATCTCATATATAATCTGTAAAAGCAGGAATGCATATCAAGAACTATAAAGTAAAAAAAATTAAAAAATTAAAAAAAAATAAAAATCTTATAGAAAGCGTATCTCCCTTTTTATATTGATATTTGATGTTGTTAAGGTGCATTCATTTTTTGATATATTTTTTTAATTTGTAAACTAATTATGACATTGTCTAATTTTTAGATCGGTCTTATCTATGGACTAGTAGAGCGGCTGGTGACTGGTCTAGCTTTCAAAATGTTAGTTATTACTCACTTGTAAATGACGGGGTAAAACATTCTGAAATAGGTCTATAGGGACTTTTTCCAATGCTTCGGGTAGTACTGTGTGTGTAGTAAAAGAAAAAACTTGTTTTAGTATATGCCAAGATTTTTTCCAACTCAAATGTTCTTCATCAAGAAGCACTCTCATAAGTTCAGCTATTGAAATTGATGGATGAGTATCATTTAGTTGCAAAGCAACCTGCATAGAATCCTCTTTGTTAGAACATAAATATAATCAACTAACCTTATTAAATTAATATAGCAACAAAAGTATTGTAATATACACCACAAAAAGACAACATAATTTTAGTAAATTGAATTTTTCGCTAGGGTATGCATTACTCGAAAATGGTTTTTAAGGGATGCAATATAGTATAACTTTTTTCTTTTTTCTTTTTCATATACATTACACTGTTTTTTCATGCATACTCTAGCTTCAATGTGGGTCCACCCATTTTCGCTTAACGAGGTTCAGAGAAAGAAGTCTTTGTAGATGGTAATGTGTCAAAATGGTTCAGGTTGGGTTGTAACACATTGTTTTCCTTCTTAGATATTATAGATCAGCAATGTTTTAAAAAATGATTAAGAAAAAACTGAATTATTTCAATGACAATCAAAATTTTGAAATAGAGCAATTTGAAAGGTTTTATGCTTTTTGAATACCATTTGACCTGCTTAACCCTTGACCCCACTTCAATTTATTATAAAACTTTCTCATTTAACACCATTAGAGGCAAGTATAACCAAAATGAACCCATTTACACATAAAGCAGGTCAAAACTGTCGCCTCTAATCCACAGCTTGGCTTATATCGTGTGAAATAAAGATACCATTCAGACCCAAAACATCATATCGAAAGAGTTTAATGAGTAATTTCTCACAAATTAATATTAAAAACACAAACTGTTGATGCTGAAACCTTATCTGGGAAGTCATCAAAGTTTCCATGCACATCTTTGAACCTCCTAACAATATCTTGCAATGATGCAGAGACAAAGAAATATTGCTGTTTCAACCGTAGTTCCTTTCCCTGAAACATGGAAATATGGAATTATAACCGCACATTATCATTTCAAAATACTTAATAACAGTTTGCAAGAAACACAAATTACATTCTTATTAAGGCGTCAAACACATGTAGATAAAAAACTGCACCTGATACGTACGGTCATCGGGGTATAAGACATTGCTTATTGTTTCTGCTTTTTGTCTGTTTACAATAGCATTAATATAATCTCCAGTATTGTATGACTCCTGCAATAAAGGAAAAAGACCAGATGAATAACATTGTTATGTATATAAATAGATTATCATAATCTAACATACTATATCGTATCCATCACTCGGTTTGGCAGCCCATAAACGGAGATTAATTGTGTTTCTTGTTCCATAACCAGGTATAGGATTGTCATAAGCAACAGCTTCCACCTTCAAAAAGAAGACAATAGCGATAAAAAAATAAAAATCTTGAAAATTAAAAAAGAAGAATGATAATAAAATTTCTTTTATACAAGGGAAATACTCACTGTTTCTCCAGGAATCCAAACCTTACATTTCTTTCCGTTAACAGTATCCTCTTTCACCGTTCCATAAAACTGATTTTGTGAACAGTAAAAGAAAGTTAAACTTATATCATAACATTAATTTAGGTAAACTTTTATACTAATAAATTAAAATAATATTGCTGTCTATCTTTCCCATTAAATAATTAATATTAAATTATAATCTATCCTATTTTTCTTCTATTAAATAATAATATTACATAATAATTGATTTAAAAAAATATATTTATAGAAATTAAATAACATTGTATTATTTTCTTTGTTAACATGTACTTTATGAATATTTCAGTAATTTAATATTTTTTCTATTATTTCCTTTATCTTTTTTCTACTTATACTAACTGTTTAGCATTTCATTGATCCTATCCGTATTATACATGGGTTTCTAACCTAGTAAATAAATAAAAAGGTAAAAAAAAAAAAAACAGACATAAATAATACTTGAAAACCTTCACGGGATATGATACATGAACCCGCTCTATTTCCCAAGGATTTCCAAAGTTCAGCCAATAATCAGGTTGTTCATGCTGGAAACCATCCAAAATTATCTGCCTAAAAAGTCCATACTGGTATCGTAATCCATATCTAAACAATGAACAAAGTTGCTTATTGTTCTATAAACAACAAAATTAAATATATATAAAAGCTTTCAAGAAAAATCAATCTCAGAACAAGTCAGCATGAGACACTCTATAATAATCAAGTAAAAGAGACAATCTATAGTTTAGTAATTTTACATTTATCTAATAATAAAAAACATTACCCCCATGCCGGATAATCCAACGTCGCCAAAGAATCCATTTGGCAAGCAGATAGGCGGGCTAAACCGCCATTCCCAAGGGCTGCATCTCCTTCCTTTAGAAATAACATAAAAATTTAAGTGATCAACGTAAAAAAATATAATACAAACTTGCATTTTTGTGATATCATACAATTAAAAAAAACTAACCTGCTCTGCCAAAACTTCATACTCAAATCCAAGCTGACTTAAGGCTTCAGCACATTGATCCCTTATGCCTAAGTTAATAACACTATTTGACAAAGAACGACCTGAAAAATGCTTATGTTTTAGCATCTCAAACCAAGAAATAAATTCATGTTATAAAAAAAAACAAAAGGAAAAAAAGACTGATTATTAAATAGATGTTTTGCAAAGAAAAAAGAGGAAATTACTTGCCCATTAGAAATTCAAGTGAGAGGAAGTATAAACGTTTAGGATCCTTCTTTTTGAAATATTGTTGAGTGTCATGCCAACGTTCAATTAATCTGTCCCTCACACTAAGTGACAATGCCTGCATAAATATTATTTACTATTAATTAATTAACTTATAAACAATAACTTTTTATCGAATCTTAAAATTAAGGCGTATCTGCCATCAAATTAATTATTTTGCGTCCGATCCGATTCCATTTGAATACTAAACGTCCATTAATCATTTTTTTTGGGTCAATTTAAATATCATAATGTTTACCTGATAAGCTTCAAAATCATCAAAACTGAATCTTGATCTTGCTACTGTATACTCAACATGATGAAGAATATCTTTCTGAAGGCTATCTGGATCATTTTTCAAGAACCCATCCATCAATTCGAACATCCTATCGGTTTTACTCTTACCCGCAACGAACCCTGGTTTCATCAACACAACCCCTCCATCAATGGCTTCCGTTAATGCATTCTCGATCTTGATCAAACTCTCTTCATCTTCAATCCTATTCCCATTCAAATCAGTTACAAGAAACTTAATCACAAAACAATCTTCTTCTTCGTCAAATTGGATTGTGGGTTTCTCGATTTTAACCCCTTTTAAAACCCTAGCGATCACATCGAGAAAACCCCTCTTGTCTTTAGCTCGAATCACGAATAGAGTACCGTCAGTTACATCTTTTTCGACTGTTACAGATGAAATTGTAGCACCTGAAGCTCGTATTAACGACTTGCAGCCACTGTTAGTGGCATTCTTGAGATCATTCTTTCGAAGGGAAGCATGATCTGGTGCTGAAAATGATTTCAGTATCGATAAAGATGAATGTTTTTGGGTTATTGGTTGATGACAACTGAACGTAACAAGAGACGGTGGAAGAACTACAGACATTGCTAAAATTTTTGAAGAAGGTTGATCATGAGTATGAGAAAATGGGGAAGATCACGGAGATCGTGTGTGTTACAGGATCCAAGAAGGAAGTAAATTTGAAGTAAAGTCACGATTTTGAAATTATTGCAACTTTTTTATGCCTTTCAACTTCATTCGATGTGTGGAGATTGCAAACTTTCTGGACGTGTATGCTAAGCTGGAAATGTTGAAGTTTTATTTCTAATTATTCTTTATATATGTATCTAATAAATCAAAATTTTGGCATAATTCTAGGTGTTTTTATCTCTCACTTGTCTTATAAAATAATAATATTAAAGACTAAATATTATTTATGTTTTTCCATTAGAAAAAAAAATATAAATATATTAAAAAATATCTTTTTATTAATAAACACATTTTCTAAAAATATACAAAATATAATTGTTTTTATAAAATAAAGAAATTTTTGAAAATACCAAATGATTTAGAATTGGTTATATTTAAAAATTAAAGCTTTACAAGAAACAATTTTTTTTAAAAGGAAGGCTGAAAAAAACAAAACATTTTAAGCGACAAGATTTTTATAAATTGTCATTTTTTATTTAACTCGTGTATTAGACGGGCTAGTCTAATAACAAAGCAACTCGAGGGATATATATGACTTTGTGTAATGTCTTGTTTTGTTTATCATCTCTAAGTCTCTAACTAAGTGTGAAGGTGTGTATCACTATGTTGTTTTTATACTTATATTTTATACTTATATGTTGTTTTTATACTTATATTTTTTTCTCTCTCCCACTTCTATTATATAATAATGTTAAATTACAATTATATAAAAAAATAATATACTTTAATATTTAATATTAATTTAATTAAAAATAATTTTTTCGATATTCAACTTGGTTTTGTAACTTAGTATAGTATAATATTAAATGTGTAACATGTCCTCTTTCACTCCTAATAATTGAATAATAATATTTCACATGTTTGTTTTGTTTCCACGTCTATTGTTTTAACTAAAAGAGGATATATGATAATTCTTAAAATTTTAACATGATACGAGTTATTAAAATTGTCTCTGTCCAAAATTTGGTATATTTTTACTCAAATAGCCCATATAGTTTGGAAGGATGACGTGATACGATTGCATAAATTAGAATTAATATTAACCTCCCAATATTTTGTTTTTCTTTTTAAAATAAACTAGGATTTTTCCTTCCGCGCGTTGCGGCGTGTTATCGCAGTATACTCCCAAAACAGTAATATATCATTTACAGAAACATAACTTCGTATTAAAATCAAATATTTTATCACAAACTCTATAAAAATTTTTCATAAAAACATAAATGATACGAAATTCATACAAATATGTTACAAAAGATCACTAATTTACTATTTACTATTTACTATTCTAAAGTTAAAAAACACTTGTCTTAGTAAAAGCCTAAAACACCAAAATTTCACTATTCATTTTCATGTCTTTTAATATATAGTATAATGAGTTATAAGAAACCTAACTCAAAATTATAAATGACATTTATGAATTATGACAGTAAAGCCTTTGTAAGCCTCTAAATCTTCTCTCTTTATCGTTTTCTTCATTGTCGCTTTCTGCTTGGTGACGGCTAACAATTATAATAAATTAGAAAGCGACCAGAAAAATAAGCAACACTGATTTCTCGATTAGCATAGAAAGATAATGAAAACGAGTTAATATAATAAATGGTAGGTTACCTAAAAAGTATTTTTTTTTTTTGCTAAGGAAGATTTTTAAAAACTCGAAAACCGACCCAAATAAATTCTAATTGAATTCATTTTTATATCATTGGAACCGGCTTATAATTCTCTAAAGCTTAAATCATAAACAAAAAACCTTAATAATAAAACCAAAATTATAAAAACAAACTCTAAACCTATAGATAAAATCTAAAAAACATGCCTAAAATCCAAACTCTAAAACTAGTTGTTAAAACTAAAACCAAAAAACAAATATTGTATGGTTCGATAAGACGGTTTCAATGCCATTGAAATGAGTTCAATCGGAGTTCGTTTAGGTCGGTTTTTGAGATTTTAGAAATCTTTTTTAGCCTTATTAGACAAAATAAACTTTTTATTTGATCATTGACCTGATAAACTATACTTTCGGTTTAATAATTAAAAGAAAAAAAATTATCAAATACACGTACTCATCTAATCATACTTTTAAAATTTAAAACACAATACTTAAAAATAGAGACTAACATTTTAACTATGAAAAAATCTTTTAATTAACGATTAGTTTTTGTTTTATTTTATTATACAAAAAGTACTGATTATATAGAGAAAACTACTATTTGCATGCAAAGCCGCCATATCGTCGTCATCATACTCAGTATGATGGTCATTAAAAAAATTAAAGTAGTGTCAGAAAAAGATAAGATATGAATAGTCTTACCTTTACCATCTAAGAATAAATAAGACACCCGACTCATGATTTCTGATTAACCGACCAACTCAAAAAGTTGTACATTATTTTCACAAAAATCAAGTAAAATAACGTTAAAATTAGTGCAATTTTCTTACAACTCAAGAACCGACGTCCAGGCTAAAACAAAGTTTGATATAGTTTTCGTATCTAGTGATTTTTATCATGAACACGTGTGTTACTTAATATGTTACTCTTTTTCTAACTTGGTATATATTCAAACGCTTGTAATGCAAACAAGAGGACCATATGTGTGTCATCAGCAAGTATACTAACCAAGATTCAAAAAATATACCCTGCAAAATTTTAGCATTACATTTAAAACGAAAAGGAAAGAGAAAAAAAAAATAAAAAAACATATAACACAATTATTTTGTTTCCTACATAATATGTAAAAAGAAGTCGCCCCCAAGTTAATCTACCGTATAACTAAAAACTCATGAAATATAATTCTACCTTCAAAACTATTATTTGTATTTACTTTTTTTTTTATTTGTTAGGATTTAATCGCTATATTCACCAAAACCAAAAGAATCTGAATCTTCAACTTTAAAATTCCTTCCTTCTACGTAATCATCGTTCATAAGCTCATCTTCTTCAACATTTGCAAACCCTCCAATTTCCATATCACCCCATCTACTTTTGTTAGTTTCAATACCATACCCTGAACTTTCTCCATTACCCATTTCAAACCCAACATCATTTCCATCATCATCCGTTTTCCTAGAATCCTCTTCCTCTTCTTCTTCACTGACATGAAAGTTAAGGTTTTCGGTTTCAATTCTGTCACCAGATTCATGAATCCATTCTTCATAGTTGAAGTTCCTAACAGGCTCCTCCTCCTCTTCTTCTTCTTCGGGGGTGTTCTCAATTCTTCTTTTCCTGACAGTTCTTCGGCCTGTAACATGTGTTTGTTGTTTGATAACTTGACATGTTGTAACATTGTCTTTAAATACGCATCTGCTGCTGGAAACTTTTATGGAACCGCCTGCCCGTTTCTGCAACTTCTTACCACCATGAATACGACCACCACGGGCCACTTTCACAGGTTTACTATGGTCTGTATCCAGGGTTTTCTCAATGTTCTTCAAAAATGTGAACCTTAATGGAGATCTTTGTGGAGAAAGACTATTGTTTGATTCATGTACCATATTGAGCTCAGGCTTTTGTTCAGAAATGTAGGAGATTGAGCTATCGAGCTCCAAAAGCCTCATACTCACAGCAGCTGTGGTTAGAGGTATCCATGGAAGTACAAGGACCAAACCCGAGTCCAAGCCAGATGCAACCAGTTCTGATAGGCCAGGGGTCCCAAGCAATTCCTCTGTGGTCTCAAACTCTAAAGACATATAGTCCCGCTTTATGGCAATCTCGAGCCACGTTAGAACCTGCAACCAAAATTGCACACATTATCAAAAACATATCAAGAAGAAAATGACTAATTTTAAGAGCATATAGAATTGATTGTAATGGACCTAGTTTTACCTGCAGAAGATCAGCGGATGACAATGAACCTTGCAACTTTGAACCCCAAGTGTCCCTATTGTTTTCCGTCCAAAAAGATTGCAGGGCCTCAGATGGAACAGAAGCCTGTATGGTTTCCACACAAACAGTCAAACCAAAATCAATAACAGAGCCAAAAAGTTAAATCTTTAATTAGCAATTAAAGATGTTTTAGGAATTTTATATTTATCACAGCAAGCAGTATTTTTTTTCCTGATAATTAATCCTTTTTAAAAATATAAAAAAGTAAATAAGTTATATGATTGAATTAAATTCTTACCTCCAAGAAAGCTAATAGGGACTTGATCAATCGGATTCTTATTGGAAGGGTAATATCCCAATTATTTGGGTCAATAGCCTTAAGAATATTATCCTCAACATCTGACTCAAGATAACATAATTTGTCACCAAATGTGTTGAGCAATCCATAACATCGAGGGCAAATAGCCTTTTTCAAGCAATAAGATGCATGGCAAGAATCACAAGTCCCCTGGAGAGGGGTGCATCGTTGTTTACCATGAGCCTTAGCCGACAAATCTGATAAAAATGAACATTCTTTCCACAACCACTTCTCCAAATCCTGATACCGTTTCATAGCTTTTCTTGTCTCCAATTCGTCCCCCGTGAGCTCAATGTTAAAAGAGGCTGACGATTTAAATGAATCAAAACCTGTTGTACTATTTGAATTTTTTCTGATGTTCTCCTTGAACATCATCTCTGCTTTTTGCAGCATTATGTGCAAATGCGATTCCCGGACCCCACGTGTATCCAATGATGACAAAAGAGCATCAAACGCCTACAGTTGTAAGGGAAAAAAATATTATAACCATAATAGTTAAAAAAAGGGGTTCAAGTTCATAATTCAAACGACATTTAAACACAATATTGATCCATTTAAAACTTATTTGAGTCATTCTAATTATAAATTTAATGTCCCAGTTTGGTATGATATAAATAAAACATAACCCTAAACTACCCATTCACCTATTAGATATTTTTGTGTAATTGGATTAATTTTGTTGATCAATGTAAATCATGAAGTTCATTAAACAAGTTGAGTGTAAGGTGCACGCTTGTTTAAGGTTTTATGATTCAATAGGGGTTCCAAGAAGCCCCCTAGGTGGGGGTCCGGGGGCAACGCCCCGGATGGAGAAAAAATTGTTTAAGGTTTTATGCCAAAAGGTAGTTTTTCAAGTCTCCTGCGTATCTCCAGAAATTCAATCGATCAAATTGGTTCAAGAGAAAAAATCAATGACGAAATCATCCTTGTTTTTCGATTTGGAATTGAATTTTATCGGATCAAATATCTGAGTGAACCACAAATAGTTTGATCTGAAAGTGTTAGCCACGATTTTCAATTCATTCTGTGTAAATTCGTGTTTGTTTTCTGTGATATACTATACACCTATTCTCTAATAGATGTGTAAAATCGTTCACTCAGATTAGGACTATAATTAATGAATTGTAGTTTATGATCTCACCAAAGGATAACACACACACAACATATGTATCCATGCATGCGTATGCACGAGCGACTTGTTAAGCTTACCTCTTCTGAATCAATTAGCCTCCAGCAACCACTCTGTAATTCAACAAATATCCTGCCAGACCCTGGATCATGCATGGAATTAGATGCCATAAATTGCCAATATCGATTGCACCTTTGATCTTGGCCCAAAGGCAAAGATCTATATGCATACATATCTTCTGCTTTGTGACCAATAAAAGCTTTTAACTGCAGTCGAGATCTTTCTGCTGTATTATATCCATTGCTATGATTAGGGCCTGGTGTTAGGCCAGCAGAACCATCTTGACCTGTTTCTAGAGGGTCGTCATTGATTTTACCATTGCTTTGGCTGCCTTCTGTGGCTGCCATGAGAGAAGAATCATGAAATTTGGCTATATATTCTTCTTTCATGTGTTTCTTATCAAATTGTGCTTCTACCCACATTTGCTTTCTAACAGATGTTGCAACATCTAGCCGATCCTGTAGAAGAATTTTAAGAAATAAAATAAAAATTTTTAAAGAAAAGGCTAACAAATTTTGTGAAAAGGAACATCAATAATAAATAATTCAAAGTTACCTCTAGAACTGCACGAATAATGTTTCCTTCATTGGCAACTCCAATCAAAGCAACAAGAGCATTGAGACGATCCTCAACACAAAGATCTGAATATTCACCTTCAGTAAGCCCTTGAACCCATGGTTCTGATTTTCTTTCATCAATTTCAGTACTTTCTTGATTAGTATTACTCACACCAATACCTAAACAAATTTTAAGATCATGAATAATCAAGCGGATTAGCCATACATAAATAATCAAAATTAAAGATGGCTAATTGAGTGATAGGGTAACATGCCAAAAAAAAGGTGAGTTTGTAATGGTTGAAACAGATCAAACCGGTCTGGGTTGAACTGAAACACTTGTTCTCCAAAAGTTTTTTTGTATATAGTTGTTTAATTATCTTAACAATAATCTATTTAATAAATGGATTAGAAGGTTTTCTGCATTAAAAATACATTTTGGGTTATCTTTGACCCATCCAATCGATTTTATTTCTCATTAGATAACTTTTTTTATTTTACCAGATGAACCGTTAAAGATAGTTAAAATTGCCACCTCTAATCAAAACTACAACCAATCACAAAAGGGGCTACTTTGTGATTTGGACTAGCTGTATTGAACAGTAACAAAGTCACCTGCACTTTTAAATTTAGTTTTCAATTCCACATCAACATCTTCACAAACAGTCATATTAGCATCTTCATTGTAGAAATTGGTGTCTTTGATAGTAGATGAAGTACTAAAATCATCAACTTCTTGACCCTCAACAACCACAGATTCATAATCTTCATCTTTCTCAACATCCTCAACATTAACTCCAGATAAAATCCCATTTGTGTATGTTTGTATCTTCTCTTTAGCCATTGAAATTACTTCATCAGCAGTTGCAGGATCCTTCCTGTAAGCAGACCGAACACAATAAGTTGAAGGAGCTATTCTTTCAAACAAAATTGGATCTCTTGATAATGCAACAGAGATTGAAGCATCTGGTGTCTTGCTTGTTGAAAGATCACGAAGTCCCGTTTTCTTCAAAGGTAAAAAATTAGAAGTCAAAACACAATAATTATAGCCAAAAATAAGTCAAATTACAATCCACAACAAAAGAAAACAACAACACATACCCAGGGTAATCCCACCTTGTGGGGTCTACAACAAAAGAAAAGTATATAATCTTTTATAACATAGATAAGACAACATATTCTTTATAACAATAGAAAAGTTAAAATATAATCTTTAAAACAAAAGAAATTTTAAAATGCAATATTTTTATAAAAACCTGAATCTTGTCAGCGAGTTCTAAAACATTTAAGCCCTTGCTTCCCTCGAGACAAAGAACATGATAAGCAGCGAATTTGACTGTCCCAGGAGTCATACGATGTCTAGACTTCTTTTGAAGGTGAGCCCCTTTTTCTTGCATCAATATGGCTGCATTTTCAGCAGCTGAACCGTTCCTTAGCATGGTAATTACATCTTCACAGCCTTTACTCTGCATCAGCACACACAAGATGATTACACAAGTTAATTTGCTTTAGGTTAGGTCCGTTGACCTGCTAACACTCTTTGGCTTTATATGATTAACGCATCAACAGGTGTTTGGACTTTGGACTTGCAATTTTGATTTGATATGGAAATAATTATAATTTGATAGAATCTGTATTGAAATAGAATGTGGAAAATAGTATTTGAATCTGCATAAGTAGTTGCATGATAATAAGATAATCAGATGTTAGTAAGTTTACCACCTTCTGATTATTTACAAACAACAGAAAGTCAGTAAATACGCAAAGACATTTTATTAAGAAGGAAAAAAACAGGGAAAGGAGGGGGGGTGGAGTGAAATAGGAATAGAAGTCTACCATTTTATGTTAACATAATCAGTAAATAGGTAATTTTATTTATTTACCATTAAATAAACAGTAATATTGCAGCTAGTATGAAAAGTTATATTCATACACTTTTAAGTAATGGGCCGAAACATCCATCAAATTGGACAACAAACACCAAAATAATATAAAAATATATATGATTTGCACCTCATCATCAGACAAGCACGAGTTCTTAGCTATATCTTTTTCCAACCGAGGTCCAAAACCAGCAGATAGAGCAAATTGTCGAAGTATTTCAGGCCATGTTAATGGATTTAGATGTTTAAGCCAGTTGTGTATGTCAAAACCCCACATATATGCCTAGTTAAAATGGAAAAAAAAAATCGTCAATATATATTGCTACCTTAATGAAGTCATTTATAAAAAAATGTATGTAGATTTTATATATAAATTACAGAATTACCCCTTCAACAATCCGAGGATGACCACCTTCAGGATTAGCAACCGTGTATTGATTAGTCCCAGGCCCACCAGAAGGTGTCCTTGCAACATCTTCAATATCTCTTACAATCAGCTTCAGGAGAGCAATGTGAACCTCTCCCAATAATCTTGAATCCTGGCAATCAAAAAATTATATTAAAAACCAGTTTCATCAAATGAGTCCTGAAAATGAAATGTAAAATCAAATTCTTTTAAAAAACTGACATAATCATGAAGAGCTTGAATAAACTCATCAAGAGTAAATGGCCAAAGGCCGAGAATATCAGCAAATGTCATGCAAAATCTCCAAACCTGTTAATGTCATTTAAAAATCAATCTAGAGACCATTTGGATAAGTCTTTTAGTTTGCCTTAAAATATAAATATAACAAAAAAATTATACTGAATAAAGAAAGACGCCAAAATATTTAAATGCCTACCATAAGAAGGTTTCCAACATTTTCTACAGAGTCAATCCATGGATGAACTGAAAACGGATGTTTGAATCTCACTTGCACAGATTTTGGCGGGAACACACATAAAAGATCTGGGAACAATGTTAAATCATATAATTGTTTACAAAAAACATTATCATTATTAGCCAATAATGACAAAATCAATAGATAAATCTTGTAAACAAAATATATAAATCTTGTTACAAAATAAATGCTACCAATAAATTAAAATGATTTATAAAGAAAAAAAAATAACATTTACCTCGAAACGAATCAAGATTCTGCAATGTTTCATAATCAAGTGAAACTATTGAACTCAACCCTTTATGAGAAGCAGCGAATTCCAGTAACTCGAGACGTTCATCCTCAATTAATTCCATAGATTCTTTAGCAAGTTTTCTTGCTGCGGCTTTCTCAATGGCAGCTTTGACTTTTATTGCTTCTTTTTCTTTTCGAATCTCTTCTTTTTGTCTTCTTCTCTCCACCTTTTACAAAAGTCAAAAACATAACTAAAAGATACAAACATTAACTACAGGTTAAAACGGTAAATCATTACCTTTAAAGATTCCTTTTGCAAGAATTTTTCTCTGCGTTCAATTTCACGCCTTTCTTCACGTTGAAATCTTTCTTCTTGTCTTTGCCTTTCCCGCATCATTCTTTCTTCTTCCTTTCGTCTCTCACGGTCTTGTTTCTCCATTTCTTTTATCATTTGTTCTTCTTTCTAATAAAAGATAGTGCACAACAATAAAACTTCATAATAAGCATAAAAATTAAAATTAAAGAATAAAGAATGCTATACCTTTTTCCTCAACAAATCTTTTTTCTCTAGCTCCTTTTTCATCCTCTTTTCAGATTGGCCATCTCTTCCAACATCTTCACTCTGCAGAAAACAACACATTAATACACAATGTTACATATGTCAAAAAGCACCAAATGTGATTAAAGATCCTTAAATATACCTTGCGTTTTCTCCACATTTGCATAATTTCTTCGTTGGGTTCAATGAAGTCATCATCATTTATAGGAGAAGATTCCATTTCCCCTCTTTGCATAGATAAACTAACACCCTTTAACTGTCTCGGGCCCACATAAGGTGGTGGCAATTGACCATTTTGAAGAAGTAATCTTTGATCACTTGCGTAACCAACTGATGAATCATATAACCGAGAAACCACGCCATATGGTTCATGTTTTATGTTAGGAACACCAGCCTCCTTACCAATTATCTCATCCTAAAAGTAATTATACGGTAACATAAGAATCCAATGCCAATATTACGCTTCACACAATTGCAAGTCTAATATATTCCCACTTTGCCATCATTGGAACAAATTAATTTTTACAGTGTTTTTATTATATTCAAGTTAGTAATTAACTATTACAGTGTTTTAATTGACAATTCTAAAATTCCCTTAAAATAATAAAATTATAAAAAGATGTAAGAACTGTAAATGAAAAGTTTAGAAGTAAAATATAGAAGACCAACTTGGATTGGTCGTGGATCAGGTTGCTCAAATAAATTTCCTTCATAAGAACGCCTAGTAGTTTGATTGTGAGGCTTCTTCACCACTGTTAAACAAGCAACACCCAACAAATTGAAATAAAAATTTGTAGGAATATCGATAACTAATAAGCAAAAAATTAGAAAAGAAAACGATATTTAATGATTCAAAGGTCTTTACCATTCAAAAGATACTGGATAAGAAAAGAGATATAGATCATAGTTATCGATAGCAGTAATTGCGATAAGTTACATATATGCTACATAGTGAATAGCGGTACTAGCGACCGCTATTTCGTGTTTAGCCATAAAATAATACAAAAACTCAATAAATATTTTTAGTCATCCAAAATAGCAACAAAATAGACATTCATAGTTTTACATCACCGGAATAGCTAAAATATGTTATAATTTCTCACTAAGAATCACTTAAACAAACACCAATTGTCATTCTAAACTTTAAACAAAATACCAACTGCCAATTCAGTGCATTAAAGGAAAAGAGAGAGAAAAAAACTAGGCAAAAGTGCGCTTATAGCCGGGTTCTCCAATTCAATCAATCAAACTCCAAATTCATCAATTCCTTTTGCTTATAGCCTAGGCTGAACTGCAGAAGTGCTTCTAGATCATCAAATTCGTCACCAATTTTAGTCCAGACTCCAATTCATCATCCAATTCAGCCATCATCCTCTTCGTCCGATTCCATCGCCATCCAATTCCAACGTCCTTCTCGACGTCCAATACTCCAATTCAGTTGACGTCACATTCATCATCGTCCAGAGTCCAAACACCCTCCATCGACTATTAGGGTTGAATGTTGGCGAAAAACTTGTTGTGCGGTGGTATATATGTAGTAGCCTATATACGCATCTAAGTAATAGTCGGCATTGTAAAAATCGCGATTAGGCGGCCGATTAATCGGGATTAATCGGTAATCGGCCCCTAATCAATTAATCTTAGGCTAGTCGCCCCATTAATCGGTAGTCGGTCCTAGTCGCCCTAGAGATTGAACCAGGGCAAACCTATGGGATGGTTAGTGAAGCTGCTGGTGTTGATGAAGTTTTGGGTAATCGAACAAGTGCAAGGATAAGTACAAGGGCAAGTGCATCTAGAGAACTTTTTTATGAAGATTTTGAGTCAGAGGATGAAGAGGAAGTAGAGGAGGTGGAAGTAGATAAGGAGGATGAATATGAGTCGGATGGTGTTGAAATTATTGAACAATATGGGCAGGATGACGATGAATTTTGAACTGTTTGATTATGGAAGTATTTGAACAATTTGATTTTGGAAGTATTTGAACTATTTGATCTTTGAAGTATTTGAACTAATATAGTAATATGTTAATGTTTGAATTTTTAGATTTGAATTTTGAAGTATTATATTTATATTTATGTGTGTCTTTGTGTGTATATATATAAAATTTTGAAAAATTTTACATAAAAATCCCAATCCGATTAATCTCGATTAATCTCGATTAATCCCTACCTCGCCGACCGACTAGCGATTTTTACAACACTGGTAATAGTGTCAAACTGTCACCTTCTCCCCGCTATCAGTCCGCTAGACCCTAATCGTGTCACCTTCTCCCATCGCGTCGTAGCGCGCTATAGCGCTCGCTACGGACGCTATCAATAACTATGATATAGATGTCAATATGACATCATTCTCGATAGCAAAAATATGTAGCATGCTCACACATAAAAATCATGCAACCCTTTAAACTTTTTTTTGAATAAAGGGCAAAGACTGAAATGATGTACTACCATAACAAAAAGTACAGGGGATGCACTACAGTAACAGTTATTTTTGCTTTTTATTTTAGATTTGTCTACACTAGTAAACAGTACAAAAGAAAATCAGATTCGGGTGCATACTCAGGCTTATGTAGGTCCATGTTCTTAAGGGGTCAAACGGTTCAATTGTGCACCAAGTTTTAAACAGTTAAAATTAACACGCACCTATTGGTGTCCCAAATGCACCTGGGGGCAATTCATCAAACTCAAATCCAAGAGCCGGTCCATTATCTCTCAATGATTCACCCAACTGAACCTCCACACAATCAATTATTCTTCTCACCATCATCTTCTGCTGGGTCAACTCATACGCCCTGCTATGCACCAAGGGTTCGCTAGACTGGCTAGACTCTGACTCTGAATCAGAACCTGAACCTGACCCTGACTTTGGCAATTGCTCATGATGTGACTTAGACCGTGAACCATGGTCACTCCCACCAACACCACCATGGTCAGCCACAGTTAATTCTTGCTTAGAAGATTTTAATAACTCCATCTGTTCCTCAACTGGCTTTTTTACGGTTAATTCTTTCTTATCTTTTAACCGCCGATGACAAAACCACATTTGCAATTGCCTATCAGTTAACCCAAGAGATTCTGACAGCTGTGCTCTTGTGGCCTCAGACGGATACATGTCCGCTGCAAACAAAATAAACCATCCATAACTTGAACAATCAAGCAAAATGCTTTAACAAATCGATAAAACCATAAATAAAATCTAACCATGAACAAATTCATCAAAGAACTCTATTACACACTCAACCCCTAACACCTAAAACAAAATTTATCAAATCTAAACCATATCAAGATTCAAGACACGAGTTACAGACAACCACGCAATACATAGAACATGATAAAAAATAATAATAATAAAATTAAAAAAAAAAAAAAAAAAAAACTAACAAATTATTAGAAAGATGGAGACATACAAGCATAGGTCTCTTCAAGTATTCCCAGTTGGTAAGGAGTCTTCATCTGGCGTTTAGGTTTCTTGGATCCATCAGATTGACCATTATTGTTCCGATTGTATTCTCCTTCCAAACCAGTTTCCATTGAAGGGTTTCAAATCGTTACTTCGAACGAAACCCTAGAAAATTACACGAAAACACCCCAAAACTAGGGTTCCAAGATGAAAACAGACATCAAGATTCCAACTTCCCAGTACCTGTTGTCAAAAACGACGAAACCCAAAAGAGAATTTCGTTCGAGAAATCGAAAGACAGAGACAATCACAATAATAAAGGCAAATTTGTAGAGAGAGAAGGAGATAATTCTTGAGAGAGAGAAAAATAGAACCAACAATAATACGATGATGTGATGTTATTACAATTTCAAAGGAACAAAGAAAGATCAACAACAATAGTTGGAATCCTCCCTTTGATCTGATGATTAATCTTTTCATATTGCTTGTTTTTGCGTATTAAAAATTAAATACTTGGATTCTTTTTATTCCACAAATTAGAAATTGAATTCTGCTTAGCACAAACAAGTTGTGTTTTTCTTGGATTTGTAATTACAATGGATGATGATAGATGGATATCAATCAAGCCCGTTTCAATTGTTTTTGATCTGAGAGACTAAAAAAGCAGTTGAATTTTTGGTAATTTTTGTTTTTTTTTTTTATTCATTTACTATATTTTAGGTTTCAGTAAATTCAAAATCAAGTGTGGCTTTTCAGGTTCCTGGGTTTTGGGTACCACTTGTGCAAATCGGGTTAGATTGCTTCAATTACTTTTAGAAACAAATCGGGTTCGTCGATGTGTCTTACCATGTTTCTGCTATTGACAATTAAAGAAACTGGGCTACAAGGCCCATTTACAAAACGATTCCATGGGCCTGTGTTCCATATATTAACAAAACCGGTTGGCGGTTGCCGGTTGGGGACTTGGGCCTTGGGGTTTTTAAAAATCTACCTGCCCTAATAAAAGGATATTTTAAGATATACATGCCATCTCCTAATTAAATGTAAAAAAAAATTTCTCGCCTCTCTCTCTTCTAATAATATTAATAATTTTTATTAATTAAATTATACAATTAAATGTTAATAATTATAAATCATGTTATAAAAATTTATCAATTTACTAATCTACCTCTACCTACTCTAATAAAAGAGTATTTTTATGAGACACATGTCATCTTAAATAAATGTAAAAAAGTTTTTCCCGTCTCTCTCTCCTAAAAAATATTAATAATTTTTATTAATTAAATTATACAATTAAATATTAATAATTATAAATCATGTTATAAAAATTTATCAATTTACTAAAAATTAATAAGATATATTAAAATTTTAATTATATCTTATATGTTTATATAATTTTAAAATTATTATATATTTATAATTATTTGTTATTTATAATTTTTAAATATTCATATTTCTTATTTAACCAACAATTGATAAATGTAACATATAAATTTTTATATAAATCATTGTTTATAACATATTATATTTGTTCAACCCTTGTAATACATGGGTTTCTAGGCTAGTGTATGTTTATAAACAAATTCCATGCGTTGGACTTGATGCTGGTAATTAAAGATATCCAAGGCCTCCCTGGAAAGGGGCGAAGTGGGTGACGCCTTCCTGACTTTTTAAGGACCTGAAAATTAAAAATAAAATGTTTTATATATAAATTACGAAGTTAATATTTTTAAGAGGGGCTAATTTTTTTCCTGCCCCAGGTGCCGAAACTTTTTTTAATTTTCGGGACCAGCTCTGAAGAAATCTCGTGAAATACGACAGCAACGTTATATATAGAATCAAGAAGGTTATAAGAGTTGCATGTACCATTAAACATAAAACTATTAGATGGCCAAATCTACATCTTATGTTAACGGTAATGATGTGCATTCAATTGCTTGTACAATCAAAGCTATGTGCTTCAACACTGCGCAGTAGTTTTATTTCTAATGCACAATTTTACAATCAGTCACACATCTATGTGATTAAGACACACATAACAATGTGTTTTCACCATCAAATCTATAATCTAACTAAAGTGACTTTCAGATACAATTATCTTATATAACCATGTGACTTTATTTACATGCATAAAGAAAAGAACGACCATATAATATTTTTAGCTCAATAAAATCAATTATAAAAGCTTGATCAATCAAGAAAAAGAATTAACTCATTCATATTATAAAGATTACATGTAAAGTTTCGTAATATAAATCTTACACAAAGTCCAAGGAAATAAAAATCGATCAGGGTTATTAAACTCATACTATAAGTGTTAAGAAAAGACAAAGCAATTGGAGTTATTTAAGTTATACTGTAAATGTTCAGGAAAAACAAACTCACTAGAGTTATCTATTTCATACTAGTTATTTACTACTGACACCTTCATTATGGGTTGTGTTGTCACTGTTGTATATAAATTTCTTTACGTCATTGCAAATTTGATGTATTGTAATTGTTGAAACCCACAGGTAAAACTGTTACAAAAGTCATTAAGTATTTTTAGTTTAGTAGTGACAGGTGATTCATCATATACCCCAATGAGCTTTATACAACCCTTAGGTTCATTTTTAATGTTAGTTACATTGATAGTTGATCTAGCATTCTTTTATGTTTCCTAAGATTTGTAAAAGACCTAAATTGTAGAGAGATAGCTTTGATAAGGGATTGAACCGACGATTATATGGGTGGTATTGCAAGGTTAAATCATTGAACTAAAAAGGTCATGTTCGTTTAGTTTTGTTTCTTGACTTATTTAACTACAATAGAATTTGAGGGTGGTAAAATATGAATGGTCGAAAGTTTAAATTCGTATGCGATGAGTTAGTTGTTATTGCTCAATTGGAGTGTTGATGACTTAGATAAAGCTTATATTTTTTTATGTGGTCTTGGACCATCACTTGAGACTTTTTTTTGTTAGTGTTTGAGTTGTCACATCTGGACCTGAACATGAACCTGTGTTTTGTGACCTACTTGCTAAAGCCGAAAGTCATGATTAATATAAGGTGTGATGTGATTGGGTTGAGTAACCAAGGGCTTCTAGCCTAATGGTTACATCCTTTGGCTTTCTTATAGGAGTCCATGGGTTCAAATCCCTCCCAATGCGAAATAGGGGTCCTTGGAAGGTCAAGAGGTTTTCCGGTGCGGTTTCCTCCTCCTGGGGTGATGGTGGGGTCTCAACGGAGGTCATGGTGTTAACTAGACCTTGGTGACATGGCCTGAAAATCAGTGGTTCACACGTTGAGATCAAATGTCGTTCAAAAAAAATGTGATTGGGTTGAGTGTGTGTGTGTGTATGGAGATGATCAAATGTTAACCCATATTTATTGTGTTAACCGAAATCTAAAGGTGTGCGTTTTTTCTTTTTTTTAATAAATGTAGGACCCACTTACATTAATAAAAAAGTAAAAAAACATACACATTTATATTTACTTTAATGTGGGCCCCAAAGTAATAAGATGTAATTATTCAGTTATCGAAATAAAGAAGGGTTAACATTCGAACCATCTCCTATATATAGGGGATGGTTCCTTTGTTAACCATTCCTTATTGCGATAACCGCATAACCTTGACATTTTTTTCGTTTTTTGCCGAATCTTTGTTTTTTTTCATGGTCTTTATTATACATAAATATGGGGTTTCTTTTTTGTGTTTTTGCTAATTCATCACCGTTTAGAAATTATTTACGAGTGTAAGTAAGTGTAACGCTTACACTTACTTACACTCGTAAATAATTTCTAAACGGTGATGAATTAGCAAAAACACAAAAAAGAAACCCCATATTTATGTATAATAAAGACCATGAAAAAAACAAAGATTCGGGCAAAAACCGCCAAAAAGTGCGAGGGTTATGCGGTTATCGCAATAAGGAAGGGTTAACATTTGATCCTTCCCCTATATATATATAGTAAATTACGGTTTTGGCCCATGTGGTTTAAGTTTTTTAACTATTTTGGCCCAAAATATAATTTTCTATCAATTCAGCCCCTGTTGTTTACACAAACTAAGTTTTTGGCCCCCAACCATAGTTAGATTTTGGGCCAAAACCGATAGTTATATATCATAGGGGCTGAATTGATAGAATATTATATTTTGGGCCGAAATAGCTAAAATACATAACCACATGGGCCAAAATCGTAATTTACTCAGAGAGAGATATATATATATATATATATATATATATATATATATATATATATATGCCCCTAAATCTAAAGGAATGAAATGTCACGAGCAATTTAAGGAGGAAAAAAAACATAGATTTTCCTCTAGACTATGGCGTTGATATATGAATTATATATATATAGACGCCGGTCTTTTCAACCGCTATTTAGATCGATCTCAGCCGTTGAAATTCAGTGATATTAAATCCTGACCATAATAAATAGGCGGTTACGTTATTTGTAGGACGGTTATGACGATTTCAGAAAGAGAGTTTACAACTGCACGGTTATGAGCAGTTCAGAAAGGGATTACAATCCCGTTTTTTTAATATCACACGGTTTCAACACGTTGCCCTCACCCCAGGATTTGCTCGGCTCAAAACCCTAAATACGACTGAGTTCTCCATTCTTCTGTCTCATCTGAAACATCCTTCCTCCATTTGTTTCATGCGATTCAAAGCAACATTAGTGTTAGTCTGCATCCCATTTCATTTTCTCCAGTTGTGTTCGATTGTGTTGTTGAATACAACCATATGATTCAATAATTTGGTTATGATTTCAGGTTTTATGGTAATTATTAGGTTGAGTTCTGTTCACAGACAACCATCAGACGAAGAAGCCACGCTCGCCACCACTTACTAGCATCAACAACCAAACCCTAGCAATCTATGTAATGCATCAGGTATGTATCCTCTTTATGTCTTCTAGAATTTTTGTTCTCTTAGTTCATTATACACTTTTAATCTTCATCTTGTAGGTAAATTTGATTGAAAATGTGGGTGTCTTAGAGATGCAAACCACATGTTTGATGAAATGCCTGAGTGATGATGTGTCTTCAATGCTTTGCTTTACGACCGATCTTACACTCTTTTTCATAATCTCATTAAGATGGATTTTGTTTTTGTTTTGTTTCGTTTTGTTTCTTTTTGTTATATTATTTTTTTTTGTGAACTTTTGTGTGTTTTTGTTTTGTTTTTAGTGTAGATGGAGGTAGAAGTTGTGCAAATTGAATCAAGTGATATTGTAGATGCAATTAAATATTAAATTGTTAGTAACAATATCGGTTTGCTTGTGATGTGAGTTTCATCTAGAGGCATATTCTCGATGTATAGAAATCATTCTACATGTTTTGTTTTATGTACATGTGTAGTAATCTGTTTTATAATCTCATTAAGATGGAGTTTGTTTTTGTTTATTTCGAGGAGTTTGTTTGTATTTTTCTTTCACCATTTTCACTATTAGTTAATTTTATGTTTTAACCTTATGAGTGTTCTCTATATTATTCGATTAATTGAATAATGTTTTAATAATCTGCTTTATGTTATCATGAAGATCATGAATGTTTGTAGCCATTGTTTTTCTTTAAAGAGATAAACATTATGGAACAATGGTTTTGTTATTCTTCCTTTTAGTTCTCCTCATTGGTGTTAACTTCACAAAACTAAACTAAAGTAAAATATGTGTGTAAAATGTGCGTATAAATAAATCAAACGGTTCAAAAAGTCCCAAATTATATTTACATGCTTATAATCTCATACAATGATTTGTTTAAAGAAACTTGATGTTTATGCTTATATAGAAGTTTATTTAATTCTTGAGACCCACCTGTATCATAATGTCAAGAGTTTCCTTTGGTTTTGTCTTGGTTAGATGGTTTGTAGTTGGGCTGCTTGGTTGTTTGATCGTATGTTTAATTACAGGTTGGTTCATCTCAGTTGGAAAGGTTGTAGCTCAGATGAATCCTGTTTACAGCATTGGGGCTTCTGGGTGATGGATTTTGATAGCGGTGGCTTGGTCAGGCAAAGGTGTACCTCCTGTTTGTAGCTTGAAGTTAGCTGGTCAATTTCTTTCAGTAGCTCGTGAATGGCCCAAAATGGCTTGGCTGTTGATCTATATTTGTTATATGTTATTATTCCATTAACAAATAATGTTAATGTTTAGCATTCAAATAAAAAAACTTATTTATTATGACATTAAAATACCCGACCACCGAACGGGTATAAAACTAGTTCAAAAAAGGATTTGAGTGCTCTTACCTCTAACCCAATATAGTATTGATCTGATCGCTAAACCAATATGATATATAAATATATAATGCGATGTCGTAGATTTAGGAGCGATGACATTAGATAAATAAACGTGTATTTTGTAACACCCCGACCAATGGCGGAATCATCGGAGCGTACACGAAGTGTAGATTGTTCAAAAGCACAGGGTGTTTATTTTAATAAATTCGAATCATTCATTATCATAAATTTAAACATAACATTCAAGTAACTTCAAAAATCCAATACATCATGAAAGGAAATACTTAATCAAACAATTAAATGTTAAACATAAAACAAAACTAAATTTAAATTTCCTTGCAGGCCTAAGTAGCATTTCCACCTGAAACATGTTTAAATAAAAGGTCAACTATAAAGTTGGTGAGCTTCACAGGTTTAAGCACACACACCAAAATGGTTGTATAAAATGTTGATAAATGTTGTAAATAATATGTGTAACCAAGCAATATGAACATACAATATTGAATTAGTAAATAAAGCAGATCAACTAATGTTAACAGAATAATGTTTGACCATGGTAAGCATCGCAATGCTTGAACTAGTAACTATCACTGCGGGCTTCCCCCGAAGGGTATATCAAACACAGTGGAATGGCCGGTCAATAGATCTATCATAGTCACTAGGGGTGATCAATGCTAAATGTTAACTAAAGTTCAACATGTATAATGCCATAAACTTGTTTCACATAAATAGTTTAAAAGATTTGATAACATGTTTCACCCCAAATAATAAAAGCATAAAAAGGGGCTATGAAGACTCACCTTGTGTGATGAGCTAGTCGTTGCAATTAAATGACAAATATGTAGTCCAAATAATATCCAACTCGATTTAGCTTAACCTATAATTCAATCGCACGCAACTAATGTAACTATGACTTTGCATAAAGTTTCATAATGTATTTGTGTTCCATATGTTTATAACCAAATCCATAATATGATCTCATAACAATTGTTTCAAGTCGTGTTATTGTTTAAAATTTAAAATATTTATTAATGTTGAAAAATACTATAATAATAATTATATTAATAATGATAATTGTGATAAAAGTAATCATACTAATAATACTAATGTTAAAAATAATACTAGTAATAATAATAATAATAGGAATAATAGTAATAATGATATTTTAATAACATCAATAATAATTGTAATAGTAATGATAATAATTTTTTTTTTTTTTAATAATAATAATAATAATATTAGTAATAATAATAATGGTCATAATAACAATAATACTATTAATAATATTAGTAATAGTAATATTAATTCCTTTGATAATGATAATAATAATTAATAATTATATTAACTAAAATAATTATACTAATAATAATAATAACTATAGTAATTCTAGTAATAATAAGATGGTAATAATTAATATTTCAATAATAATAATGATAATAATAATAATAATAATAATAATATATATATATATATATATTTTTTTTTAAAAAAAATTATAAGTAAATAAATGAATAAATAATACATAAACTAAATATAACCTTTTATGTATCTAATTAAAAGAAATAAATAAATAATTAAATGAATGAATTAAATAATTAAATTAAATAAATAAACTGAATAATATATATTTTCTTTATTAAATTAATAGTTTTTAAGTTTATAAAAATTTAGGTGAAATCAGATTTTAAAAATAATGAGTAAATAAAAAGTTATAAAAAAAAATGGTTAAATAGCCTAAAAACCCGCCGGAACCCGGATCGAACCCGTGACCATTTCCCTCAAATATAAGGGTGTGAACCGGTTGGTCTAGGCGCCTGATTGTGATCATGATCCATTTAAATTGATTATAAACTATTCTGCGTTCAGTATCCCAAATCAAAATTATATAAAAAAAACGAAACCCTAGCCTCTTTCTCATCCAAATTCGATCGATCTGGAAAACGATAGAGTTGATAGCGTTAGGGCTTTTGTTCTAAATCAAAAACCGAATGCAAAGATGTATAGATCACTTACAAACGTTTGTGTTTGGCCTGGTTTCGAACTCGCGTGCAGAACCGCTCGACCGAGAGCTTCTATGGCTTTATTCGCGATCTGAGAGGCTTCTGGATGGGTTACGATGCCACAGACTTGTTCGTCGGTGCTAAGAGAAGGTGTGGGTGTGATTAATTTGATTATTACGCTCGTTTATATAGATTTTAGGATACACGTTCGTGAACGGGTTTTTAGGAACGAATTTCGTATAGATTTTGACTATTATACGTTGAATTCGAGCTGTTAACGATCCCATTGTGTTCGGAGTCGTTCAAAGTTTGAATTTTTTCACTGACTTCATGCACCAATGGGGCTGAATTCAATCGGGTAAGATGAATGGGTCAAATGAGATCCATGGGTTTCATGGGTGAGGAAGAAAAGATCTATGGGAGATTGGCAAGAACAGTCCCTCATACTTTCTTTTGTAAAATAAGTATAAAACTTGGCAAGTTTAACCCTTCTAAATTTTAAATCATTTTATAAAGTGTTATTAGATTTTATAAACTTTATAAATCATAATATTTATACATTTTACTAAATATATTATTATGTATAAAAATACATATATATTTATGATACTTTCGTTTAAATTTTTTTTTAGCTTTATTGTTGTTATTATTATTATTGATATTATTTGTAATAATAATAATAGATAAATAATTAAATAGAATTTCTTATTGAAAATCTTGAAACTACATAATTAATCGAAATGTTACAGTCTCCCCTACTTTTAGGAATTTCGTCCCGAAATTAAGAAGAAACTATAGAGAACAAATGTGGGTACTTCAACTTCATTTGGTCTTCGCGTTCCCAAGTGAACTCGTGACCATGTTTCGATTCCCAACGAACTTTAACAATCGGAATTCGGCTTCGCTTTAGTTGTTTGACATGACGATCCATGATCTCTAACGGTTTCTCAATAATGTTCATCGACTTGTCAATGCGAACGTCATCGAGAGGTACGTGTAGAGTATCATCGGCTAAGCACTTCTTCAAATTAGACACGTGAAAAGTTGGATGAATGTTGCTAAGCTCCTGTGGTAGATCGAGCTTGTAGGCTACCTTCCCAATTCTTTCAAGAACTTTAAAAGGACCCACATAGCGAGGAGCAAGCTTTCCCTTTTTACCAAATCGTATAACTCCTTTCCAAGGTGAAACCTTAAGAAGTACCATATCACCGACTTGGAATTCCAAAGGTTTACGACGTTTGTCGGCATAACTCTTTTGTCGACTTCGAGCAGCTAACAAGTTGTCGCGAATAAGATGAATCTTGTCGGTCGTTTCTTGAATCAGTTCGGGACCGATGATTTGACTTTCACCAATCTCGTTCCAAGCAATAGGCGATCGACATTTACGGCCATAGAGAGCTTCGAAAGGCGCCATGCCGATACTCGCATGATAACTATTGTTATACGAGAACTCGACAAGCGGTAGATGATTATCCCAATTGCCACCAAAATCAATGGCACAAGCTCTAAGCATGTCTTCGAGAGTTTGAATCGTTCGCTCGGTTTGACCATCCGTTTGAGGATGATAAGCTGTGCTAAGATCCAATCGAGTACCAAATGATTCATGTAGAGATTCCCAAAAACGAGCAGTGAATCGAGCATCACGATCAGATATGATGCTAAGAGGTACACCATGTCGGCTTACGATCTCATTAACATAGATACGAGCTAACTTTCGCACGGGAAAGTTCTCGCGAATCGGTAAGAAATGAGCTGATTTAGTCAAACGGTCAATGATCACCCATATACTATCATGACCACTAGAAGTTCTTGGGAGTTTAGTGATGAAGTCCATAGAAATGTTTTCCCACTTCCACATGGGAATTTCAGGTTGGACAAGCAATCCCGAAGGTCGTTGGTGTTCGGCTTTGACTTTAGAACAAGTCAAACATTTAGTAACATACTCGGCAATGTCTTTCTTCATGCCGGGCCACCAATAAAGGAATCGAATATCTTGATACATCTTGTCCGCTCCAGGATGAATGGAATAACGAGACTTGTGTGCCTCGTTCATGATGGTCATTCGAAGATCGTTTCGATTAGGAATCCAAATACGATTCAAGAAATAGAGTAAACCATCATACTTGATTTCTAGTTGCATTTCGGCACCACAAGACATTTCATCCTGCAATTTGCCTTGATTCAAAGAGATTTGTTGAGCCTCATAGATGTGGTTATGAAGATTTGATTGGATCCGAATGCTATGCACTTGAGTATGGCTCTTTCGACTAAGTGCATCGGCTACCACGTTGGCTTTACCGGGATGATAACGAATCTCGCAATCGTAATCGTTTAGAAGTTCGACCCAACGTCGTTGCCTCATGTTAAGTTCTTTTTGATGAAGAATATGTTGAAGGCTCTTGTGATCGGTGAAAACAACGCACTTTGTGCCATAGAGATAATGCCTCCAAATCTTTAAGGCAAATACAACAGCACCGAGTTCGAGATCGTGAGTGGTGTAATTCTTTTCGTGAACCTTCAATTGTCTCGATGCGTAAGCAATAACCTTTCCCCGTTGCATAAGAACACAACCGAGTCCTTGATTAGATGCATCACAATAAACAACGAAGTCATCGTTTCCATCGGGAAGAGTCAAGATAGGAGCATCACAAAGCTTTTGCTTTAATGTTTGGAATGCTTCTTCTTGTTTTGGCCCCCATTCATAAGGCTTGTCCTTATGAGTCAAGGCGGTGAGTGGAACAACAATCTTTGAGAAATTAGCGATAAAACGTCGATAGTAACCGGCAAGACCGAGAAAAGAACGAATCTCGGTTGGAGTCTTTGGTGTACTCCAATTCTTAACGGCTTCAATCTTTGTTGGATCTACATGAACACCTTTTTCATTGACAATGTGTCCTAAGAATTGAACTTCCTTAAGCCAAAATTCACATTTAGAGAATTTGGCATACAGTTGTTCTGTTCTTAAAAGCTCCAAAACCAACTTAAGGTGTTTTTCATGTTCAGATTTGCTTTTAGAGTAGATCAAGATGTCGTCAATGAATACAATCACGAATTTGTCCAAATATGGTCTACACACTCGGTTCATAAGATCCATGAAAACCGCAGGTGCATTGGTTAGCCCGAAAGGCATAACCACAAACTCGTAGTGACCATATCTAGTTCGAAAAGCAGTCTTTGGGATGTCATCTTCATGAACACGAAGTTGATGATAACCGGAACGAAGATCGATCTTTGAAAACCAAACCGATCCTTGAAGTTGATCAAATAAATCATCGATACGAGGCAATGGATATCGGTTCTTGATGGTGAGTTTGTTGAGTTCACGATAGTCAATGCACATTCGGAATGACCCGTCCTTCTTTTTAACAAAAAGGACCGGTGCACCCCAAGGTGAATGACTTGGGCGAATGAAACCCTTATCGGATAACTCTTGGAGTTGACTAGCAAGTTCTTGCATTTCAGAAGGTGCAAGACGATAGGGAGACTTTGCAATCGGATTAGCACCGGGTACTAAGTCAATTCGAAACTCGACTTGTCGTACGGGTGGAATTCCCGGGAGATCATCGGGAAATACTTCCGGATAGTCGCGAATGATCGGAATGTCTTGAATACTTTTGTCCTTGTCGTTCTTCTCCACAACATGGGCTAGAAAGGCTACATATTTCTTTCGTAAATACTTGTGAGCTTTTGTGCACGACATGAGTTTAAGACCGCTACAGGGCGTCTCTCCAAAGATTCTCAGAGTTTCACCCGACGGTAGTGGAATACGTATGAACTTCTCGAAGCAAACAATCTCTGCTCGATGAGTGGCTAACCAATCCATGCCAATTATAACCTCAAAGCTACCAAGAGGCATGGGTATAAGATTGATAGGGAAAACGTGATCCATAAGGTTCACCGTACATCCTAATATAATAGTATCAATGTTTATCGCGTTACCGTCAGCCACTTCCACATTATAAGGTTTGTCTAATCTAGTTCGTGTTCTACCAAGTAAAGGCTCAAATTGACTAGACACAAAACTCCTATCAGCACCAGAATCAAATAACACAGAAGCATAACAGTCATTAATCAAGAAAGTACCGTTCACCACATCTTGGTTAGCTTGGGCTGTTTGAGCATTAAGCTGGAAAGTACGTGCCCGTGTAACCCTCTGTTCATTGCCCACAAGCCTTGGGCATTTGTTCCTAAGGTGATTGGGGTCGCCACATTCATAGCAGGCCCTTCCATTGGTTATAGCGGGAACCGGTGCAGCTGGTTGTTGGTTAACTGGTGGAGCTGGTTGACCTTGCTGCAAGTTTTGTCCATTCCGACAGTAATTTGCAAGGTGACCGTATTTCCCACAAACAGTGCATACCCTGCATTGTCGGTTTGATGCATGATGGTACCTACAAGTAGAGCACAAAGGTTGAGCCCCCACATAGGTTCTATTGTTTGGGTTTGGTGGAGCTTGTTGGTTGACAGGTGTAGCAGGGATAGCAGGGGTTACTATAGCAAAAGTTTTAGCCTTCCTCTTACGGTTAATGGACTTTGAAGCATTTGAAGATTCAGATTTAACCTCCTTAGAAGGTTCATCAGTAGTGGACTTGGCTTCCACTTTCTTGGCTCCCTTTCTAGTTAAAGTACCTGCCCTAACATGGTTGTCAGTTAGGGTAGCAGCCAATCGAATTGCATTTTCCAAAGTAGTCGGGTTGCTCCCATAACAGGTGTCTTGGATTTGCATGGGTAGGCCACTAATATACTTCTCAATAGCACGAGAAAGTGGGGTGACCATGTGTGGCACCAATAGACTAAGTTCGTGATGACGGTTCGTGTAAGCCAGATTTTCACCACTATCCTGTTTAAGATTCCAGAACTCCAACTCCAGTTTCATCATTTCGTTGCGAGGGCAAAATTCTTCTGTCATTAGTCGTTTGACCTCATCCCAAGTTAAGGCCATTGCAGTTTCTGCACCCTTAGTTCGTTTCACGGTATTCCACCAAGTGAGTGCCCTTTTCTGAAAGACACTGGTGGCATAACGAACCTTGAGGTTCTCAGGGCAGTTTGAATGGAGGAAGGTACTCTCCATGCTTTCGAACCACTGAAGCAGTCCAGTGGCCCCTTCAGATCCAATGAACTTGGCAGGGTGGCAAGAATTGAAATGCTTGAAGGTGCAAGTTTGGTTTGCACCCTCACCATTTCGGTTGTTGTTTTGAACCCCACTAGCTTGATTGAGCTGGGTCACAAGGCCAGGCAGGACTGTGGCCATTTGCTGAGTAATGACAGCAGCCAATTCTTGCATGATAGGGTTATTGAGGTTGGTGGTGTTATTAGCATTGTTGGTGTTGGTGTTATCGGTATTGGTGGTGTTGGCATTGGTGGTATTGGTGTTTGTGGTGTTTGTGTTATTGACATTGTCGGTGTTGTTGGTTTCATTACCACTGTTGTTAGCATTCGTGTTGTTGGCAACATTGCGACGAGGAGGCATGATTCTACAAGAGTTCAAAATGAAAAGAATCAGAAATAAATCAAGGAGTTCAAAAACGAGAAATTGATAGTTCAAATGAGAGTTCAAGCACAAATCAATATAGATTGCATTCCCTAAGGAACACTTTTGACATATCAAAGTGTTTAAGTTCAAATTAACTTTTAGAAAGACATACTTTAGCCTATAGGTTCATACTCACTCCAAGGGTTCCCAGGAAAGTATAACAGGTCCATCGGTTGATTTGGATTTATACGAAATACTTTCCTAGACAGAACTCCCCAAAGTACAGGCATTCCCCCTTCCAGATTGTATGTGTTTCCTACTCATTAATGTGAACCTAAAGACTATTGACGGGAGTCAAAGATTTAATTAGACTTATAAGTCTAAGAGTAGTCTTCATGATGACGATCCTCTTGCAAGACGTAAGAAAGGGGTCAAGAAGTTCAGAACCCTAAAGTCTAGTGTGTGCATATTAGGCATCCTAAACTAGATTCAAATTATTGACCTATCAAATAACTAGTCAAGTAGTACAAGTAGTCACATAATCAAATTTGACCTATCATGGCAACTATGTAGTTCAAACTTAAGGTTCATGGCCTAGTCCTTACAACTATAAGGTTCAACTTAGAGTTCATGGCAACTACATAGTTCAACTAGGTTATTCTATGGTTATAGTCTAGGTCATTTATTTTATAACCTAATTCTCTATAACCCAGGCTCTGATACCAATCTGTAACACCCCGACCAATGGCGGAATCATCGGAGCGTACACGAAGTGTAGATTGTTCAAAAGCACAGGGTGTTTATTTTAATAAATTCGAATCATTCATTATCATAAATTTAAACATAACATTCAAGTAACTTCAAAAATCCAATACATCATGAAAGGAAATACTTAATCAAACAATTAAATGTTAAACATAAAACAAAACTAAATTTAAATTTCCTTGCAGGCCTAAGTAGCATTTCCACCTGAAACATGTTTAAATAAAAGGTCAACTATAAAGTTGGTGAGCTTCACAGGTTTAAGCACACACACCAAAATGGTTGTATAAAATGTTGATAAATGTTGTAAATAATATGTGTAACCAAGCAATATGAACATACAATATTGAATTAGTAAATAAAGCAGATCAACTAATGTTAACAGAATAATGTTTGACCATGGTAAGCATCGCAATGCTTGAACTAGTAACTATCACTGCGGGCTTCCCCCGAAGGGTAAATCAAACACAGTGGAATGGCCGGTCAATAGATCTATCATAGTCACTAGGGGTGATCAATGCTAAATGTTAACTAAAGTTCAACATGTATAATGCCATAAACTTGTTTCACATAAATAGTTTAAAAGATTTGATAACATGTTTCACCCCAAATAATAAAAGCATAAAAAGGGGCTATGAAGACTCACCTTGTGTGATGAGCTAGTCGTTGCAATTAAATGACAAATATGTAGTCCAAATAATATCCAACTCGATTTAGCTTAACCTATAATTCAATCGCACGCAACTAATGTAACTATGACTTTGCATAAAGTTTCATAATGTATTTGTGTTCCATATGTTTATAACCAAATCCATAATATGATCTCATAACAATTGTTTCAAGTCGTGTTATTGTTTAAAATTTAAAATATTTATTAATGTTGAAAAATACTATAATAATAATTATATTAATAATGATAATTGTGATAAAGTAATCATACTAATAATACTAATGTTAAAAATAATACTAGTAATAATAATAATAATAGGAATAATAGTAATAATGATATTTTTAATAACATCAATAATAATTGTAATAGTAATGATAATAATTTTTTTTTTTTTTAATAATAATAATAATAATAATATTAGTAATAATAATAATGGTCATAATAACAATAATACTATTAATAATATTAGTAATAGTAATATTAATTCCTTTGATAATGATAATAATAATTAATAATTATATTAACTAAAATAATTATACTAATAATAATAATAACTATAGTAATTCTAGTAATAATAAGATGGTAATAATTAATATTTCAATAATAATAATGATAATAATAATAATAATAATAATAATATATATATATATATATTTTTTTTTAAAAAAATTATAAGTAAATAAATGAATAAATAATACATAAACTAAATATAACCTTTTATGTATCCAATTAAAAGAAATAAATAAATAATTAAATGAATGAATTAAATAATTAAATTAAATAAATAAACTGAATAATATATATTTTCTTTATTAAATTAATAGTTTTTAAGTTTATAAAAATTTAGGTGAAATCAGATTTTAAAAATAATGAGTAAATAAAAAGTTATAAAAAAAAATGGTTAAATAGCCTAAAAACCCGCCGGAACCCGGATCGAACCCGTGACCATTTCCCTCAAATATAAGGGTGTGAACCGGTTGGTCTAGGCGCCTGATTGTGATCATGATCCATTTAAATTGATTATAAACTATTCTGCGTTCAGTATCCCAAATCAAAATTATATAAAAAAAACGAAACCCTAGCCTCTTTCTCATCCAAATTCGATCGATCTGGAAAACGATAGAGTTGATAGCGTTAGGGCTTTTGTTCTAAATCAAAAACCGAATGCAAAGATGTATAGATCACTTACAAACGTTTGTGTTTGGCCTGGTTTCGAACTCGCGTGCAGAACCGCTCGACCGAGAGCTTCTATGGCTTTATTCGCGATCTGAGAGGCTTCTGGATGGGTTACGATGCCACAGACTTGTTCGTCGGTGCTAAGAGAAGGTGTGGGTGTGATTAATTTGATTATTACGCTCGTTTATATAGATTTTAGGATACACGTTCGTGAACGGGTTTTTAGGAACGAATTTCGTATAGATTTTGACTATTATACGTTGAATTCGAGCTGTTAACGATCCCATTGTGTTCGGAGTCGTTCAAAGTTTGAATTTTTTCACTGACTTCATGCACCAATGGGGCTGAATTCAATCGGGTAAGATGAATGGGTCAAATGAGATCCATGGGTTTCATGGGTGAGGAAGAAAAGATCTATGGGAGATTGGCAAGAACAGTCCCTCATACTTTCTTTTGTAAAATAAGTATAAAACTTGGCAAGTTTAACCCTTCTAAATTTTAAATCATTTTATAAAGTGTTATTAGATTTTATAAACTTTATAAAATCATAATATTTATACATTTTACTAAATATATTATTATTGTATAAAAATACATATATATTTATGATACTTTCGTTTAAATTTTTTTTTTAGCTTTATTGTTGTTATTATTATTATTGATATTATTTGTAATAATAATAATAGATAAATAATTAAATAGAATTTCTTATTGAAAATCTTGAAACTACATAATTAATCGAAATGTTACATATTTTTGTTTAAATAATTTTATTAAATTTCAAATTTATACGTGTATAAATGTATATCTCTTAGTAATTAACTGTAACACAGTACAATATCCTATTGAAATATCATTGAAACAAACATCAATAAACATAATATTTACAAAAGATAAAACTAAAACGTAAACAACAACAAAAAAAACCGATAATAAAAAAATTGTAAAACGAAATTATAAAAAAAAAAAAACAAATACAAAAACAAAACAGCAAAATAGAGGGGAAAAAAAAGGAAAAATGGCAGCGGAAAGTCGGAAACCAACAGGAAGAAAGTTTCATTTATAACGACTTCTAAATTGTTTATATGCTTAATATGAGATTAACTTGTATGAAATCACATAAAAATATAGGTAGGCTACATTTAATAGTTAACGATAAATTTTATAATCGTAGTGTGCTACATACAATAAAAAAATATGAGATTTGCACTAGTAGAAACTTGAAACTTCATTATTTGGGGAGGTCAAAATTTTTATTTTTTAAGAGGGGAAATTTTTTTGGGGCGGTCCAAATTTATTTTTAAGCTGTTTTATGATAAGCTTTTTTTTGGGACGGTTATAGACTTATAGTACAACATTTGGGATGGTTTTAAAATTTTATACATCAGTCAAAAGTTAATTGTTCTTAAAAGCATTGTATGCTATGTTCAGCATGTGCAAGTGTGACAAAATTGATATACATCAATTTTTTTAGACGTTATTAAATGATATATATATACACACATACACACAAATAAAGTTTATGCCTGAGTTTATTTTATTTTTACTTTAATTGAGTATGCAAGGACAACATAAAACTTTCACTAAATCACATGACCAAGGTATACATAACAATATAACATTATGTTTTCTGAACGCTATACAAACCTAATAAATACAACATCATGCAAAAAATTGAACATGAAGATTTATTATTGGTACAATAATACATTCATTAAAAACCAATCATGATGAAAATTAGTCGATGGGATGGGTCGTTAGTAGTGAGCATCAGCCACAAATTTGAAATCTGTGATAGATTTACCATCAATTTCTTTTGGTGGAGATTGCGGGGCCATGAGAATGATGATATATGTATGCTTTTTGTCACAAATGAAATGAAGATGAAACACAATGCGGATCCAAAATAATGTAAAGTGTTTGACCGGTACACAAAAAAGGTAGGCACAAACATGCATGTAGTGTAGAAAATAAGGGAACCAATTCATGGTCAAATGCCATCATAATGTTTTGCAACAACAGAGACAAATTTTATAAATACGATTCCGTGTATGATGAACTATACATTTATTATTTTAACTCATTCAAGAAATACAATTAATTTATTTCATTAGAAATTTACATTTAGACTTTTTTTAATAATCTTAGATGAGTTGTTCATGTCGATTCAGAAAACCATCTCAGGTTGCATGTTTTTCATTGATGATATTGTATTGACAACGAAGAGTAAACTTAGCATGAATGAAAGGCTAGAAAAATTGAGAGTAGCGTTAAAGCACAAATATTTAAAGATAAGTCTATCTATATGTTATTTTGAGTAATCAGAGTAAAATTCTTATTATTCATCTCTGAAATAATACAAGCCCTAATATATATACATCAAAGTTAAAGTCAACAAAACAAACTAATCAAACTAACTAACTGTAACTATCTGTTAACTTCCTAACTTCTTTCTAACTTAAATATAACTAACAGCCCCCCTCAAGTTGGTGGCTGTGAAACACCCAACTTGATAAGAAGATCCTGATGTTGAGAAGTAGCCAAACTCTTGGTGAAAATATCAGCGAGTTGATCATTTGTTCGAGTGTGGGACAAAGTTATCAGACCTTCCTGCAACTTTTCACGAACAAAATGACAATCTAGTTCAATATGTTTGGTCCGTTCATGAAAAACAGGATTTTTAGCAATATAAATGGCAGCTTGATTGTCACATTTAAGAGGAATTGGAGTAACTGTTGGAACATGTAATTCATGTAGTAGACGAGTTAACCATGCAAGCTCAGCAGTCACACGCCTCATAGATCTGTATTCGGCTTCAGCAGAACTCAAGGCAACAGTAGGTTGTTTCTTAGATTTCCAAGAGATAGGACTACCACCAAGAGAAACAAAATAACCACTGACAGACTTTCGGGTATTTGGGCAAGCTGCCCAATCAGAATCACAATAGGCTTGTAAATCAAATGTTGAAGAATTATTAAAACATAAACCATGAGAAATGGTATTGTGAACATAAGCAAGAGTATGTAGAGCAGCATTCCAATGAGGAACACGTGGATCTTGTATGAATTGACTAAGAAATTGAACAGCAAAAGCCAAATCAGGACGAGTATGAGTGAGATAGTTCAATTTGCCCACAAGTTGACGATACAAGAGAGGATCATCAAGTATTGCACCTTCATTTGCTTTAAGTTGCAAATGAACAGGAAGTGGAGTATTAACTGAAGGAAGAGGAAAATTCTTAAAATCATTAAGAAGATCAGTAGCAAATTTGCGTTGTGTGATAAGGAGACCACCAGAATGTTGTAAAATTTCCATGCCTAGAAAGTAATTCAGAAAACCAAGATCCTTTATTTGAAAAGTAGAATGAAGAAATTCCTTAAGATGAGTAATCTCAGTTGAATCATTGCCAGTAACAAGAATATCATCAACATAAACGGCAACATGAACTATAGAATTACCCATAGTTTTTGAAAATAAGGAATAATCATTTGGTGATCGAACATATCCTTTTGTCTTAAGAGCAGCAGACAATTTACCATACCATTGACGAGATGCTTGTTTCAACCCATAAAGAGATTTTTTCAGCTTCAAAACATGATTGGAAGGAATATCCAGACCAGAAGGTGGAGACATATATATTTCTTCATCAAGATCTCCATGTAAAAATGCATTATTTACATCAAGTTGAAACAAAGGCCAATGTAGTTTAGTAGCAATAGCAATGAGACTACGAATAGTAGTCATTTTAACCACAGGAGAAAAAGTCTCATTGTAATCAATGCCTGGAATTTGAGTGTCACCACGAACAACTAACCGAGCTTTACAATGCTCAAGACTACCATTAGCATGATATTTAAGTTTATAAACCCATTTACATTTAATGGGTTTCTTACCAGGAGGAAGTTCAACAACATCCCATGTATGATTGGCTTGAAGAGCTTGAAATTCTTTATGCATAGCCTCTTGCCAAGCAGGATGAATAGCAGCTTCTTTATAAGATCTGGGTTCGTGAAGAATTTGTAAATTGGACAATAAAAACTGATTTGATAAAGGCAAATCATTTGTCTGTAAAGATGTTGTTGCTGAACATGCATGAAGTATATGAGAAGAACAAGAAGAAAAAGAAGAATCAGGTGAGGTAACAACATTACAACAAGCATAATCTTTCAGATAAGAAGGTGGAACCGAAGTGCGAGTAGAACGACGAAGATGAGGAGAAGAATCAATAGAAGAAGATGAAGAATCAGGAGTAGGTAAAAAATAGAAGAAGAAGAAGAAGGATCAGAAGTAGTGGAAGTAACAGCAGTAGGTTGAGAAGGAGTATGAAAAGTAGAAACATCATCAAAATGATTGACAAGACTAGTAGGAAACAAGGAAGAAGCAGGTTGTTTAAGTGAAGGAAAAATATTTTCAAAAAAAATGACATCTCTGGAAAATGAAATAGTATGAGTGGAAAGGTTATAGATTTTATAACCTTTCTTACCAAAAGGATAGCCTACAAAAATGCAAGGAGAAGCCCGGGATTTGAACTTATCTCTTCCTTGTTTGGGAGTAGAAACATAACAGAGGCAACCAAAAGTTTTTAAATGAGTGTAAATTGGAAGTTTGCCAAACAGAATCTCATAAGGTGTTTTCCCTCCAAGAATATGAGTGGGAAAAAGATTAATAAGATGTGTGGCAGTAAGAATACAATCACCCCAGAATTTTAAAGGAAGCTGAGATTGAAAAAGTAAAGCTCTGGCTGTCTCTAAAAGATGTTTGTGTTTTCGTTCCACTATTCCATTTTGTTGTGGAACACCTGGACAAGATGTCTGATGTAAAATACCTTTGCTTATAAAATACTCAGTAGGAGATTTTCCTGATCCAAGTTCATAAGCATTATCTGATCGTACACATTTAATAGTGATACCAAATTGAGTTTCCACCATTGTTATAAAACCTTGGATGACAGTAAAAGCATTACTTTTAGTAGTCAATAAGTGAGTCCAAGTATTTCTACTATAGTCATCAACAATGGTAAGAAAATACCTATATCCATCATAGGTTGAAGTATTATATGGACCCCATATGTCAACATGAATGAGATCAAAAATATGAGAAGTCTTACTAGTACTTTCAGAAAAAGGAAGACAATGTTGTCTAGCCTTAGGACAAATTTCACAATGCTCAAGTTTATCAACATGTGTATTAGAAAAGATATCCAATTGCTTGAGTTTATACAAAGGTAAATGTCCAAGTCTATTGTGCCAAGTTTGACTAGTAACAACTGAATTACATGAAACATTCAGGAAAGGAAAAGAATCAACTGAAAACACGTTATTAGAATGAAGTATGTATAACCCATTGAGAAGTTTACCAAGAACCAGTGGCCTCTTCAGTGAAGGGGCCTGCAGGAAACAAGAAGTATCAGAAAAGTGAACCTTTCCTTTGGTATCTTTACATAATCGTGGAACAGACAACAGATTATGTTTAAATTGAGGAACAAAAAGAACATTTTAAAGTGAAAATTCAGGAGTGAGAGTAATTGTTCCACTTTTGATGACAGTGAAAGTTTGACCATTTGGAAGAATGATATAAGTTGGTTTAGTAAGCAATTGGATATGTGAAAAAATATTTTCATCAAAACACATGTGATCACTAGCACCTGTATCTATTATCCATTTTGTGTCAAGTTTGATAGAAGGACAAGACATGATACCTGCAAAATTAACATAGCTAATTGGTTTGGCATTAATTGCAGCAGATGTATTGTCTTTGTCCAAGGAAGACTTTTGCAAAAGTTGCAAAAGTACAGAATATTGTTCTGTAGTTAAAGGAGGGGTGGATACAGATGTATTACTAGTCTTTTCAACATAAGTCTGGTCCATATCTTCAGAATGAACACTATTGGCAAATCTCTTTGACTTTGTAAATTTAAAATCCTTAGGGAAACCGACAAGTCTATAACACTTTTGTGATGTATGACCAGGCTTTTTACAATGATTACATATCACAGATCTCTTGTTATCAGGTTTGCCATTTTGATGCATCATAAATTGAGTTTGAACATTCATGGAAGCTGATTCGGAAACAAATTGACCGCCAGCATGAATTTCGCGTTGTTTTTCATCTTGAATAAGCAACGCATATGCTTGATTTATAGAAGGAAGAGGCTTCATCATTAAAATATTACCTCGAACAGCGTCATATGCAGTATTGAGGCCCATAAGGAATTGAACTAAGCGTTGATCTTCCTCTCGCTTAGCTAAAAGTTGAGAAGAACCACATGTACAAGCAGGAATTAGGTTCAAAGTATTTAATTCGTCCTAGTTACGTTTTACTTTTGTGAAATAAGCAGCTATATCATCAGTTCCTTGAGAAATTTCACACAAATTTTTCTGTAATTGATAAAGTTTTGCACCATTTGGTTGACCATATCGATCATTTAGCTCGCACCAGAGTTGATGAGCGTTTTCTACATACAAAACTGTGACAGTTGCATACGAGAATTTACGTCATCAATGACGTGAGCACATTTGATCGTTCAAGAAATCCATGTTGATTTAACAATCGTAATTATTACAGGTTGATAGTAGATGAGAAATGATGAACGTGGGCGAAAACCGTGTTCAAAACGGAGTCCTGGATTGTCCGGAATCGAAAAACGAAGAAAAATCACCAAGTGTTGGTCGATTGGACTCGTCGCGGTACGCGGAGGTGGGCTTGAGAATCCTCCGCGGTACGCGATGATTGCAAAATATCTAATATTCCTCCGGATTTCTTCGCGGTACGCGAAGCCTTTTTGGGCACCCGTCGCGGTACGCGACGGATGTGGCGGTGGAATGATCTGATCTACTTCATCAGATTTCATGCAGAAGAAATTATTTTCTTCTTCTCGCTTCTGTTTCGCAAACCAGACGAAGAACATCAGCTTTTCACCATCAAAACTCACATCTTAAGCCACCAGAAGTCAAGGATTGTACCAGGGATCATTTCTACAAGATCTGGTCGTTATTTTAACCGCAGAACTCCGTCTGATTAGGTAATGATCCGTTTAAACCTTCTGGTTTGATTATGAATGATTAAATCTTAGTTTTGAACGTAATGATATAGTTAGGATTGTTGATTATTGCCTAGATGATGGCTAGGAATGATTTTGAGTGACAAACTCGAATTGTTAATGGGTAAATCCTTGTTTTGAGCCGTTGTAATGCCCGGTTTGCATGGAATCATAACAATGGTTATAATGGTTTAAACCATTTGTTTGGGACTATGTATGTGATTAGTTTGATTAATCTTTAACATGCAACGTGAAAGTTGGGTGTTTTAAACTAATCACAATTATTAACATACTCATTGGAACGATTATCTGATGTTTCTGATAACAGTCAGATCAGTATGTTAAACATGGTTATTAAACCTACTTTAATATTACATTGTGATATTCCATGATATTTGGGTAATCAATAACAAGGATTAATCATTACTAAGCCATTAAACTGTCTAGAGACTATCTTAGCAATTATAATCAACAACATTAACTATTTGATTAATCTGAGATTATACTGATTAATCAAGTGAGTCATCAACTTGGTATTAGGAACCTGAGTCAGTATAGGTTCCTACATTATCATACATTGTATGATATGTCACTAAAGTAAATAATTAATAATTCAATATTGGTTTGATGACTTTCAAGACAATGTCTTTGACATTGGACGTTCAAAAAGGTTTAATCAGCAAGTTAAAACATAAATAACATATCCAACATAAACTAAATGCAGAATCATCATATTATCATCAGTTTGTGTGATATTCTGCTACTACTGAACTATCAGGTGAGTTTCGTACAACCCCTTTTATTTTTAATCTTTTATAAACATCGGGGCAACTCTGCAAATTGTTGTCTGAACATATGATATGCATCAATGATATCTGTGTGATTTCATGTGATCGTTGAGAACTTGTGGATTTCATGGGATTTTGCCTGTAGACTGAACACTATCACAGACTTAAAAGTCCTCATTTTTGAACTGTATCTAGTGAACCCATGTGTGGCCGAACAGGGAACAATGATAGTACTATTGGCTGACCACCCATTTGCTGGGAGGATTGCATCTCCCCTTGTGTGAATGTTTGTTCCTGTTTTTAGATTGCTTAATGTTGTGATAGACATTAAGATAATGAGGCACTAAGATATGTACCGACGGGTAATATCTTGAGACAGACTAGACGTCCGAAAGGAACTAGATACAGGTCCCATGGTTATCCGGAACTGAACTTTTGAGAACTTGTAATTACATATCATATCATTTTGTGGAACTTGAACTTACGAACTCACCAGCTTTGTGCTGACGTTTCAAACTCAAATCTTTTTTGCAAGGAGACAGTGACACTCGGTGAGGCAGCACTTCAAACACTAGTAATTAAATAAGTCAGTTATGTAATAAACTTAGTTGTAAACTATGATACTGATTGTAATGACGGAACCCTGTATTGTATTTATTTTAAGTAAATCTGTGTGCTTATGATATCGGTTCAAGTAAGTCACCCCTCACCTCGGAGACATCACCACTATGCTTCCGCAACCGGTTCAGTGACGTCAGACTCATCGACAGGTGAAGAGGGGTGGGGGTGTGACAGGGTGGTATCAGAGCCACAGGTTATAGAGAATTAGGTTGACTTAGAGACCTAGACTATAACCATAGGCTCGTATAGTGACACTGAGAGCACCGAATGTAACTAACGAACAAAACTTGTTTTGAATTAAGCCAGGATAATCAGGTGGTACGAATTCCAGTTATGAGTGGCCAGCATAACTGAAATTCGCAACACGTGTGCGTTCTAGTGAAGTTCAATGCAAGCAGAACAATAATAATTATAAGGACGATTAGGTGCTTTGAGATAGGAAGAGACATCATATCATGGTTATGTTGAATTTTATTATTCAATATTTATTCCATGATACTGATCAGAGATTTTCATACGTGATAATTGATGATACTCCTCCCACTAGTTTGAGCTCGGATTTCGATTCATCGGAAGCATCGTTGGCTACTTCCCAGTCTGTACCACATGTATTAGCTATGTTATCACCACATGCACTAATTTCTTCACCCAAACATTCTTAAGCACCAGGTAAGAATGCTTATGTAAGGAAGAGGTAGAGTTAAACACTTTAGAGGATTCAGGCATGTGATGAACTTCGACACATGTGAGCTCAAGCTCTCAAGACTACCGGTCTTTCCCCAAGATGACAGCGAACACCGAGAGATGTGCTTAACATTACTCATGAGTTGAGAGAATCCTCCCACCAGGCAGAGCTATGAACACAACTTTAGCAGGTTAGCTAGGATCTACAGAATATACGCCATGAGATACAGCGGTCCCATATTATTCTAAAGAACATTGGTACTACCGTATTAGAGATACTTACGTCACACCTGGTTCTTATGAAGCATGTGAATGTTCTAGATACGGTATCATCTTTAAATACCCTGTGTGTGAATGTATGAGCTATATACTAATATCAAACTTGTATGAACTATAACTAGATAATAAAAGAGAACTATGTGAGAACATATCTATTATTTGTATGAGAACTTAATGTATGAACTGAGAACATATTAGAGAACTTGTGTGAGAACATGTCCTAGTCCTGTATGAACATATCTCTAATAACATGTGTTGCAATGCAAAGAGCTGGGTAAGACTCTAACATGTTTATTTTGAAATAACAGGACTAAGTATAAATACGAACATTTGTGTGATCTTTGTGTACTGAAAACATGTCTGAATTATATCGATGTAGTTATACTATATTTATTATAATCACATTTCAACATGAATTTTCAGTATCACTGAATATGGTTGAAATTATGTGATTCAAAGGGTTATATTTTTAATGTTTTTGAACTGATCCGGGTTTATCGACATGTGAGCAGAACAATGGCTCCAAAACGTGGTCGACCAGCCAAGAACGCTGCCAAGAACATTACTAACCCTGAATTGAATCAAGTTCCACCTGTCAATGTAGAATCAAATTCGGATCCACGTGTCAATTCGGAAACGAACAGGGCTCCACCCGTGAATGTTGAAACGAATACGGTTCCACTTATGGCTGCTAGTGGAGCTGAACTAAATGAAGCAATGATAGCTCGAATTGTAAATGAGCAACTGGTGGCAGTTATTCCAGGTATGTTGGCTCAATATCAGCAGAACATAGCTTCTAGCTCACGTGGAAGCCATATAGAGCGCAACATTACTGACAGGAACACAGAAACTTATACTACCACCAGTATGAATATAACAGTTTTAGATTCTCCACCACATGGATGTACATACAACTACTTTAAAACTTATAATCCTCCCGATTTTACTGGAGTGGAAGGAGTTGAGTGGTTGTTAAAATGGATCAAAGAGATGGAAACAAAACTTCAAATCAGCCAGTGCTTAGAAGAGCACAAAGTAACATATGCTACTTGTTCACTTAAGGACTCCGCTTTGATATGGTGGAATACCCAAGTAAGATTATTGGGTACGGCCACTGTTGATGTAATGGGTTGGAGGGAGTTTAAAACTTTGATAATTTCAAAATATTGCCCGGCCATCGAAATCATGAAACTACAAGAAGAATTCTTGAATCTTTCAATGATAGGTACGAAGTGTTGGAGATATACGGAACGATTTCATGAACTCACATGTCTATTTCCTGACATGTTTCCTACTGAGCTAGTTTTAGTGGAAAAGTATATTCAAGGTTTGGTTCCTCAAATTCGTGAAATGGTAGCTGCTGCAAAAATTACAACTTTAGAACATACCATTATCTTAGCCAATAGATACACTGATGAGGCAATAAGAAACGGTACCCTAACAATGATAGATGAGGAAAGTTCTAGCGGTACTAAAATCAAGGCACCTAGTAACACAAGAGGAACAAAAAGGAAGAGGTTTCAGAAAAACAAAACCAAAGCTCCGGTTGAGACTAGCCGAAGCAAACAAACTGTGAAAAAGTATGGTACGGCACTTCCAGAAAGGAAAGGATATACTGGGCAGGCGCCCAAATGTAATAAGTGTCCTTATCATCACGTAGGACTATGTCCTGAATGTACAAACTGTAATCGAATCGGACACTACGCCAAATACTGTAACTTTCCTGCTCGTCAATTCAACCAAGAACCACAACAAACTACTCAAGCAAACCGAACGTGTTTCAGGTGTGGAAGTTCCGACCATTTTGTGACAAACTGTCCCAACAATGGCACAAAACAAGGCAACCAAAGCTAAAGAAAGAACCTTTTAAATAAGTATGAATAAAGCCAATTAGGATGTGAACATTTCTGGTACGTTTCTTCTTAACATAACAACCTGCATGTGTATTTATTATATACTGGGATAAATAAGAATTTTACTTCCCTAGAATGATCATTTTAATTGCATTACCTGCTACATACTTAGATAAACCAGGTGCCATTGAATTTGTTAAGGGTAAATTGATAAAAGTTCCTTACCTCCTAATATTATCTAAAATGTGAGAACTTTCAGGTTAACTATAGAAATTTTAGATAAAGGCTTTATCAAACTTAACATATCACTTTGAGGAATATCGTTCCTTTTTGTAAAGAAAAAGGATAGTACTTACAGAATAAGTATCAACTATAGGGAACTTAATCAATTGGCAATTAAAAACCGTTATCCATTGCCACAAATAGATGATATGTTTCATCAATTACAAGGCGCTACCTGTTTTTCAAAAATCGATTTAAGATCCGGATATCATCAGTTACAAATTCATGATGATGATGTTCCTAAAACTGCTTTCAGAACTCGATACGGACATTACGAATTTTTAGTAATGTCGTTTGGATTAACAAATGTACCTGCAGTTTTCATGGATCTGATGAATCGAGTTTGTAGGTTGGATAAGTTTGTAATTGTGTTTATTGATGATATTCTCATTTATTCTCGAAACCAATAAGAACATGCTCAACACCTGAAATTGATCTTAGAAATTTTGTCATGTGAGAAGCTATATGCCAAATTCTCCAAGTGTGAGTTTTGGTTATGAGAAGTTCAATTTCTTGGGCACGTAGTGAATGAAAACGGTATTCAAGTAAATCCCAGTAAGATCAAGGCTCTGAAACAATGGAAAACACCATGAACCCAATTGAAATACGTCAATTCTTAGGGCTGGCAGGTTATTATCGCCAATTCATTAAGAACTTTTCAAAGATAGCATTGTCATTAACCACATTGACACAGAAAAATCAACCGTTTATATGGAATTCTCAACAGGAGGAGGCGTTCCAACTGTTGAAACATAAACTCTGTAATGCACCTATCTTGGCACTACCGGAAGGTACTGATAATTTCACTGTGTATTGTGATGCTTCATGTCAAGGTCTTGGGTGTGTTCTAATGCAGAAGGATAAGGTAATTGCTTACGCTTCTCGGCAACTGAAAGTACACGAGAAAAACTATACCACACATGATCTAGAACTTGGTGCAGTGGTATTTGCACTCAAGATTTGGAGACATTATCTATACGAAACTAAATGTATTATATACACTGATCACAAAAGTCTCCAACATATTCTAGATCAGAAAATGTTGAACATGCGACAGAGGCGATGGGTTGAACTTTTGAACGACTATGACTGTGAAATTCGTTATCACCCAGGTAAAGCGAATGTTGTAGCCGATGCCTTAAGTCGCAAGGAACGAGTCAAACCGTTACGTATAAAAGCGTTAGGTATGACTTTTCAAACCAGTCTAATTTCTCAAATTAAAGATGCTCAGCAACAAGCTTTACAAGCAACGAACTATTCTCTGAGGGACTGAGGGAATTAGATAAGAGACTTGATACCAAAGACGATGGACTGTTGTATTTCAAAGACCGAATGTGGGTTCCTTTATTCGGTAACTCTCGAACAATTATCTTGGATGAGGCGCACAAATCCAGGTATTCTATTCATTCAGGTGCTGATAAAATGTATAAAGATCTTAAAGACTTTTACTGGTGGCCTGGAATGAAGAAACACATAGCTGAATACGTGGATCGATGTCTAACATGTCTCAAAGTTAAGGCTGAACATCAACGACCTTCTGGGTTATTGCAACAACCTGAGATTCCCATGTGGAAATGGGATCAGATCTCTATGGATTTCATTACTAAATTACCCAGAACATCATGTAATCATGACTCTATATGGGTTATCGTTGATCGCCTTACTAAATCTGCGCATTTCTTACCCATCCGAGAAGATTATTCTATGGATCGACTCGCTAAACTCTATGTTAATGAGATTGTATCTCGACATGGAGTATCGATCTCTATCATTTCTGACAGAGATAGTCGATTTATGTCACGATTTTGGCAAACTCTTCAGAATACTCTGGGCACGCAAATCAATATGAGCACATCTTATCATCCACAAACTGACGGGCAGACTGAACGAACGAATCAAACTCTGGAAGACATGCTCAGAAGCTGTGTGATTAATTTTGGAGGTAGCTGGGATATTCATCTCCCACTTGTGGAATTTTCCTACAATAACAGTTACCATACCAGTATTCAATGCGCTCCATTCGAAGCACTTTATGGACGCAAGTGTAGATCACCTATCTGTTGGTCAGAAGTAGGTGAGAATCAAATCATAGGCCCAGAATTCATTCAGGAAACAACTGATAAGATCGCCCTTATTCAGGAACGAATCAAAGCTGCTCGCGATCGTCAAAAGAGTTACGCTGATAATCGCCGTAGACCACTCGAATTTCAAGTAGGTGATCGGGTAATGTTGAAAGTGTCACCTTGGAAAGGCATTTTCAGATTCAGGAAACGAGGTAAACTTTCGCCAAGATTTGTAGGGCCATTTAAAATTCTTGAACGAATTGGATCAGTAGCCTACAGACTTGAATTACCTCTTGAACTCAGTAACATTCACGATGTCTTTCATGTATCTAATCTGAAGAAATGCTTAACTGATGAATCATTGATCGTACCTCTAGAAGTGATTCAGGTTGATGAAAAACTTCAGTTCAGTGAAGAACCAGTAGAGGTAATGGATCGGGAAATGAAAGTGCTAAAACGTAGCCGCATACCAATAGTTAAAGTGCGATGGAACTCGCAACGTGGACCTGAGGATACGTGGGAACGTGAAGATCAAATGAAAGTAAAGTACCCACATTTATTCTCCTAAACGACCGTCATCAAGCAAGACTTCACTAAATTTCGGGACGAAATTTCTCTAACAGGAGGAGACTGTGACAGTTGCATACGAGAATTTACGTCATCAATGACGTGAGCACATTTGATCGTTCAAGAAATCCATGTTGATTTAACAATCGTAATTATTACAGGTTGATAGTAGATGAGAAATGATGAACGTGGGCGAAAACCGTGTTCAAAACGGAGTCCTGGATTGTCCGGAATCGAAAAACGAAGAAAAATCACCAAGTGTTGGTCGATTGGACTCGTCGCGGTACGCGGAGGTGGGCTTGAGAATCTTCCGCGGTACGCGATGATTGCAAAATATCTAATATTCCTCCGGATTTCTTCGCGGTACGCGAAGCCTTTTTGGGCACCCGTCGCGGTACGCGACGGATGTGGCGGTGGAATGATCTGATCTACTTCATCAGATTTCATGCAGAAGAAATTATTTTCTTCTTCTCGCTTCTGTTTTGCAAACCAGACGAAGAACATCAGCTTTTCACCATCAAAACTCACATCTTAAGCCACCAGAAGTCAAGGATTGTACCAGGGATCATTTCTACAAGATCTGGTCGTTATTTTAACCGCAGAACTCCGTCTGATTAGGTAATGATCCGTTTAAACCTTCTGGTTTGATTATGAATGATTAAATCTTAGTTTTGAACGTAATGATATAGTTAGGATTGTTGATTATTGCCTAGATGATGGCTAGGAATGATTTTGAGTGACAAACTCGAATTGTTAATGGGTAAATCCTTGTTTTGAGCCGTTGTAATGCCCGGTTTGCATGGAATCATAACAATGGTTATAATGGTTTAAACCATTTGTTTGGGACTATGTATGTGATTAGTTTGATTAATCTTTAACATGCAACGTGAAAGTTGGGTGTTTTAAACTAATCACAATTATTAACATACTCATTGGAACGATTATCTGATGTTTCTGATAACAGTCAGATCAGTATGTTAAACATGGTTATTAAACCTACTTTAATATTACATTGTGATATTCCATGATATTTGGGTAATCAATAACAAGGATTAATCATTACTAAGCCATTAAACTGTCTAGAGACTATCTTAGCAATTATAATCAACAACATTAACTATTTGATTAATCTGAGATTATACTGATTAATCAAGTGAGTCATCAACTTGGTATTAGGAACCTGAGTCAGTATAGGTTCCTACATTATCATACATTGTATGATATGTCACTAAAGTAAATAATTAATAATTCAATATTGGTTTGATGACTTTCAAGACAATGTCTTTGACATTGGACGTTCAAAAAGGTTTAATCAGCAAGTTAAAACATAAATAACATATCCAACATAAACTAAATGCAGAATCATCATATTATCATCAGTTTGTGTGATATTCTGCTACTACTGAACTATCAGGTGAGTTTCGTACAACCCCTTTTATTTTTAATCTTTTATAAACATCGGGGCAACTCTGCAAATTGTTGTCTGAACATATGATATGCATCAATGATATCTGTGTGATTTCATGTGATCGTTGAGAACTTGTGGATTTCATGGTATTTTGCCTGTAGACTGAACACTATCACAGACTTAAAAGTCCTCATTTTTGAACTGTATCTAGTGAACCCATGTGTGGCCGAACAGGGAACAATGATAGTACTATTGGCTGACCACCCATATGCTGGGAGGATTGCATCTCCCCTTGTGTGAATGTTTGTTCCTGTTTTTAGACTGCTTAATGTTGTGATAGACATTAAGATAATGAGGCACTAAGATATGTACCGACGGGTAATATCTTGAGACAGACTAGACGTCCGAAAGGAACTAGATACAGGTCCCATGGTTATCCGGAACTGAACTTTTGAGAACTTGTAATTACATATCATATCATTTTGTGGAACTTGAACTTACGAACTCACCAGCTTTGTGCTGACGTTTCAAACTCAAATCTTTTTTGCAGGGAGACAGTGACACTCGGTGAGGCAGCACTTCAAACACTAGTAATTAAATAAGTCAGTTATGTAATAAACTTAGTTGTAAACTATGATACTGATTGTAATGACGGAACCCTGTATTGTATTTATTTTAAGTAAATCTGTGTGCTTATGATATCGGTTCAAGTAAGTCACCCCTCACCTCGGAGACATCACCACTATGCTTCCGCAACCGGTTCAGTGACGTCAGACTCATCGACAGGTGAAGAGGGGTGGGGGTGTGACAAAAACACTTTCACTTATCTCTCTTGATAAAGTGTTCAGAATCCATGAAATCACCATATCATTACATCGTTGCCAAAGAGCGAGTTGAGTAGAATCAGTAGGTCGAACAAAATTTTCATTAATGAAGCATAACTTGTTCTTGGCTGATAAAGCAATAGTCATTGCTCTTTTCCATGTTGCAAATCCAGATCCGTCAAATGATTTTGATACTAAAATCATACCTGGATGATCAGATGGATGAAGATAAAATGGATTAGATGAATCAATTGGCGTTGTTATGCGAACCGAATCGTTACCGGTCGTAGCCATGATTAGAAATGAAAAGATGATGAAATTGAAGAAAATGTATTAAAATTTGAAGAAATTGAAAAACATCAGATGAATTTACGAAGAGCAGAAGAGGAATCCTGCTCTGATACCATGTTATTTTGAGTAATCAGAGTAAAATTCTTATTATTCATCTCTGAAATAATACAAGCCCTAATATATATACATCAAAGTCAAAGTCAACAAAACAAACTAATCAAACTAACTAACTGTAACTATCTGTTAACTTCCTAACTTCTTTCTAACTTAAATATAACTAACACTATAACCAAACACATCTACTCTAACTTCAGTGTTACAAGTGTTGATATAGGACACCCAAATTTGTATTCAAAGGTCAAGTGCAAGAATTTAGTGTTGTATATCCAGAGTGGTGGTGTCATAAACAGCGTTAAAGCTCAATGGTTTCGAAGGAAAGGTGCAAGTGATGAGCAATCATATATGTATTATATGAAATGAGGTTTTCGTCAATTGAAGGGGATTCTATAGAGATGCTCTTTGATCATCTATGTCACTCCAATTGGTTGTTTGACAATTTATGTTATGCATATGTGAAGTATAGCATGATCTTTTAATTTGATTTTTTGACAAAAGTGTGAATTGTTATCAATTGAGTAGGTAACTGATAAATGATCTATTCTGTTTATGATAAAATTGTGGATGGGTGTTCAAATTGTTAATTGAGTAGGCAATGATCATTATTTGTAATAGACAAAACCTTCTAAGTGTATTTCATGGGATTGAGGCTAGCTAGTTCAAAGAATCAAGGATTTACCTCTAAACGAGGAAAACATCAAAATATTATTCTTATTGTTTAATCCCAACCTTTAAAGATTCTTGCAAAATTTTTGATTTGGTTTATATGAGTGATCATAGTTCAATAAATACATCCTTTAACTCTAGAACAAAAATTTGTAGCCATCTCATCTCCCCTAACATGAACCTCATTTTGTCTCTTTATTACCATCCCGTCAAAAACACTTTCCTTTCCTCCTATGTCTCTCCTCTCTTCAATCATAAAGCTAGGTCCACTCCATCCCTATACATGGATATGGCTCCCCAAATTGCTACAAAACCCCACTGGAAAATGTATTTCCAAATTTGACTATTAATTATTATTTTAGTGTAACTAGATTAATTTATTAATTAAAATATTTATGATGAAATATAAACAAGTAAGGAGGTATGAATTGCACACTTGTTTGAGTTATTATGATTTAAGGTATCAAGAAATTTCATATTGGATTTTATGGGTAAAAATAGCAAAAGGGTTCTAAGGGGGCAACGGCAGCATCCCTGTAGAAAGGGTCCCAACTCAGTATAACTTGAGTTTGACTCATTTTAACTTAAGAGAATTCATGATCAAGCTCTAACTCGGCTCCGTTCAATTCATTTATTATTATTTAAATAATTAATTTCTTTCTATTATTAATTGATATATATTTATAACTACCCTACAAATAAAATATATATATATATATATGCTTATTTAAATTAAAAAAATCTATAAATAAAAAACTCTTAAGGCTCACAAGTCAGCTCAAACTCGAACGCGATATGAAAAGAGAAATATTTCAGGGCTCTAGCTCGACTCAGACTTGTTAAGCTCGATTCGCTCACTTATTTATCTATCCGATCTTAAAACTCTCACAAGCCGGTTTAATTTGTTTACGTAACAAGCTCTGGTTGATGTCGAGCCTCCTAAAGGTAGTTTAAGGCAGTTTTGTGGCCTTCCCAACTTCAAATACAAAAATCCTCATTTATATCGTATACATTGGTTCTTGAAATTCACAATCTTCTTCGTATTTTTTTTATATCAAATTTCTAAGTTTATGCAGTTGAGAAATCCGAAAAGAACCATTGAATTGTTTCAACCTAAAAAAAAAAAAAACTCTTAGCTTATTTATGATTAAAAATTTAACATTAATAGTAGATAGTCTTTGTTATCTTTGTTTTACTTTTTTAAAATCTAAAAATCCAGAACACAAAAAAAAAATATGGAAAAAAAAAACAGTTTAATTTTTTTTCTTCAAGTTTTATTTATTTCTATTTAATTAACTTTTACAACATTTCGTGGATGCAACAATAAAGAAAACATTTATGAATGGTGGACTTTGAAGATCTTTAGGACTATATGGGAACATGTAGAACAGGGACTGAATCATTGTGACAATCTTTATAATAAAACGAATGTTTCTTTAATGCGAAGTTGTCCTTTTTTAAAAAAATATATATAAAGGAAGCTCTCTTTTTTAAAAGTGTACGTTTTAAAAAGAGTTTATATATCACCAACATCATTTTTTTTTATAATGTACGTTGAATGTTTTTCTTTTTTTTTTTTATCTCTATCTCTCTTTTTGGATAAAAATTTAAAAATGACTTTTATAAGTGGGATGATTAAAGCTAACAAAATGAGCAAATTGAATAATGCGTTAGTCTGTCAGAATGATTTTAGATTAGCATGAGTACGGATTATAACAGGTTTTATGTAAAACCAATTTACGTTTAAAAGAATTGTTTTAAAAAAAATCAGTTTACTTTAAGTCAAAATATGTAATACCTAACAAATAGTAGTGTGTGTATTAAAATCTAGATCGCCCACATAAAATTTTGCAATCATCCCTTTTTAATTTTATATATCTAGGTAATTGGTTGATAAAATCAAGTTGAAAAATATCCAACTGACTAACAATTTAAACACAATTTAAAACTAAGTCTCTTATTAATTTTAATAAGTAAACCACTAACCCATTTTAAACAACACATTGCCATTTGGCTCATTATTAATTAAGTTAATCTAAATCAAGTTGAAGATTTGAAGTTGAAGAGTTTGAAGTCCATTACCTCCGGGTTGAACTAGCGACCTATATTGATAACTTAAATGCGGATACACAATTTTTTGACTTGGATTGTTTATCAAGTCTTGTAATATTGATGTTTGAAGCAAAAAAATACCGTTCATTTATATTGGTCTATTGACTATTGAAGTATATTGGTCTATTGACTATTGAAGTTGCGCTCTAGTATTACCTGTTGCAGCCTCAACCGTTGAAAAATGTTTTTCGGAAATAAAGTAGTTGAAGTCATATATGCATAATCGGATTGGTCATGATGAGAATTTAAGTGATAGTCGTATATGTTTTATGAAGAAAAAGTTACTTAGTCTAGTCTCCCTATGAGACGTTTTGGATAAATTTCAAAAAATAAAAACTTAAAGATAATAACTATGTATATTGATGTGTATTAACTTAAATTTTGTTTCTAACTTGCAAAGGGAATATAAAAGTTGTTTTGATAAGTTAGATGATGATGTTATGATGCCCCATTTATAATGATCATTAGGTAGGTCATTTGATTGGAATAGTGATCATCACATCACAATTGCTGAAGGTGTTGTAAATTGCAATTAAATCCCAAATAATGATGTCTAAAGGCAATTCAATTAAATAATCAACGACAATTTAGCGTGTGATGAATAATTATCAACGATATTTTTTAATAGTATCAGAATCCCTTCTTATTCGTTGTTATAACCCTCATTTGATCAAAAGCTAATTTTTAAAAGTATTAAATAATATCACATGTTTATGCTTGTTGGTTCAAAAGATTTATGGGTAACATAAAAATTATGATAAGAGAATAAATTCGAACATATAAAAATTATCAATAATATATTCGATGATAAAATTACTAAAAATTATGCCGATAAACTATTTGTTTACTTACAATTCAATTTAATTTGAACTAAATTGTTTCTTTTAAAAAAAGACTTATTTAAACTCAAACTGATTTTGCTTAAAACTCATCTTGACAACTTGTCTCGAGCTCGTTCTTATCCGTAACATAATCCGATCCGACCCATCACGTCCATTTGTCCAGGCTTACGTATTTGGTTTTTATTTAACATTGGTCAATTAGATGTCCTAAAACACCTATACGGATAGTATATGGTTATACAACATGTAAAAATCTTATTATTTTGATAAAAAAAAATATTTTTTTTTGAATTTTTTTACTTAACAAATTTTCAAAAATTGATCAAAATTTTTGTAAAAGTAATATTGTTTTTAAATCTTCGTATAATACATATATAGTCAACCTGAATAATCTAAATTATATTATATTTAAAACAATATTATAAGAAGTTGTAAGATTAGTCTGCGTTTGTACAACATGGTAAGTGTCACATGTAATTGTTACATTGCTTAGCCAAATTTCATAAAGTCTATGACTTTAAATAGAAGACTTACCCTGACGGAGAAATATATATGATGAAAATGTGTCATGCAGGATATATATAAAGGTGGTTCCCATTTTGGTGATATCTCATTTCATTAAAAAAAAAAAAAAAAGTCATGTGTAATAAGAGATTGTAGTGACTGTTAACATGATTGCTCCATCAACGAGCTAGTAAGAGAGAAAATGTTCGCCGGCCAACTAATTATTGAATATTGATGAACTGTATTAATAAATTTTAATTTTATATAAAAATATTTATGCTATATATGATCATTATATAACGCATATCTCTAGCTCGATTAGAAAAATGAATAGGTGATCTTCTTATGCTGAAAAAATAATATGTATTGTGGTTTACTGTTCTTCCAAAACATTCAAACTTTATAACTATGAATCGGTAATGGTATAATAAACTTATAGTGATCGTTGGTGATCCTCAAACCGAAGACGTACGCCTTCATCCTGCTTCTAGCACTATCATCCCAAGTTATGGGTCATCAACGAGTATCATGGTAAGATACATGTCACCACAATTCAAATGGTGTAACCATCTCTTGCTTACTTTTTTAAAAATAAAAATGTTTGGTTAAAAAACTCTAACAGCATAGCTAGTTTAAATATAAAATATGCTTAATTAACAAGTATTAATATATCCAACCTCTTTATAGGTGTGACAACACCTTAATGCTAAACAAAGATTGATCATACAGTATGATTCATACTAAAAACATCCTTGTTATTATTAAAACCATTGCAAACACTTCACATCCTTCAAATAAATAGACCATGATGTATTAGACTGTACAAAAAAGCTCGGAGCTCGGATTCAGCTCGGATAATTATGTTAAAGATATAGGGTTGCTTTTAATAATAACTATACTTTGTGTCATATTGTAATTATGTTAAAGAAAAAATAATAAAAGGAATAAAAGAAAACATGATCTGAAGCTAACAAGTCACAAACTCACTTCCTAAAAGCTAAACTATGTAAAAAGCCGAGCCAAGCCGACTTGTGAACACTCCTTATGATGTAGAAGACGCTCCTCTGTCTGAACCACGTGTAATTCGTAATATGAATATACTACATACACCAAGTGAAATTCATACTAAAAAGATCACAATAAATAGATAAAGAGAATCTCATCTCTACCACCCATAATGATTCATTCACAAGGACTAGGGTGTGAAAGATTTAATTCTTCATTGCAAATAAGAAAGTGTAGTAGTGTGGGGTTGAACCATGAGATGACAATCATGACATATGTTGGTGGTACCTTTTAGTTTTCGTTTAATTTAATATTAATGCTGATTTAATTATTAAAATATACTTTCACTAGAGAAGAAAGCCTTGATACATGGGACCCACAAATCTCTATGGGTGACATCCACCTAGCAGATACCTCCTCATCTTTATGGTCTCACAAAAAAAATTGATTAAATATAATTAACTAATTTTTAAATTAAACCTTGATTAATTAATACTCGTATCTCAAAAGGCCTTTTGGGTTATCACGAGACATGAAGGTCCTTCACTTTGATATATTTATGGGTTGGAAAAATGTCTTCTTCATGTAATTTAAGAATCACCTTTTAGAAAAGCAAAATAGGCAGAATAGTGTAATCATTACTAAAAAAATATCATTATAAATTTAAAAAGTTCAATATAAGGTAAGATTATCCTGGTTATATAAGTCACATATTTTATCATTTGTTAAAAGTATTGTTAATTATATGTTCAAAATACATAGAAAATCCTTTGGATTTCAATAGGGTTTGATATAACATATTAAACACTACACAATAAAACATGACACGGTAAGATACGAACATTAAAAGGTGATATAAAGTCGGTCTTCATCTTCAGGCAATTGAGAGCAATATAATCCTTACGTAAATGCCATCCTATCCAACTTTCAGGCATTAAGATACGTTAAAAGTAACATATCTTGTCAACAAAACAAATTAAACAACTTTTTTTTGTATTTCATTCAAATAGTTACATATAGTAACTCGATATATTACATATATGATATATATGTAACAAATCCAAGTCGATTTGATTTAACAACAAGCCCAAGCTAAAACATTATAAGATACATTTGTGTAACAAATCAATTTGTTCAATTTGTTATTTTTTTTTATTATTCTCTCAACAACCTCTTTATTCTAAGTGTTGATGTTGATGAAATTGAATAGTTATAATGTAACTTAAGTTACATATATGCAATTTATTTTTTTTGTTCAAACTTAATTTTTCCAGCAGTTTTAGTTGTATATATGTAATCATTTTTCTTTGTATGAATCTTCTCTAATTACAACCATTAATCTTCTACGTTGTTATTCTCACACCCACTTTTTTTAATCTTCTACGTTGTTATTCTCATGACCATTACGGGCCGTCTTGGTAATACCAGCCTAGTTTTGGCCTGGTATGGCCAAGACGGGCCGTCTTGGCCATTACGGGCCGTCTTGGTCATACCAGCCTAGTTTTGGCCTGGTATGGCCAAGACGGGCCGTCATGACCATTACGGGCCGTCTTGGTCATACCATCCTAGTTTTGGCCTGTTATGGCCAAGACGGGCCGTCATGACCATTACGGGTCGTCTTGGCCATACCAGCCTAGTTTTGGCCTGTTATGGCCAAGACGGGCCGTCAAGCCCATTACGGGCAGTCTTGGCCAGAAATTTTTTAAACGTTTATTCGTTTTTCGGTTTTTTCAGCTTATACATTTATTGCCGAGATGGATGCCGAGATGCTACATCAGGAGGAGGTCGCCCAGCAGGGGCCGCCGTTAGATCCGGAGACATTTGCGCTCTCCAAGCACGCGTGGCTGCAGTTTGAGCCACAGTCAGCACAGGCGGTTAGGTGCCGTCGGATTCTGCGGATGAGCGTGCAGACGCCCCGTTGTATAGATTGGGGTCTTCTGGCTGATGCCGGGGAGGCGGTTCGTGCGATAGCCGTCCTCGGCGAGGACACGCCGTGGACTCGCTTGTTCAATCTCGCGGACCTGCCCACGTACCGGTTGATCACTGTGGAGTTTCTATCTACATTTAGATACCGAGCTCACCAGGCCGCAGTTCGGGAGGAGGATGACGAGGAGCTTCCTCCGGATATCGAGTTCTCCTTATGCGGCCAGCACCACGAGATGTCGATCGAGCGGTTCGCCGTGCACTTAGGCATCTATTACGAGCCGGAGACCGTTCGTGACGACTTCGCACAGGGCTTGACGCAGGGGGAGGAGGGGGTTATGAGGGCCTGGTGGTCCCAGGTATCAGATACGCCCTTCACCGGCCCCCGGGTACGGGCCTCGACGATCAGAGATCCACTGATCCGTTACATCCACCGCTGCATCGTGACGACCATCTCAGGTCGCGGTCAGAGCCAGGAGTGGGTGACGACGACATATCTGTTTTATCTGCACTCACTCATTGCTGGCAGGCCGTGCAACCTGACACGGTGTTTTGCGTTGTACTACGCCTCCTTCTACCACCGACAGGAGCGCGATACATTGTGGGGTGGCGCTTTTGTCACCCGCATCGCCCGCAGCAGAGGCATGGTTGACATGCTTGAGGATCTGCCGGCGATCGAGCCTCGTAAGCTCGATCGGCGGACGGTCCTCAGCATGAAACTTGCCGCCGACATCCCGGGTCTGGGATTGCGGTTTATTGGGCTGGACGGCCGCCCGTTTCAGCCGGCCCAAGTCATTGTATTGCCAGACCAGCAGCAGCAGCAGGACGGTGGCCCGATACCGAGCCCGAGCCGATTCGGGAGGAGCCGGTTCTGTCACCGCCGCGCGATGAGGAGCCTCCGCAGCATCCACCGCACGTTTACCGTGCGGTGCGCCTGACTGAGCGACTCGAGGCGTTGTTACACCAGATAGCCGCCCGGTGCGACGAGACGGCCCAGCGGATGGCACGCATCGAGCGACGGCTCGATCGGTACGAGAATTTGGTCCAGTGGACAGTCGCGTCAGAGCGTGAGTTGATTATTTTAAGGTTTTATTAGGGTTTAGTAATTATGAGTTGATTATTTTAAGGTTTATTAGTTATTAGATTAATATTAGTTTGATTTGTTTAAGGTTTTATTAGGGTTTAGTAATCATTAGTTGATTATTTTAAGGTTTTATTAGTTATTAGATTAATATTAGTTTGATTAGTTTAAGGTTTTATTAGGGTTTAGTAATTATGAGTTGATTATTTTAAGGTTTATTAGTTATTAGATTAATATTAGTTTGATTTGTTTAAGGTTTTATTAGGGTTTAATAATCATTAGTTGATTATTTTAAGGTTTTATTAGTTATTAGATTAATATTAGTTTGATTAGTTTAAGGTTTTGTTAGGGTTTAGTAATTATGAGTTGATTATTTTAAGGTTTATTAGTTATTAGATTAATATTAGTTGATTTGTTTAAGGTTTTATTAGGGTTTAGTAATCATTAGTTGATTATTTTAAGGTTTTATTAGTTATTAGATTAATATTAGTTTGATTAGTTTAAGGTTTTATTAGGGTTTAGTAATTATGAGTTGATTATTTTAAGGTTTATTAGTTATTAGATTAATATTAGCTTGATTTGTTTAAGGTTTTATTAGGGTTTAGTAATCATTAGTTGATTATTTTAAGGTTTTATTAGTTATTAGATTAATATTAGTTTGATTAGTTTAAGGTTTATTAGGGTTTAGTAATTATGACTTGATTATTTTAAGGTTTATTGGTTATTAGATTAATATTAGTTTGATTTGTTTAAGGTTTTATTAGGGTTTAGTAATTAATGTTTAAGGTTTTGATTAAATAATATTAAAATGAACTTTATTAGTCTTAGTATGGATTTCAAATAGCATATTTCATTAAAATAAATTAATTACACAAGATTTAAAGTTACAAAATTAAATACAAAATCGAAAATACAAATTAGTCTTCGCTTGGTGCTTTGGATTGTAGTTCCGGACTATTGTTCCGCATTCATTCATCCATTGCCTGTTCTTCGTCGGAAAGTGGGAATGTCATTCCTTCCTCAACTTCAACATCGTGTATTGTCACTTCTATCTCAAGCTCGCCTTCAAGTTGTGTGTGGTCTTGTACACGTTCCATTGCGTCCAAATGGTCTTTCAAGCAAATGCACATCTCCAATGATGCAGGAGTAAGCCTCGTCCTTCGTATCGATAAAACCCTGCCACTAAGAGAAAAAGCAGACTCCGAAGCTACCGTAGAAGCTTGGACGCTTAGTAAATCACGGGCCATGGCAGATAGAATCGGAAAGTAGGTTTCCTTTTGTTTCCACCAGGCCAAAATATCAAAGTTTTCAAATTCTTCCGGCGTAAGACCATATTTTTGTAAAAAAATTGTTTAGTTACATTTTGTCTTAATGTGTTAAATAAATCAAAGTTAACATCTTGGCTTCTACTCGAACTAGAAGCCGCATACATTGTTTGTTGTATGTTAGATGTTTCACCATATTTTTGTAAATAATGATCAAACATATTTTGAAAATATATGTTAAAGTTATTTTTAGTGTTTGTTGCAAAGTTTGGGTCTTCCAAATCCAAACCCAAAGCACTGACTATTTCATCATCTAATGTTTCAACGCCGGCACCATTGAAACATGGGTTTATTTTTGACAACAACACGATGCTTCGTCAAATGGCTTCTTAAAGTGGAATTAGATTCCGGTTTAAGAAAAGTACCGCAACCTTTGCACCGTGCCTTATCGACACCGTTCGACATTTCGCATAAGTCGAAATGTTGAAATAGCTCTTTGTTTCTAGTTGTAGTTTTATTCTAACAACGGTTGGTTCGGTTGAAGTGGATGCACCAACACCAACGGAACTATGAGCACTTCGTGAGCTTGCCATGGATGAAATAAAGATTGAATTATGAATTACGAACGTAAAAGAAGAAGAGATTGAATCAAGAAGAAGTTGGTGATCGTTTTTAGAGCGTTTTTGATCGTTTTTGAGCGTTTAAGAAGAAGAGATGTTGTAAGATGTTGTGTGATCAAACCAAAACAATCCTCATCTATTTATACTAACGTTTAGGGGCAAAAAGGTCCAAAAAAATGTTAAAAACGGCTAGAAACGGCTATATAACGGCTAGTTTTTTTTAATACGATCAGTTAACCGGTTAATACCCGGTTAACTGGTCTCAACGGCTCTATTTTAGGCTCCAACGGCTAGTAACGGATATTTTTTTAAACCACTAACCGGTTAACCGGTTTATAACCGGTCTCAATAACCGGTTTTGCTTTAACCGGTTCCTAACCGGGTTGACCCAAAAACATCCTAACCGGTTTCGAACCGCCGGTTTTTCGATTTCACTCAAACCGGTACCAATAACCGGTTCGGTTCGGGTAACCGGTTTTTTTGTGCACCACTACGTGTAGGTGCGTGTATACACACAAAGTTTTAAATTTGTATTTGTCTACAATTTTTACTGTAAAAGCTTCTAATTAAATTCATTTTAACGGTTTAGTGTTAAAAATTTTGCAAAGATATTTCCATTTAAAAAATAAAATTTTTGAACACCAATTTAGTTACTTTTAAATTTTACCTAATATTATATTTGCAAAGATTTAAACAATATCACTTTTATACGAAACAACCATCAATTGGTTTTATATTTTAACAAATTAAGTACTCAATGAATAACCTACACTTCTAGATTGAAAATTTAAATCAAAACACATACATTACATCAAATAGAATATATATATATATATAGGGAAAGGAGTGAATGGTAACCCATGTTAATTGAGGTAACTTATAAACCCAATTTGATTGGTTGTTTAATTTAATGAATTTGAAATGTGTGGTCCATATTAAATCTGCGAAAAAGGAGTGGTTGAGATTTCTTTAAGGGTATTTTGAAGATTTGTGAGGTGTACTTGATTTGATTTTTAAAATAAAAGTTTACCCCCAATTTTTTAAACTTTCATAACTTTTATATACATTATTATTTTTTTAAAAAAATTACACCATTAAATTTGTCATATTTTTATCTTTAATTCAAGTATAGTTTTGTCAAAAATTTTAAAAGTTTTCGAAATTACACTGATGTAACGACCCGTTGGTGACGTGTTTAGTTTAGGTGATCGTGTAACGTGTTTTTAGTGTCGTGTGATGTGTGTGAGCACATAAATTGCATTCGTGGGATAACTTACTATTATTAGTAAGTTTCCATTTTAGGAAAGTTTCTATTTTTAGCAATTTCACATAAAACCACATTTTGTTTATTCAAACATGCTTGTTTATCTTACATGATCATGTTGTCACGTAACACATATTCACACTTAGACATATAGATGCACTTCTTGTTTAAAAGTTAATAAATATAGTAAGTTGGTAAATAACTTATATTACTAAGATCAAATCACACAAACTTGTTCATAATATTATTAAAAACAACAATAGATCATAGCGGGTCTCATACTTAACATGCAAGTAAGTAGTTTGTCATAAAAGTTTCTATTTTTAGAAACATGTGACAAACATACCTATTTTAGTATTTCTAACTAACCAAGTGTATCAAATATCATCATGTTGTTTCCAAATAGTCCTTACGACATGATAACCAAATCAAGTTCATTTCTCCTTAGCAACTTGTAACTTAAAAGTTACTATATTTAGCAATGTATATGCAAATGACATTCTTCATCTATTTTAACAAATCCATTCTTTCAAAAAAAAACATCATCTAGATCATAGATCATCATCCTAGATACATGCATGTTTCTATTGCATTTTCTAACATTACTTTGTAACAATAAAATTTCTATAAATAGTAATATTCGCTAGATCATCATTCCTCGCAATATTACACACATTCATCCTTGTAATCACTACCAATATCATCAGAAATCATGTGTTTGCATTCAAAATCATCCAAAACATATTAAATCATGCATGCATGTTGCTAGATAGTCTCATCTCATAATAACATGAACAAACGACCATCCAAGCTCAACAAGATCATCATAGATTGTTCCAAATACACCAAATCAATAGCAAAATCATACATCACATATTTGAACAAGTGAAAATTCGTCCATGTGTGATTAGATGACTTGCATGTGGGATTAGAGCTTGCATGTGTGTGTTTTGAGTGATTTTATGCTACATGGATCCAAGAACTACCTTCTAAAGCTCCAAAATCCTTGAGGTGATGGTAAGCCAGCAGGTTTTGCACCTCCTAATCTTCTGAGAATGTTTTCTTGGTGGTCGCAAGTGAAAGAGAGGGTGTTGTCAAGTTCCAAACCTTCTTCTCTAAGCTCCTAGCCTTCAACAATGTCTTCCACAATGAAGTTCTTGTGTTTTCTGAGGGTTAGCAGGTGTTTTAGGGAGATTAAGACGAAGGGATAGCGTCTGGGATTAGAGAAAATGATGATTGTAGCCTAGGAATGATTTTTGAGAGGTTTAAGAAGATTTTTGCGATTCTGGTCTGCCAGGCGTGCCGCCAAGCGGGCTCTCTGAGTACTGCCGTACCACCTGGATTAAAATAATCCAGATATCGATCATTCCATCCGCGCGCATCGCCCGGAGTGGGTATGGCACCCCAGGCGTACCGCCTGGTGTTCGGGGAAATTTGAATTCTTCCCGCCCAGGCTTGGCGTACCGCCTATGCCTAAGCAGTGGTCTTAGCGTACCGCCTAGCCTGTAGGATGAGCCCAATTGGTCCGGTTTTGTCGTTTACGATCATCGTTTTGGGACTTTAGGACGTTGTTTCACTTGTCTTAGGTTCCATAGAGTTTAATTGTAGGTAAATTTGCTTGTGGTTTGTTTATTTCACCAACGTTCGTTAATCAAGACACGTGCGTATGTTTTCCGATAATTCCTCAAATTATCGCTTTGTTGTGTGTGTTTAGACTGTTGTGCCACGTAAGTAATAATAATATAAATTATTATTAAAATAAATAGAACTGCTGGCCTGGAAAATACGAGGTGTCACATTTACAACTATTAACTATATTTTAAACTATTGAACATGTGAAATTAGTTTAATGGTCTGAGATGTAGTGAACTTTAGTTATGAATTTGCATTGATCACAAACATAAACTTTCTGGTAAACAATGATAGATCTATTGGCCCTGCCAGACCCACCGATGTTTGATTTACCTTTTGGGGGAAGCACGCGGTGATTGTTTGCTACTTCAACATTGTTAGGAATGCTAAACTTGGTCAAACATTACTTGATAACATTATTTGACATGCTTTGACATGCTTTGTTCATTATTCTAGTTCATTAGGCTTTGTAATCACATGTGACAACTATGTATCTATATTATATCAACTATTTTTGGTGTGTGTGCTTTAAACCTGTGAAACTCACCAACTTTTTAGTTGACATTTTATTTTAAACATGTTTCAGGTGGAACTGCTAACTAAGTGTATTTTGATGATCACATTAGAGCTTGGACCTAGTTAATTAGTTAGGATTGTGATATGTAATTTCTTTGTAATGACATCGAAAGTAAGTATTTACAATTAAGTACCTTGTGCTTTTGAACAATCTACACTTCGTGAATGACCCGATGATTCCAATGTTAGTCGGGGTGTTACAGCGACAGTCTGGCGGACTGTGAGACAGAGTGATTGGTGCGTTGTGCCATTGAGATGTTCCAAACTTTCAGGTATCTAAGGTCAGATATCAATTATTAGTTGACTGTTATCTGTTAATGGTTAGCAATATTGAAAATAGTTGAGCTTTGTTAATATGTTGCTTGATCTTTGTTAACATGTTAGTTAATCTCAATTGACTATTCTCTGTATCTAATTTTCTTGAAAACTTTGTTAATCAGTTAGTTTATCTTAAAGACATAAGGTTATAGTGTTAGTTAACTGATAACCTGCTAGTAAAAAATATATATAGGCTAAAATTTTAATCTGCTTAGGGCCACAAAAACGATTGAGATGCTCCTGAAATGCATAATATGTAAAATCATATTATAAGTATCATTTTATTAATCAAATGTGCTTAATAAGCAAATAAATTCATGTTATAAATTTCATTATTATTACAACCACATGAACGAAAATGGAAGCTCATACATTTATATCAAAACATGGTACCATTGCCCTTGTATCGAATTTATAATCACGAAATAATTGTACATAATTCATTGTGGGCTCCTCTATTTTAAATATATTTAGAATGGAGTAAATGCAAACAAATAATTGAGGTTTAAATTGTTTTGTATAAAAAGGAACTACTCAAATGTCCCAAAATTGATTGCTCTCGTTAAATCTGCCCATGTAATATGTTTCTTTCGTGCATGAATGGAATCGATATTGTCAGTCTGGTAATTAACTCGCATAAATTATATAAAAGCTTTTGAAATTTCTTATTTTTATTATTGTTAATTGTGATGTTGATGTTGTTATTTATATTATTGTTACAGATAATGTTGTTGTTGTTATTTCTCTTGAGATGATCGCCATAGTCATTTATTTACCATGAATGTATTTTGAGTTTTAAATGTTCTTAAGCGAAATTTTTTAAATAATTAAACAATTGTTTTAACCCATATTTATAAGCTTTCAGTTGGTTTTGTTTCCCATCCAAAGATATATACAGCTAATCTTCAAGAAGAGTTAAAAAAATAGGACGGAACGTTTACGTTCGTTTATGTTCGGTTAAGTTTATTTATTATATTTATTCATAAAATGTGTTGTTTATATTAACTTTTAGTTTAGTATCATCATACTTAAGTTATTTTTAGTTTAATAATATAATATCTTAATTTATATATTTATAAACGATTTTCTCCATTGCTTGAGATTAAAAATGTTGATTTTATTGTTTAAATAATATATGTTTGTTAGCGTTCGTGAACCGTTTGTGAACAAGCTAAATTCTTTAATGAACGAACACGAACAAGAATTTTCGTTCGGTTAACATTCATGAACCGTTCGTAAACAAGTTAAAAGTTAAACAAACGAACACGAACAAGGGCTCGTTTGTGTTCGTTCAGTTCGTTTACAGCCCTACTCCCAGATGGTGATGTCAATGTGCACATTTAAACAGTGGTACTTGGCGTTATTTGTTCAAAAAAATTAACTAGCGGTAAATTGAATCAAATTAGAGCAATAATTTGAGTTCAAGCAAGCAATCACCAATCAATTATTGTGGTTATCTTATTATTGTTATTTCGTTCTTGGACGTTCTAATTGCTTTTGATTTGTTTACAATCTTAAAATTATGTTCTGATTTGATTTTTTTGTCATTATGTTGATACTGGATTTTGATTATTTTGAGAATTTTAACTTGCAACATGTAGAAATTGTTTTTTAGTTTGATTTCCTTTTTAATTTAAAGATTAATAATCAATATATTATAGGGTCAAAAATGATTTGCCTATTCATATTGCAGGTCGATATTGACTTGCATCTATACTCGAGGAGATCAGCAATGGATACATTTGAGTATTTGACACTATGCTACAACATATTATTTTTTAATCTACATTTTTAGCTGCATTTTTTTGTCTATGAGCACCTAAATACATACTTAGGTAAACACGCTTATATCTTACAATCTACAAACAAGCACAAGCCCGCCACAAAGCGCGGTCACGCCATCTAGTTAAAAACAATTGCTTAACTAAAAGACTAGAATTCAAGTTTTTTTTATAAGAGATAAAGAAGTTATCATCACATTGAAAACCCGTTGTTAAATAAAACAACATTGTACCAACGTTATTTACCACAACAAATAATCTGCTATTTTAGCTTCTTCTTTTTTTATTGGGCATGCCCATGCTCTTCAAAATTGGCAGACTTAAGAGCATGCAGCCACGCATAGAGAAATATATTTCTAAATATTCACACATCAAAAAATGTGAAAAAAATATTAAAAAAAAAAGAGTCAATTGTAACCGTATATTGATAAAACCACCATCAACATGTTGTTCGATGTAAAAGAAACAAGAATCATTCATGATTGGAGGATATGGAAGGAAAACAAGCATGGAGAAATCAATTGGTGAGTTGGACACTTGTTACATCCCAAAGAAACATGATAGAGTGTGCATAGTGTGTATCAAATATGTGATGTGGATGATTGTTATTAACGCAATCCATGTATCTAGTTGCAACGGTGTTAACAAAGGTATTGTTATTATTACACCTCCTATACGGCCACGTGGATTATGAGGGGATTTTAGAGGAGGCAATATGGGTCGTATAGGCATGTACGGAGCCCTATAACTCCCTTCTTATAATGCGTATAGGTTGATTATGGTGTATAAATAAAAAGTATGTTTTTAAATAAAACAGCCCATTACCAATCACACTACCAAACCTAAGCACGTGCTTTACCGGAACTCACCGTTCGTACCCCCTAAAACCTGAATTTTCGGTAAGGGCATTTGACTTTTTTTTTTGGAACAGCAAGGGCATTTGACTTAGTTAACCGAATTAAGGACACTATTTGGAAGAATTAAGAATAGTGTTGTGGATAAAGTGACAAACTTATAAATTTAAATTAAATTGTGTGGGGGCATTTGTGCATAAGCCTTTGGTCCCAGCTTTTAGTACTGTTCCCTACAAATATGACTCATCGCAATAATAATAACACCACCACACCACTAGTCCTTTTGATTGGGCTCCATCACATTACATTGGTATTTGATAACACAAGAGTGAAATGCAAACCCACTCCATTAGGAAACAAAAAGCGTGGTTCGTAAGTACATCGTACCGAGCAGGGTTTATGGGTAAAAAAACCAAACATTGGTTTTTGAACCAGAGGGTTTAGGATACATGAGACAAACGTAATACAAACCCACTAACTAGTACCAAGTTTGAAAAAAAAAAACCATGCTATATAAACAAATTAAAAATGTCTTGTGTATTTATACATCAGCGTAAATAAGAGATTGTTAACAAAAGAAATTAAAAAAAGTAATAATAGTAATATTTGGGGCACGAATAAAAAGCACGATATGTGTATATTATTCATTATGTTAAATCCCGTGTGTTACACGGGTTGAAAACTGAAATGATATGTACTTTATAAGAAAACTTTTTTTAAAAAAATATTTTTAAGAAAACTTATTTTTACAAAATTTTCTTTTTTCCTAAAACTACAAATTTTAAAATAATTATTTTTTAAAAAAACAACCATTGTATAGAAAAAATTCATGTTTTGTAAACTTTTTAATTATGTTTTTTAGAAAAACTAATTATGTAAAAGGTATATAATATAATTACTCATTAGATTTATAATTATTTAATAAATTAGATAATATAATTATGACTATCATTTAATTTGAAAGATAATGAATGAGGGTATAAAAAATGACATGTGGCAAGAGTAGTCTAATATATTGACATTTGACAAAAATAGATGTTTATTTATTATAATAGTAAGATAAGATAAGATGTTTGAACTATAGAACCAAATACTCATTTATGCTTTAAGATTTAAGACTTTTGTAGAAAATTTTTTTAAGACAATTTAATATATTTCACTATAAACTTTTAAAATTATACATATTACTCAAATCATACATGAGGAGTATTGTGTATATTTATGCAATTCTCCTAAATAATTTATGAACGCAGGTTGATTGAATAACAAAAATTACATGAACATGAACGATCATGAGACACACACGAATTCAAAATCACAACTTGTAATATTCTTTGATAGAGTTAAAAACAAGACATTTACCTCAAAAGTTCATAAAAATAAAAATCATAAAACTATATCTAAAAACACAAAGTTTTAGGGTTGTTGATACAAATTAACTAGCCGAATAGATTTTAACAATACTTTTATAACAAATTTATGAAAATAAACATGTCAATTCAGTAATGTGCCCGTCTTAGTTAAGATCGGGCTTGTTTTTTTTTGTGGTTTAAGTCGAACTAACTCAAACTTGTTTAAATTGAAACAAACTCATAAATTTTTAATTATATTCTTTATTTCAATTTAATTGAATTATAATAATCATATTTTTATTTGAAATATAACTTCTTGGTTTAATAAAACATACTAAGGCATAAGGTGTTGGTATGAATTAACAAATTTCAGTATCACATCATTAATTTTCTTTTAATTGACGAAAACTCTTTTCGTATTTTCTATTGCGCACTCCATTGTCAAGTGTTAGATTTTAATTGCTTAATATAATACTAGCTTATTACCCATGTATTACACGGATTGAATATAAAATATTAAACTGTTAGTAATAAAAATTTATAAATTATAAAATAAGATTTTGATATAAATTGATTAAATTATGTATTATAACTATTTTAAGTACTAAAACAATAATTAAATTTTTTAATAACTAAAGTAATAATACTTAACCTTCTTGATTAGTAAATAAAGAACTTTAAATAACTGATCAGTTTTTTTTTATCAAAAACTAACTGACGTAATTCAAGAAAATAATGTATGAGCTCTATAATTATTAAAGTTAAATGACTTAATTTGAAAATATCATTAAAAATAAAGAACTAATAATATGATTTTTCCTATCATTTTTATAACTCTTATTTTTTAAAAGAAATATTTTTTAAACATTTCGTTTCAAGAAGCGTCATTTGTTATAAATATCCCGTAACTTAAAAACTTTGATTTATAGTTTATTTAATTTCTAAACAAAAGTTTTTATGAAAACTTGTTTTTATAAAACTTTTATTTTCTAAAAATATCAAATTAAATAATTTCTTATTTATAAAAAATTTTGATTTTTAGAAAGTTTTATATTGTATAATCTATTTTAAAGTGTGTTTTTTTAATACAAATGTTTGATTTTTAAATAATCAATAGCTATTTTCTAGCATGTAAATGCATTTAATATTATTAATCATTAATATTCTAGTTATTTAATGAGAAAGATAATATAATTATTTTAATAGAAAAGATAATTAAATAGAATTATAGAAAAATGACAAGTGGCAATATATAAACACATGAAAATATGACAAGTGGCAAATAAACATTTTTGTTTATTATAATAGAAAGATTAGAAAGAAAAGTTAAAATAAAGATACGAAAGCATTAGTGGTTAATCTCCGATTTAGTGTTTTTTTCGCCTAAAACAGGGGGTGATGTTCTTGATCTAATGAATCGTTGATCTAGGCACTTTAAACTCAAAATAAAAAAGAAAAAAATGGTTCAAACTTCAATTATGTCTACTTGCCGAACACAAGTTAGGTGTACGGTATTTATATTGATCACTAAAACTATAGGTTATCTTAACTAAGAGTATTCATCAGTTCGGTTAACCGTATCTTTAGTTTATTCGGTTTCGAATTTATTTGACCCTAACCGAAAACCAAACCGAACCAATTCATGAAATATTTATATGAACTGAACTGATTTGGTTTAGTTTTGGTTAAAAAACTGAACAAATCAAATTGAACTAAATGACTTATTTTCCAAAATTTTCGTATCTATGCGTTCCAAAAACTAAATCAAACTAGCATTCATGGACCTGGAACAAAAAATTAGAGTCAACAAACATAATCAAACTATCAATTCAAGTGCAATTCGACTAAATATTTGTATCTCATGAATTTGAACCTTAAGATTTGCTCAAGCTGGAAGCCAGAAACAACCGACGCATTGGAGACCGAACGACATAACCGGATATCTAAAATAAAATCATAGTTGAACGTTGAACCTAATCTTAACTCGTAGAACATTGAACCTAATTTTTCGGAGATTTCGGTTATTTTTCGTATACTTTTCGGATATTTAAGATAGTTTTCGGATTTTTAGATATCAAAAATATATTTTAATTTTTTTTAAATTTTTTTCCTGGTTTCGGATATCTGAAATTTCGGATTCGTGTATTGAAAATCACTATCTGAAATTTTTGGATATTAAAATTCAATATTCGAAATTTTCTAATATATAGCTCTGTGGATATCCAAATTGGAACACCCCTAGTAATTATATCTTTATTTATAAAGAATCCTAATATTCATACATCATACCCTATTTTATACATCGTACTCAAATCAAATAAATCGCATCATACTAATATAATTTTTACTCATACATATTTTTTTAATATTTTTTAATATTAAAAAATACAAAAAGTGTTGTTATACATACACCGGTTTACCAATATACATACCCTTTATAAACCAAAGGGCATTTGTCCCAATGGTACCAAGGTGTGGTTAAAGCGTCCTTCATAAAATAGGTTGAAGGTTCTAGTCCCATAGTGGACAAATGGTGGAAAAAATTTGTTGTTCAAAAAAAACATACCCTTTATAAAAGGAAATAAACTTGAAATTAATAAATCAATTTTGGGGATTAGACATTAGACAAAGACAAGACCAAACAAGAAAACAAGAGCTGTTGACTCGTGGGAAAGTGTTCTATTTCTTTCTTGGTTTTCTAAACTTATTAGATTTTCAAAATTTCTCCCCTACAAAGAATTGATAGAATTCCATAAAAAATTTTAGTGTGAGTGTATATATATGATCGCATATCACATGTACGGGTAGATGAGATGCATGCTACACATTGCACAACGCCACAACTATGCTTACCGAATCCAACACTTATATTAGATAATTAATTTACAAGTTTTAGACGGCTATTAGGGTATTGACGTGGTGACCACCATCTCATATTATAAACATGTGGGCCCGGCCATCGGCCGCATTCCGACACTTACCACACGGACCTAACGGTAAGCCGTTATGTGTGATGGTAGGACTTGATATGGACTAATATAGTGTTACTCATGCTTCATGTAAACGCGATAAGTATGATTAGTGTTTGTTGGTGAGTGTGAATAAAAAAATATATGTAATGATAAAATGTAGTGAATGAAAATATGAAAAGTAATATGCCTGTTTTTTGTTTTTCTTAAAAATAAAGAAAATTCATTATTGGTCACTTTATCTTCTCTTCCTCTCTCAGTTGTGACCATGGTCACTTATAATCCCCACACGTCTGGTCACATATGGTCTATAAGACCATCTGTAATACCCACCATACTAAAATTTTTTGTCACGTCATCACCGTTCTGAAAAACTTTCCACAACCACAATCCTTCCAAGTCGAAATTAAGGTTTTTGGGGTCATTTGGGGACGAAAATTGAAGCTTTTTGGGTGGATCCAACTCTCCAAATCAAGATTCAATCCAATAATTCATTGATGGAATCAACAATTGAAGATCAAATCGCGATGAGGCAAGGCTAGTTTCTTCGAAATCGCTTTCGGGTGATTAGGGTTGTAAGTGAAACAATGTTCGAATGTTGAATCTAGGTTCTTGATTGTAAACTTGATACAATTTCTTTTTGGTTAATTTAAACAATAGATTTATGTTTTCGTATTGTTGCGTTACCATCAGTGATTCGATTTTCTTGCATCGTTTACTCATTGGTAGTCGTGTGATGCGTTGCGTATGTCTATTGGTAATTTTGTGAATGAGCAAGTCTTAAACGTTCGTTCCATTTTTATCACTTTAATCGAATTGATTGACAACATCAATTTTATATGGTTTCAAACTAGGTTTAACTTACATTCATTGTGGATCTTGCAACCTAAAAACCGGAAGTGATTACATTTTTTATTAATTGTTTTCAAAGTAAAATTAAAGTTTGTTTCTTTTAAACGATTCTCTTAATTCAATTCAATTCAATTCAATCCCTAGTTTTTGTTTTTCTTAGTCTAATCAATTTGTTAGTAATAATTAGCAATTTCCACATATTTCCTGTGAAGATGACCTTATTTACCCTTGCTATAGTTAAAGGTAGCTAAGTTCTTAATTATAAATTGTTTTTGGTTGACCTACGACACATAGATCAGTCGCCACTAATTCATCAACAAAATTGTGTGTCGTGACTATTAATTTAGAGGGCTTAAAACTAGTATTCTTTTAGTTTTAAAAGCGTGAAAAATGAATAAATTTATATAAAGGTAAAAAGTCATTTAAAAGTAAGATCCTCACTAGCTAGAATATTGTACTTAGCTAGGAAGGTTATAAATTAGTGTTCTTTTAGTCTGAAAGCACATTATATAACCTAGTTAGCTTCTTATCAATGCAAGTGGTAAATCTTTTTATTAGGCCACAAGGAGTGGTACCACATTTCCCCACTTTTCCCCGTTGCCACATCAGCTTTCCCCACTTTTCCCCATTTTGCATGGTGTCGTCCCACTTTTCCCCACTTTTCCCCATTTTCAAATCTTATTTTTAATTAATTATTTTAACAATAAATAATAATAATAATTAAATAGATTCATTAAAAATAAAATATAAAATTACATTAAAATTTAAAAAGATATTACATTAAATTAAAAAGATATTACATTAAATGAAAATACTAATTATTAGGGTTATTGGCGTGATATTGTTGCGATAAATGCTCCAAATGCTCGATAAGGTCGGCTTGAAGATTTTCGTGCGTTGTTCTTGATCGTAGCTGATAAAGAATGTCTTCTTCAGGCTGTTAATCGCTAGGAGGGTTCTCTATGTGTTCTGGTGATATTGCTGACCCATTCCATTTTAAAATCATATTGTGTAGAATGATACAAGCATACATAATTTTTCGTAAACTTCGTGGATGCATTTGCTTTGCGGGACGATGCAATATATTCCACCTTCCCTTCAAAACACCGAAAGCTCTTTCAACATCTTTTCGTGCAGCTTCTTGTGCTCTCTTGAATCGACGACGTTTTAAATCATTTTCGAGAGGATGCTGGAACGATTTCACTATAGTTGCCCAACTAGGATAAATCCCATCACCAAGATAATATCCAAGCTTGTATTCGACGCCGTTAACTATAAACGGGCACTTTGGAGCTGATCCATCAAGTATGTTGCTGAAAACATACGAACGATCAAGAACGTTGAGGTCATTGTTCGAGCCGGGAGGTCCAAAGAAAGCATGCCAAAACCAAGTGTCTTGTGATGCCACCGCTTCAAGCATCACCGTCGGAACCTTGTAATCACCCCGTGTGTATTGTCCGCGCCATTCAATCGGACAATTCTTCCAAACCCAATGCGTACAATCTATACTTCCCAACATCCCCGGGAATTTGTGTCTTTCAAAATGCGCTTGGTATAGCAACTGAACATCATTGTAAGTGGGTTTCGAAAAAATTCTTTTGCATACAAAGAAATAACACCGTCACAAAAATGATCGAGGCTTTCACGCGACGTTCTTTCAGACATTTGTAAATACTCATCAAGAGCATCTGGAGCGTTACCGTATGCTAATTGTCGTATCGCGGACGTGCACTTTTGAAGTGCAGTAAAACTTTGATGACCTCTTGCATCAAACGATATTTGAAAGTATTGATAATTCATTTCAATATCGTCTACGATACGCAAAAATAAATCTCTAGGCATACGAAATCTTCTTTCAAATAATTCGTTGGTGAATGTTGGGTTGGTTTCGGTGTTAAAATAATGATCGACAAGCCTCTTGTGTGATTCGGCACGATCGTCCCGACATATATACCTTTTAAAAAAATTGTAACTTATATATTGTAAAACACATATAATAAAAAAAATATAAAAAAACAACTATACTAAATAAATTGTGTATACCTTCTCGAAGAGGATGCGGTGGATGCAAACTCGTTTAAACTCGTGGCGACGATGGTTGACAAAAACTCAAAGTTTCGTTTTTTGATATTGATCTCGTCTTCTTCTGAACTTGACGATTTACTTTCAAATGTGGGAAGCTCCAACGTAAATGGATCCATTGTTTTAAACTTTATAAAATTTGAGTGAAGAATGAAAGAATAAAATGATAAAGAGTGTGAGTTGTGATTGTTTTGGAGTTGTTTAAATAGAATAAAAATTAGTTTTTTTTTTTTTTAAACTCTCCAACGGTCTCACGACCGTTACCCCTTTCCCCACATCGGTGCAAAACGGTGGAAGCTTCCCGATTCACCCCACCCCACTTCCGGGGGGGTGGTGTTCCCGGTCGGCGCCGATTTTCCCCGGCTCTCCCCTCCTCTCTCCCGGCTCCCACTCCGAGTCCCCTTAGCAAGAAATGATAATCTTTATTATCATATTGCTTATAATGATAATAAGTTCATTAGAAAGTGATATTAGAGAGAATTGATTCCGTATAATCTTTGCATATCTTACATGAGATTGGATGTGTAACTATATATATATGTATGAGATGAAACAACCCAGATATATATCTACCTGAAGGATTTTGTGGTATTTATTAATTGTAGTGATTGCTTGAATTATGGTATTGGTGTGCGGGTTAAATTGCATGATAAAACCATATGAAATATTCAAGTTTTTGCAATAAAAATTTTCAGAAGAACATATTATATAGGTGTTTTTTTATCGAAGATTAAATTAAGCATGACAACATATATTATTATGAAATTTAACATGTTGTAATATGTATCAAAATCAGGTCATAAAAGTCCCGTAAACTTGGCGCACTTTATGGGTAGTTGTCATGGTGAACAGCATTAGAAGTTACCGTTAACAATTGGTGGTTATGTTTCAATTAGAGTCGGTCACCGTTATAAACGATTATAAACCATACAATTGCCTACAAGTTCTTCCGTTTATATGTAGCTAGACATTTGATTCAATCGATCCTTGTGGTTGCAACATTTTTCTTATTTGTATTAATTATTTCAATGCCAAAAACATTATTTGATATTAATAAAAATACTTATAATATATTTTACCAGGTTTCTTTTTCATAGCTATAGTAAACTTGCAACTATAATAATTAAAAAAAAAAAAAGTATTTCCAAAACCTTGGTTTTTTGTATATATAATTCTGAGTTGGTGTGTGCATTTTATATGCCAGTGAATTTAGGCTCCGCAAGAGGGATTATTGACATTTGACACTGTTTTATTTTGTTCTTTTTCTCCAACTGATTTGATGCCTACCATGGTGTATAATCTAGCTTTTGATTTTGACACTTCTGCAAATTATTTTTATACAATTTACAATGCTAAAAGTACTACCTAATATAGTCTTATCCTATAAAAATTGTTTCGTTTGTTAATTGTTTTGTTTGTTTGTTTTATAATTTATTTTATTTTTTAAAATATGAAAATACCCACATTTGTTAAAAATTAAATAAAACTAGTTTTATTCATCACGCGAGTTGCGGCGGTTTATCACAGTACACTCTCAATAATGAGTATTATATATATCATTTGCAAAAACATAATTTATATACCTAAATCAAATCTCATCACGAACTTTAGACAAATTTTTATAAAAAACATAAAATCATACAAAATCCTCACATATATATTACAAAATAATAAAAAAAATTAGTCACAAAACCCATATCACTGACAATCAATCATTTGAATTAAAAAAAACTCAAATCTCTAAGCAAATATCTCAAATTTAAGAACATTATTTTCTGCTTACTACTTTTCAAAGTTCAAAATCTTCGGATGGTTCAAGTTTATATTTTCAAAACATCACTACATGAATCGAGCACTTAAATAATATTATATAATATATAATAACATATATATAATATAATAATAAATATGATCCACTTATATAATAATAACATTATACTATTTATTTTTCATGAATTTTAACTATATACAGTAATACCTGCCTATATAATATCTTCAACTTGATATTTTTAATTACTCACTTTACCCGGCCCATACGTTCTCGACACATGTTCGAATATAACTTTTGTACAATTGTTTTCTAAGATAATTGTAAAGAGTATAACTTGATAACAGTATTTTAACTTTTAATTATCATAAATGAGCATATTAGATGTGACTATGGAAACTATCCTAATATGGTATGCTATATACTTTTTTTTTTTTTTGTAAGAAACCAAAAAAATATTTTCAGACAAGATAAAATAACAAAGTTACCCATGTGTTATAAAAGACGATAAGATTTAAAAATGTGTGTTATAACATAACAATAAAATTATAAAAAAATATATGAAGTTGTGATGAAACAATTATAGAAATTGAATATTAATAGAAAACACCATTATACCCTATTGTATACAATTTTTGTAAAATTGATTTCATATAAAAATGTGTGTTATAACATAACAACAATGTTTTATCAAAATATTGAGTTTTTTTTGAACTGTGACCAATGTTTTTCATAACCGGACTGAACATTGAACCTGACGTCTTACTGGTTACTTGTCGAACTGGTCGGACAAGTTGGACCCGATTTAAGAACCGTATAACATAATAAATATATAAAAATTTCAAAAAAAATATAGAATTATAAACATATCTAAACAAACATAATTAATGCTAAAACACACATAACTATGTTAAAAAAAATGTAGGTTTTACCGGCATTTCACCGTCGTGCCTTTAGGCGGGTGTTTGGGTCAGGGTTTCCCCGGGAATTGGTGGCTGGTGGGCTAGGGGCCCCGTTCATCTGGACTAGTGGCCAGTTTGGGCATCCTTTAGCCATTAAGGGCCGCGTACGAAGTATCCGGTAGTTGATTAGTTGGTCGTTCAAAAAAATGTTTAATTTTTGGATTTTAGTTAAAAAAAATAAAAAAAAAACTTGAAATCCGGTCCGACCAGTGAATAGTTTCCCGGTCCACCCGGTGAGCCGGCTCAGTCGGCCGGTTCTCTTGAGGACACTTCACATGTTGTTTTTGAATCGGTCGTCCTCCTGGTTCCCGATCCGATCCGGTTCTGACAATGCTGACTGTAACTTTGTGATAGATATAATCATGTTGTATCACTGTTGTCACAATGATATTGAAGTAGTTCGTTAGTGATATAAATTAGCAGTTAATAAAATATAAATAGAGAAAATATGTTTAATACTACAAGTTTATGAATTGTCCGACTCACAACAATAACTTCAAAATAACATCCAATTAATTACGATAATTTTTTTTTTTTTATTTCCTTCCATTACCCATCATCTTCATCATCGAAATCAACCCTCACCCCTAAAAAAGAACACACACAACACCACATAATCACTCACTACACTTTACCATCTTTGTGTAACTGAAGTCTCCGTCGCAGGCGTTCACTTTTCCGATGCAAAAACCACCGTCGGCTGCCGCTTTCACACCCTCTTCTTTTAAACTCGTTACCGACACCCATTAAAGTACCATATAACCATAATTAACTCTTCACTCCTCGTGATTTGTATCTCTCTCATGGACCACAGCATGTCTCCAGCACTTGCGCTTATATGTATCTTTCTCTTTTTAATTCACTAAAAGATACTCCATTTGGGTCTTTAATTTCTGCATTCCCTCTTGATTTCTTGTTCAAGATCATCTGGGTCAATTTCTTTAAATCATTCGTTCGGAATAACTCAACCACCTGAAAGATGTCACGCTATTTGTGCTTCGCTTTCATGTTCTTGATTCCGTTTAGTATTTGTTTAAACCAAGAAGGACATTTTCTGCAACAGTTGAAGCTCGGATTTGATGACCCCGATGGATTTTTCTCCGACTGGGATGATACCGTCGCCGACTATACTCCCTGTCACTGGACCGGCATTACCTGTTCCGAACCGGGAAGTGGGTTCGTTATAGCTGTTGATTTGTCAAATGCCAATGTCGCCGGTCCTTTTCCGGCGGTTCTCTGCCGGCTCACTGGCCTGAAGTTTATCTCTTTGTACAATAATTCCATCAACGGCACCCTTTCCGACGACCTATCTTCGTGTCGGAGTCTTGTTCGCTTAAATCTTGCTCAAAATTTTCTCACTGGTACACTCCCAGCAAGCTTAGCTGAGCTTCCGGAGTTAAGATACTTAGATTTGACAGGAAACAACTTGTCTGGCGATATTCCGGCGAGTTTTGGGATGTTTCAGAAGCTTGAAGCGATTTCATTGGTTGATAATTTAATCGACGGAAAGATTCCGGCTGAGCTGGGAAATATTTCGACGTTAAAACAGCTTAATTTATCATACAACCCTTTCTCTCCCGGTCAGATCCCGCCGGAAATCGGAAACCTAACCAACCTCGAAGTGTTATGGCTCACCGACTGCAATTTAATCGGACCGATCCCAGACTCACTGGCTCGACTCAATAAACTAGTTGATCTAGATCTGGCTATAAATAAACTCACCGGTCCGGTACCGAATGCTCTTACCGAGTTATCAAATGTTGTTCAGATTGAGCTCTACAACAACTCGTTAACCGGTGAGTTGCCGTTGACGGGGTGGCTAAAGATGCCGGCATTGCGGTTGATTGATGTTTCGATGAATATGCTCACCGGAACGGTGCCGGAAGAGTTGTGTTCTTTGCAGCTTGAATCCCTCCATCTGTATGAAAATGAGTTGGAAGGTAAGTTTCCTGAAATTATCTCAAATTCCAGTAATCTTTACGAGTTAAGATTGTTTGGAAATCGTTTTTCCGGCAGCCTACCAAAAGATTTAGGGAAAAACTCACCTTTAGTGTTGTTAGATGTGTCAAACAACCTTTTCTCCGGTGAAATTCCGGCGAGTTTATGTAGAAATGGTGCTTTAGAAGAGCTGTTAATGATACACAACTCGTTTTCCGGCGAAATTCCATTAAATTTCAGCAAGTGTCATAGCTTGAAACGTGTTCGATTAGGATACAACAAGATTTCCGGCAAAGTTCCGTTGGGATTCTGGGGTCTTCCTCAGATATCATTACTTGAGCTCGTTGAAAACTCGTTCACAGGGGCGATCGGAAAAACCATCGCGGACGCAGGGAATTTGTCGACCCTGAACATAGCAAACAACAACTTTTCCGGGGAACTGCCTGATGAGATCGGGTTTCTTGACAGATTGATTGAATTCTCGGGCAGTAACAATCTGTTTTCAGGTTCTCTGCCTGCCTCCATTGTTAACCTTAAGCAATTAACCAAGCTTGATCTCCATAACAATGGATTCTCCGGTGTGATTCCAACTTCAATCAATTCTTTGCGGAAACTAAACGAACTTAATTTAGCTAACAACAAGTTGTCAGGAAACATTCCCGTTAAGATCGGGGAATTATCTGTCTTAAACTATCTTGATCTGTCTAAAAATCAGTTTTCTGGAAAAATACCGGTCGGGTTACAGAATTTGAGGCTCAATCAGCTCAATTTATCAAGCAATTCTCTCATCGGAGATATCCCACCGGTTTATGCTAAGAAAATGTACATCAACAGCTTCTTGGGTAACCCGGGCCTATGTGGTGACATTGAGGGTTTATGTGATGGTAAAAACGTCACTAAAAGTATGGGTTACGTTTGGTTACTCCGATCAATCTTTGTACTAACCGGTTCCATCTTCATCATTGGTGCTGGATGGTTCTACTTCCAATACCGGAATATCAAGAATTCTAAAGAAAGTGTTGACAAATCGAAATGGACATTAATGTCATTTCACAAGTTAAGTTTTAGTGAATACGAAATCTTGGGTGCTCTAGATGAGGATAATGTGATCGGTAGTGGTGCGTCGGGTAAAGTTTACAAGGTTGTTTTAAGCAATGGTGACGCTGTGGCAGTCAAGAAGCTCTGGGACGGTTCGAAAATGGGTGAGAATGAGGATCTGGAGGACGGATTGGGATCCGGCCCGGTTCTTGATAGCGGATTTGAAGCCGAGGTGGAGACATTAGGGAGGATCCGTCACAAAAACATCGTTCGTCTTTGGTGTTGTTGCTCTACGAAAACGTGTAAACTTCTGGTTTATGAGTATATGCCAAATGGTAGTTTGGGGGATTTGCTTCATAGCACTAAAGGCGGGTTGCTCGATTGGCCCATAAGGCACAAGATTGCTGTGGATGCTTCTGAGGGTTTGGCTTATTTGCACCATGATTGTGTTCCTGCCATTGTTCACCGAGACGTTAAATCGAATAATATATTACTGGATGGTGATTTTGGGGCTCGGGTGGCGGATTTTGGAGTCGCTAAGGTGGTCGATGCTAACGAAAAAGATGGTAACTCCATGTCCGTCATTGCTGGTTCTTGTGGATACATTGCTCCAGGTTTGATTCTTTTAGCCTTTTTCATCGACAATCATATATTGTTGTTAAATTCACCAACAATATATGTACAAGTTTCAATGCACAGGTCACTACAAGTAAATGCAGAGAAACATATAACCGTTTATACCTATGATTTTAAATGTGATGCATATGTATGACCGTTTTTTAACCGTCTATAACTAATATGAATGTCCTCTATATATGCACGAAGAACTAACGGTTATACACGGTTCTTGTAACTTTCATTTTTTTGATGGAGAGAAAAAATATTTTTTTTACATCTTGCAGAGTATGCATATACACTAAGGGTAAACGAGAAGAGTGACATATATAGCTTTGGGGTGGTAATTCTTGAACTTGTGACCGGAAAACAGCCCATTGACCCTGAGTATGGAGAAAAGGATTTGGTCAAATGGGTGTACACCACATTGGACCAAAAAGGTCTAGATGCTGTGTTCGACCCAAAACTAGATTCGTGTTTCAAGGAAGAAATATGCAAAGTCCTCAACATCGGGCTCTTGTGCACAAGCCCGCTTCCTATCAACCGACCATCAATGAGGAGAGTCGTGAAGATGTTGCAAGAGATCGGATCACTAAATCCAACGAAGTTCGCATCGAAAGATGGGAAGTTAACGCCATATTATTACGATGACGCATCTGATCATGGTAATGCTGCTTGAGCCTTGAAGTCTTGTGGTTTCAACCGTTGGTTTCTTGATCCGTTCATGGGTTGAACCGTACGACTCATCGTCCGATTGGGTTAGTGTAGACATGTTTTTGGTTCTTGTTTGCATTAATGGGTTGTATGGTACAATCGATGGAAGCAGAAAGAGGGAAGAGCCTTTATTAGTTATTGGTTTAGCGTGTGAGTGGATGCATATAAGTTTTGGTTTGTAAAAGGTGATTTATGTAATGATCTTTGAAAGCCAGGAAATATACGAGTACTCGTATCTAAAATTTCATGTTTTAAACCTTAAATGAGTATTTCACTTGTTAATATTTCTACATATGTTCGTGTAGAAAAGCGACCACTATTTTTTGCATAGAGAATTAGAAACGTATCAGAAATTTTAGCTTCAAAATTTTTTTTTGCATAAAGAATCAAAAGAAAGTATCATAAATTTGAATTTCAAAAGTTATTTGGTATGAAATAAATGAGAATATTTAATGGGATTACTAGAAATAAATGAGTATATTTGATGGTTTCCCTAGTAATAAATTCGCATCTCTTTTTTTTTTTTTTGAACGGCAAAGATTATCTCCTCCTAAACTACTCCACAATAAATTCGCATTTGGTTGGTGAAATTGAATTTTTTGTAAAACGATAATTCAGTATCCTTTTCTTATATACGATAAAATGTGCAATAAAATGTGTTCCATTTTGAAATATAAGTTGCATATTAAATTTAGGAAATGATAACTTTATAATAATTTTACCTATTTTTATAACCGTGTTAATTAAGTTGATTAAACTTTTTTGTTTAAACTTTGTCAGTTAACTTATTAATAATATGCTAATTTTATGTATTTTACTTATTTAACATTTAAAATTGTTGGCATGACATTTTTTTAATTTTTTATGCGTATATATACGCACACATACATAGGGACTTATTCAATTGAGAACCACTAAATATGAAAGAACCAAAGGAACTAATTTTGAACCACATTTTTTAGGGGTATAAAAGTAATTTTACTTTAAAGTAGGAGAAGTTACTATTTTACCCTTTTAAATAACCACTCTATGTACAAAACTTAAAGCATAATATACAAGTGCATTATGGAGTTCTCAAGTTCCTAACATAAAAATGGTTCTTAATAGAATACCTCCCCACATACATATATGCATATATGGGGATGTTCAATTAAGAACTAATATAATTTCTAGTCACAAGTTTGAAAGGTATAAAGTAAGTTATCCTATTTTCAAAGGAAATTATTTTTATAGCCTTCAAAACTTGTGGATATAAATGTGATTTTTTAGTTTTTTACAATTTGTTGATTCTTAATAGAATAAATCCCTATGCATATATACACATACATATATTACATGTACATGTGTACACACATGTATGTGTGCACACATATAAATGTATATGTATACAGACTTATCTATTGATACACACATACATGACGTATTTACATTACATAAATTTTGAACTAACATGTAATTTTTTATTTTCAAGATTTCAAAACATATTACACAGTTTATAATTTAATGTTGTATTTTAATCTTTAAAAATTATATTAGTATTTTAATAAGGGTGTGGCTAAATGTACCCCTCTTTTGAACTTGTCATACCCCCTCCCCTAAAATATTAAATATAAATTTGTTAAAATCAACCCTTCAACTATATAACACAACCAAAATACACCAAATATTATTTTTACTTTAAATTCTATTAAATGTATCCCCTCTTACTTGTCATACCCTATACAAAATATAAAATTAAATTCATCCAAAATCATATTTAATTGTATGAACCCTAGTTTCTCTTTGTTCAAATTCGATTGAACTGAGACCCGATTGTTGTTACAAACATAGGGCTTTCCTTCCTCGAACAAAAACGAGTGTAATTGTATATGAAACACCTACCTTAGCTAACTAATTCATGTTCGTTGCTTGATGAAACGAAGTCAAACCGCCGGGTTCTTACATGCCTTTTTCTTGATTTGTTTGAGATTGTGAATAGCTTTTGTTTACGCAGAGAGTTTCGCAGAGGTTAAAAGATTGTTTGGGTTCAATTAATTTTGAGTTTTATGCTCGTTTTAATAGACTTTGAGTTTGAGTTCGACTATGGTTATTTAGGCTTAGATTTCGTATTTATTTGATTTTTAAACGATGAATTGATGATGATAATGATTCCGTGATGTTTGAGTTTTGTAAAAACAGTCCCTCACTGGTATTTATTTATTGGTTTATGGATCTTTTTAATTAATTAAAAACATAAGGTTTACTTGTATATATTTAAAAAACTTAAGGAGGGGGTACGACAAGTAAAAAAAATACAAAGGGGTTATATTTAGCATAACCCAATAATCATTAAAATACTAACAAATAAACCCTTAGTGTTTATAAATATGAATGCCAATTTGTTTATATCAACTGAATCACACATTTCATCCGTATCGTTAGCATCTTATCGCTTGTGCTCCTGATGGCTCTAATTTGGTTGTTGAAAAAAAAAATTGCATAATAATGGAATTGCTTGCATAATAATGGAATTGCTTTAATTGAAAAAATGTGGGGTGTCAGTTGTTAATTTATTGTCAGGAATCCTGTGGTGCAAAATCCCTCCCTTCCGTATAGATGGGCTATCAGCCCAAAACACAACTTCCTGCGTCCTCATTTTAGTCAAGCGTGTTCATCAATCCGGTTAACGGTTTATTCAGTTTATTCGGTTAAGATTCGGATAGATTCAACCGAATCGAACCAAATTCAGGATATGGTTATCTGAACCGAATTCAACCGAATCCAATTCGGTTCGGTTTCGGTTATAACCGAACAAACCGAATTCAACCGATTAAAAACCGAATTACCGAATAAACCGAATTCAACCTTATATTATTAATAAAAATAATAAATTTAATTATGAATTCGGTCTAATCGGTTAACCGAATAAACCAAACAAACCGAATTCAAAAAATATCTAAAACAATTAACCAAACCGAAAACCGAATTCAGAATTCGGTTCTGTTCGGTTTTTTCGGTTAAGATTCGGATCGGATATCCAAAACCCTCTTTATTCGGATCGGATATCGGAATTCAATCCGAATAACCCGAATAAACCCTGTTTCTTCGGATGAAAAAATAGTTTATTCGGATAGATTCGGATCAGATAAAAAAAATTCAGATTCTTGTCAGGTCGGGTTTCGGATAATGTCTTAAAATTTTCAAATCCAAACAACCCGATCCGAATAACCCGAATAAACCATTATCCGATCCGATGAACACCCCTAGTTACGGATACAGTTACGTTATCGGTTTTAAACGGTTTTCGGTTTTTTCTGAACGCCGCTAATCTTAGCCCCTGCTAAAAATATCGACTCTTGTCTAATTTTTTAGCTTCAAATTGCTTCGTTCCTACTTAGCATGTTCCGAATTGATTATTATCTATATATACTAAAATACATGTGAAATGAATAGTGAACTATATTGAATAGTAAATTTAATATATATATATATATATATTGAATAGTAAATAATAATGCATACTAAAATGAATACTAATGTATGGGTGTAATCTATTTATTGTACTTTTGAAAATTTAGACTTAGACCACTAGAGATTTTTTAACTTTGAGTAGTAGACAGAGATGAGAATATTAAAATTGAGATATTTGCTTAGAAATTTAAGTTTTTATTAAATTTGATACATTTGCTTAAAGATTTTTGGTTGTTATTGGTTTAGGTTTAGAGTTTTGGGTTTAAGATTTAGTTCGTGATGAGAGATTTGATTTTGCTATGTAACTTATGCTTTTGTAAATGATATATAATACCCGTTTTGAGAGTGTACTGTGATAACCCGCTGCAACGCGCGGGGGGAATAAACCTAGTTAAACTTTATAAATATATTTTTTTAAATGTTTATTAACTTATAACGTTTTAAAATAATAAGCCAAAAAGTTGTTTTGATTAAATTTTGAGTAAATTACAGTTTTGGCCCCTGTGGTTTGAGTGTTTTAACTATTTTGGCCCAAAATAGAATCTTCTATCAATTCAGCCCCTGTGGTTTAGACAAACTAACGTTTTTGGCCCCCAACCATGCTTAGATTTTGGGCCAAAACCGTTATAATAATTAAGTTTAAGGGGCCAAAACCGATAGTTATCTAAACCACAGGGGCTGAATTGATAAAAGATTCTATTTTGGGTTTAAATAGTTAAAACACATAAACCACAGGGGCCAAAAGCGTAATTTACTCTTAAATTTTAAAAAAGTGTTTGGATTATTTTATAATCTATTCCATCAAAAGGTTGATTTTTTTTTGCAAAAACGACAAGTTATAGTTTTTTAAAAACCACTTTTTAACATTACTCAAAAAGTTAAAATAAAAAATTCTGTAGACATTGACAAACAATTTTTAACTTAATGACTGTTTCATAAAGTTAATAAGTTAATAAATTACACTTAAATGAAATCCCAAACATGCACATGCATTAGCTGATAATATTAAACTACAATTACAAAGCCCATCCGGACTAATGGTACCCGCCGGCTGCCCAAGTGTTGATTAAAAAACCATCTCAGACAATAACAGTTCAAGTCCAGTTGTTATAAAAAATGGTGCTTGATTTAGAATGGGTTGTAAGTTGTAACTTGACGGGCTCGTCGTCTCTCACACATATATCGAGGGCTCTTTGTGTGATAGTTTTTTCAACAACTTCTATTAATAATTTTTTTGAGTTGAGCAAATGAGTGTAACCGGACTCTTGAACCTCAACGGACCCACGACCGGAAAACATTTCATCCTTTGAACCAATGACCTGACCCATCACTTATATATTCCTTTCATCTATTTTTTTTTTTTTTTAATAATGTTCAGTGCTTTGGGTAGACTATCAAAGGTCGAGACTGAAAATCATGTCAAACATAGAAAATCACATCAAAATCAAATGAAATATTAAGTAAGTTCACGTTATTCTTACATCATTTCTTTTATTTTAGTATCTTTTGACAATATACGTCTCATATAGATTAATACGAGGTGTGCAAGTCCCTATTACTAATTATTAACGCTAATAATTCTGAAAATTAATGATGTACCTCGTATACACCTCATATGTGTCTATATGAGACGTATAGAGTTTTTTTTTTTTATGTAAGCATAACATGACTCTTTAAGCACAAAATTAAGGTTCTTTTCGTTATATATAAAAGACAACGTTAGTCATTTTGTTACCCGTAAATGTGGCTTTAATTATGAGACATATCTCTCCACTCGTATAGTGAATCTTATAATTTTCGATTTTGAAACTTAGACTATAGGTTTTTAAAACATTAGAAAATCGCATATTAAACGCTTTAGAAGCTACTTGCTACAACATAACGTGAAGTAAAACCGTAAAAACTTTACAATTAAGTTTAGTGATTTGTGTTGCTTGAGAAATTCTCCGCTTGAATATGACAACTAATTATCATATTTCCACTTCACCTAATGCAACTTGGATCACATGATTACTCATTTTAATTTCAGATGGAAAAGTAGAAATTTTCTTTTAATTTTATATATTTGCATACGCGAATTTTTGTAAAGTTTGTTTGAACTTTGATTTCACGCTTAAAGACTAATTGTCTGACACGAACAATTACAGTCATCCTTTTCCGTTTTAAATTTTTAATACATAGCTTATATTTCTTCTTAGTAGTCCAACATTCAATCTTGAAAAATAAGGAGCTGTTTGGTAGCATCTGAATGGGTCTGAATGGGTCTGAATCTGAATGGTTCAGATTCAGACCGTTTGTTTGGTGCAAAAAAAGCACATCTGAATGGGCTAGAACATCTGAATGGATGTCTGAATGATTCAGACTTGAGAACAAGTCTGAATGGGAAAACACATCTGAACCTTCACACGTCGTCATCTTTGATGGCCCTAGCTCACCTCCGACCGACTGGAATTATCAGTCGCCATCCCTCCGCCACATCATCGCCGTCACTCGTCACCGCCATCCCCCCGCCACATCAACTCCGTCACTCGTCACCGCCATCCCTCCGCCACTCGTCACCGCCGTCCCACATCACCGACTGGGAAAAACGCATCTGAACCCACCTTCCCGATCACCTCTCGTTATCATCGTCCCAATCGCCTCCCGTCTGAATGGAGAACCCACCGTCGCCACCATCCCTAACATCGACGATAATCTTAGGGTTTGATTAGGTGGTTCAATCAGTGGTGTTGGTTCAATTAGGTACCGGTGGTGGTGGTCCAATCCATGGTGGTGGTTTCAAATGATCACTGGTGGTTGCTCGATTGGTGGTGGCGGCGATGGTTTAACCAAACGGTCACTGATGGTGGCTCGATTGGTGGGGCAGTGAAGGCATTTTCATGGGGCGGTGAAGGTGGTTTGATTAGGTTTTGAACAAAAAATGTTTGTTTTTTTTTTTAATTTTTAATTTTTCATTCAGATGTGTAACCAAACGGTCTTAAACCGTTCAGCACTTAATGGTTCAGACCATCTTAACCATTCAGACATCTTAACCATTCAGCACTTAATGGTTCAGACTCAACCAAACGACCCCTAAGTCTGTAACCTGCATAAAAGTTGAATGCAAAAATACGGCTTTAATACAAAAATCAATTTTAATATGGTTTTAACATTTATCACATATTTTTTTAAATATTACAAATGAATGGTTATATATATATAGGGGAGAGTTCAAATGAAAACTCATAATTTTTAATATATATATATAGGGGAATGATCAATTGTTAACCATTCATTATTGCGTTAACCGAATAACTACATCTTAGTAATTTGGGCCCACATTAAAGTAATTTAAAGGTGTAGATTTTTTCTTCTTCTTTTAATTAATGTAAGAATCACGTACATTAATAAAAAAGAAGAAAAAAAACTTACATGTTTATATTTACTTTAATATGGGCCCAAAAGTAATAAGATGTAAATATTCGTTTAACACAATAAACATGTGTTAACAAATGAACCACACCATATATATATATGTATATGATTTGGTTCAAATAAGAACCCTGTTTAATTGCGGTAACCCAAATAACTTGACAAAAGATGCCCGAATCTTTGGTTTTTTTCATGATCTGTATTATACATATTTAGGAGGGGTTTGGTTTTTTGTGTTTTGGCTAATTCGCAATGCAAATCGAATTTGCATCGGTGTAAAGTTTTGCAATTTTCGCAACATTTATAAAATTGCAAAACTTTTACACCGTTGCAAATTCGATTTGCCTTGCGAATTAGCCAAAACACAAAAAAGAAACCCCACTAAATATGTATAATAAAGACAATGAAAAAAACCCAAAGATTCGGGCATTTTTTGTCGAGTTATTTGGGTTACCGCAATTAAGGTGGGTTAACAATGAAAAATCCCCTATATTATATATATATATATATATAGGGGAGGGTTCCTAAGAAAACTATTATTTTGGAGAAAACTAAGAAAACTAATCACAATCATTACCAATTACTTTTTTTTTTCATTTTTTCTTATTTATTTCCTTTTATTATAAGATAAGAAATGTAAAAAAGAAAAAAAAATTAAAAAAAAATATGTATTTTAGGTTATTACATATACGTAACTTGTATGCTACACATACTGATTACATATATGTAACTTTATAAGTTACATACGAAACTTTTTGAGTTACATATATGTAACTTCGTGATCTACATATTTTTTTCAAAAATTTCTTTTTTATTTTAACATTTCTAACCTTATAATAAATAATTATGAAAAAAAATTCCAAAAATTTTTTGGTTAGTATGAGTTTTCTTGGTTTTCTCTAAACTGAGGAGTTTTCTCATGAACCTTCCTCTATATATATATATATATATATATGGGAGAGTTCAAAAGAAAACTCCTTACTTTGGAGAAACTAAGAAAACTCCTACTAACCAATCAATTTTCAAAAAAAAGATTCCATGATTTTTTATTACTAGCTTAGAAATGTTATAAACAAAAATATTTTTTTAATAAATATATATTGGTCACGAAGTTACGTATATGTAACCTATAAAGTTACATATATGTAACTCATATATATAGTTTAAAAGTTACATATATGTAATAACAAAAATTACATATATTTTTTTTCTTTTTTTCATTTTATTAACAAATATAATCTTATAATAAAACAAAGGGATAACTTTACACAAATTTAACCAACTTTTCATACTGTCCCAATTAAGTCAAAATAATTTTTTTTCCCAATTAGGTCATTCAATTTGGTATGTGTGTTCTAATCCTATATAAATAACCTAAATAGCAGGTTATTGCTAATTTTCTACATATTTAACTTATTTAATTTGTTAAGTGGTGATATAATCATTTTATAAAGTAAATAATAAATTAAAAATTATTCAAAATCATCAACATTTACGCATGAAATTTGAAAAAAAAAAACTTTTCAAACAATGTGTGTCAATATTTAACGTTTGGAACTTAATTTTTTTTCAAATATCATGCGTAAATGTTGATGATTTTGAATAATTTTTAATTTATTATTTACTTTATAAAATGATTATATCACCACTTAACATATTAAATAAGTTAAATATGTAGAAAATTAGAAATAACCTGCTATTCAGGTTATTTATATAGGATTATAACACCCATATCAAGTTTAATGACCTAATTAGTACAAAAAAAAGTTTTAGTAACTTAATTTGGACAGTATGAAAAGTTGGTTACATTTGTGTAAACTTATCCCTAAAACAAAATGTAAATTAAAAAACGAAAAACGAAATTGATTGATAACAATTGTGATTAGTTTTCTTAATTTCTCAAAAATGGTGGTTTTTTTATGAACCCTCTATATATATTGTATTCATTACCTTCTTATGCAAATTTTATTATTTCTTTAATCTAAAATCATAACCGGAAATAAAAGTTAAATGTATAAACTATACTTGCGTGCATATTAGAAATGCATTATATTATAGTAAATTTGGCAGGATAACGAGAGTAGGTAATAGGTTCATTTGTACCTTGATTCCTGCAACTCTTGCATAGCGCTATCTAAGGGGGTGTTTGTTTTTTTGTAAAAAACCTCTTCTAACCTCTTTTAACCTCTTATGTCTGCGTCGCGCAGACGCGGGAAGAGGTTAGGCTGTTTGTTTTCTCGAAGACGTTTCATTAAAAAACGTCTGCGCGTCCTCTTCTTGGCGCAGACGTGAACCAACCTCTTCCCACGTCTTCAAACCTCTTCCAGCCTCCTCCCCCTTTTTTCAACCCTTCCAGCCGTCGCCTCCCTACTCCACCACCATCGCCATCGGCCGAACTCCTCCACCCCCTTCGTTCGTGATTCCGCCTCAAGCAACCACCGATCGAGGGTTCCTTCGTTCGAGATTGCAGGTTGGGTTAGATCGTGAAGGTTTTAGAATGAGGGCTCCATCGAGGTTAGGGCTCGATCGACGGGAGGGGTTTGGTCCACGAAGGCTCGATCGAGGTTAGGGCTCGCCCCTGGTTCATTCGGTCGTCGGCGGTGGCTCAAGAACAGGTCGACGGTGGTGGCTCAAGACGGTCGTCTTCGATCGAGGGTTGGGGCAGACGGTCGTCTCCTCCACAGCTGGCCTCCTCCACCGCCGGTGGGGAAGAGGATGATCGACGAGGTGGGGAAGAGGATGATCCACAGCAGACGGTCGGTTGGGGCAATCGTGGGTTGGGAAGAGCTTATAAGTTTTCAGAAAACAAACACCTCAAAAAGATCTACCTACAGATGTTTGGTCCACCTCTTCTGCAAAAAATGTCTGCAGATGTGGTCCGCAGACCGCATACATTTTGCATCTGAAAAAACAAACACCACCTAAGTAAACTACTCCTTTGTGACTAGAAAACAACAGAAAGAATAAAGAAAAAGAACGCATATTCACGGTGACAGTGACGGAGCTTGACGGTATCGGAAGGGGGGCGAAAACTAAAGTGATCCAAAAATTTTTTTTGCAATTGGCTCGGTTAGTTGCCTAGTTGGGTTAACTGTTCGGATTAGCGATTTGGGTCAAGTCGGGTCAAACAATAAAAATTGAAATGTCTAATAATTATCATTGTGCGTAAAAAAATTAAATGAGTGAGTACCTTAAAGAATAATTACAATTCCGCTCGACAACCTTTGAGATGTAACATGCTCTGGGATATTTGCATGTTTTTCGGACTCGCTAGTTGAGGATTTCTTACGTTTGTCTTGATTTGTAACATCCTCCTCTTCAATAACCTTTCTTTTGAAAAACGAGTCAATTGTTTTCATCTTTCCCATGATATATTGATTCAAACTTAAACCTAAATCATACCAAACAAACTATACCAATTAACATACCAATTCTAATATCTAACTCATACCAAACAAATTATACCAATTCTAATTTCTAAATCATAACAAACAAAATAATACCAATTAACATACCAATTTTAATTTGTAAATCATAACAAACAAAATAATAACAATTAATCCCAATCAACATACAATTCTAATTTCTAAATCAAATCTTAGAAACAAATTTATACCTAAATGGCATCATTTCTACCTACATCAACAAAAAAAAAACATAAGCTGATAAGCAATCAACAAAAAAAAAAACAAATGTATACGGTTATACCTAAATGGAGAGGAGCAAGGGACGGGAGCCGAGTGCAGAGCACAGGAGGCCGGGAGCCAACCAGCCAGGAGGAGCCAGCAGAAGGTGCAGCCGCGCAGGGGCTGCAGGGCAGCAGCCGGCCGCCAGGGAGGGAGTCGCCTGTCGCCGATCGGGAGAAATCTTGGATACTTGGAGCCAAAAAATGGAGTGAGCGGGGAAGTGGGAATGAGATTGAAATTTTTTTAGGAATTAGGGTTTGGGGAGGGAGGGTATTTTAGGGAATAGATATGGGTATTAAAGAAAAGAATAAAAGATTAAAAGAAAAGGTTATTTTTTGAGAAAATAAGATAAAATATAAGAGGGAAGAAAATTGGGTAAAAAATTGAGAGGGATGGAATGAGTATTTTTTAAAATATGTTTGGTTTAAAATTTTTTTGTGGGGGGCGAAAACCAGTATTATAAAATTTTTTTTCCTTACGGTCCGAAAATTAACACAACTAGCGAAAAAAGTGAGCAATCCTTCGTCCCTGCATATTCATCAAAATTTTAGAATGCATGAACTCAAGACATAAAAACTATTACTGTTTGTTCTTATGAAGCCACAAAACTGCATCGATCAGATTCTACAAAAGTGTTAGTGGACCACTGGATCCTGCCTTTGGATATGACTTACGAATGGGCTATGACCCACTTTTTTTAAAAGACAATCTGGAACATGAAATACATGGGCTCATAACCCAATATAATAATAATAAACAAACACCACAAAATTTAGATGTGAATATGACCGATTCTAGTTAGGTTTGGATTTATTTTAACTAATTCTGGTTTTGGCTAGGTAAATATGTAACCAGTTCTGATTATGCTACCTCTACCACAATTCATATGCCATTTTGGCAAAAAAAAAAAAATTTACGGTTTTGTCCAATGTGGTTTTAGTATTTTCACTATTTAAATCCAAGATATAATTTTTTATCAATGCAGTCCCTATGGTTTAAACAACTAACGATTTTGGCCATAAACCTAAATATTCTAACAGTTTTGGCCCCCAAGCCCCCAAACCTAACTATGGTTGGGAGCCAAAACCGTTAATTGTTTAAACCATAGTGGTTGAACCGTTAGTTGTTTAAAACACGGAAGCTGCATTGATAAAAAAATTTATTATTGATTGAAATAGGTTAAAAAACTTCAACTACAGGGATCAAAACCGTAATTTACTCAAAAAAAAATAAAAAAAAAAGATCTATGTTCTATGACCCATAACAATCCCATTAATTACATCGGAGTTGTACCGAATTTTTTGTCTATTATTGAAATGTATTTTGGGTCAACTTCTCACATTTATCAGCGAAAATATTTTTTCCCTTAGATTCATCAGAAATCGGATGATGTGTGTTTTGGATTCTTTGTGACACACAATCGATAGGTGACCGATATGGATATTTTTTTAAAAAAAAAAATTCTGGAGCCACGGCTCACATGGTATCGGATGTGTTGCCATGCATTATTTTGGAGAGAGTAATAATCAATAATGATATGTGGCTTTACATTTCAGATATCAGTCAAGTTTTGTTAATATTATCATATACACTTGTCTTTAAAAATGTTCATTGTAATTTCTGGTCTTATTAAAAATCTTTTTTTTTTCACTACTAAACTAAGACCTAATCATTCTCTTGCAATTATCTTTAAAAATTTATAATTTTTATTTTTACGTTTCACAAAAAAGGAAGGGTCGCTCTTGGCTTAATGGTGCTTAGGGATCATTGGATGAAGGGTTTAACATAAAAAAAGGGCGACGAAGATGAAGCGGGAGAGTAGGTGATGGATGGGGTTTAGAATGATGATTATATGTGTTTAATGTTAAATTTTATGCATATTCACGTGTTTGATTGGTTAGAATTAGATAACTATACAAGTTTGTGTATTTGTAGGTTAAATGCAAGAATTGAGAGCTTTATGGAAGCATAAAATGATTGGAAATTGAACAGATCTCGAGCTTAAATGATATAGGATCAAAAGATCAAGATTTATGTTTTTACGGGGCATGAAATAGACATAAAATGAGAAAAATACGAAGAAAACAAGTTGGGAAGGAATTTGACTAGACTATAGCTTAAGTCCATGTTGTAGCTTAAAGTCCTAACGAATTCTGGACCTATAAAAACTCGATTTTATGATTTTTGGGGATCTTTTTCCTTTCAAGTCGATTCCAGGCAATTCTAAACGAACAATAAAGTCAAAATCGAAGCTTTTTGTCCATTTTCTTCCATAAAATCATTGCCAAATCATCCCAAATGCATTTCTAATTAAAAATTGAAGATCAATTCAACCTCATGAGCAGCTGAATCTTTCGTGGTTTCTTTTGGATGGAGGATTGTTGCAAGTGGATGGATTAGATTAGTTTTCTACTGATTTGGAATTTGCAATCTAAGCATTCAATATTTTTTCTAATTGTCCAATCATTTGATTGTAAGGGTTGGGTTTTTATTCAAAACTCAATTCGTTATCTTTCAATTCCTGAGATTTTTAGCAAATTAGGATATATTATATTGTAATTAGGCTTGATATTATGCAATTGATAATCATATGATATTCTTTCATTGTTTTGCAAGCGAAGCAACAAGTCTTCGTTCATCACAATTGGTTAAACAATATAATTATGTTTGTGTAATTGTTTCAAATAGATAATTAATTTATTAATTTCACTTTGAATCTTAATCCTGAATGAATCACTTTTTTCATAATTGTTCAAAACCATTTTTGTTAATTGCGATTGTCTTTTAAATTACAATAACCAATCATTCAATTGATTTTACATTATGTTAATTAGTTTATTAGTGATACTCAACAATACTTTCTACAATACTCTTCGTGGTTCAAGATTTGACTTACCATATCTATTAAGATTGTTTGAAACGTAGTTTTACTCTTATTTTTACATGACATTTGACATCGGTCGGTAGGAGACAACGAGAATCAAGATTTCGAAATGATTGGGTATAGCTTGAGTCGCAGAAGACGATTAGCGAGAGATCAAGGGCCCAGGGCCGGCTCAAGTGTTTTGGAGGCCACAGGCGAAATTAAAGTTTGAGGCCCTAGCTAACGCCTTTTCAACTATGTCATCTAGTTTAATTTTCTTCTTCCTTTTTGACCATCTAGGTTTGTTTTTTTTATTTCTATCATGTAATCAACTAAATTACTAATCCAAATCCAAGTAACAATCTAATGAGTTAATCAACTAATTACCAAATCTAATAATCCAAAAGAACCAATTCAAAAACTCAAACATTTAGGCTATTTAGCAATTCAAAGACTTAAATCACCCTATCATAGAACTGTGGCTTCGAGTTTGAATATTGGAATCACACACAAGTTCAATCGCAAAATCGTGGCTTTGAGTCTCAATACCTGAATCACCGGTGAGTTTAATCACATAGTAGTGGCTTTGAGTTTGAATGCCAGAATCACAGACCAATAAATGAGTACCATACTTGGATTAACTAAGAAATTTGGAACGAACGCCAAAAAAGTTAAAAACCCTTCGATTCCGAACAACTACACCTTCGTTCCATGGATCTTCGATCCCGAATCCTGTGATGCAGCCTTTGACACCCCTTCATAAGAAACCAATGTCGGTTTGTCTAACAACAGTCGCCCCTTTGTAAGAAACCAACGTCGGTCATCCCGGGCACTCGATCTCATCTCTAGTCCTGGCTCCTCATCTTCCCCATAAATGAGATACCCTAACTCCTAGAGTTTTAAATCTACAGTGTTTTGAGTATTGACTTCACAAGTTCACAATCCGGCTAAACCTATCTTTGGTGGGCCTCGGGCCTACGCCTCCAATTCGTTTGATAATTGATATCCAGTTAAAAAAACACCCATCAGGTTAAAAAAGCCCAGTACATATAAAAATTTTTTTATAAAAATTGGGGCCCTAAGCCCTGCTTGGGTTGCTTGGATCGTTAAGTCGGCCCGAGAAGGGCCTCCGTTGGCCGTTCGAGTCTCTAAGATAATCCATTGACCACTTTAACTCTAACAGAGTCTCTCGCTCTTTCTTCACTCTCTCTGACTTTTCATTTATCTCTCTGTTCGAAGTATTCGGGGCTAGATTAGTAGATTGTTGATTGATCATAACCAGCTACCAAAACAACACTTCGACTGTTCTCTGAGCGAATATTACTAAGTATTGCTAGGCGTTGTTCTTCGAGAGGTGGGTGTTGGCTCATGGCTTTTCATTGCTAGGTTTTGACTCATACCAAAACATCACTTTGTCCTACCGTTGTTATTGTTCTTCGACTGCTACCAAGAACGCGATTCTCTTCGGCTGTTCATTGCAAGGTATTAGGTATGTCTCAAATCAACTGAACTATTTGATTGTGTGTTCACTGATTGGTAACTATTGACTGTTGAAGTATTAATTAATCTCAAATCTTTAACTTTTTTTGAACTATTGATTGGTAGCTTTGTTTTGGTATCTGGAATCTTTAACTATTTGTTTGAATTATTGATTGGTAGCTAGAATCTTTAACTATTTCTTCAAACTATATGTTAACTATCTGTTTTATTAATCATGTTTGGCTGTTGGCTGACCAATGTTTGATTCTCTAGGTTGTGGGTTGTATCTACTAATCTAAGTACTAAAAGTTAAAACATTCGATTACATAAATAAACATGGGCCTCAATCTTTTACTTCGCTTATGGTCATCAAAATGGTTTGGCCATCCTATGCTCACATTGTTGCCAAGCTTTACCAAATCACTTCTATTCTTCATGAGTTATGAATGCCTCTTAATTACTAGTCCTCTCTCTTTGTGGTGTGACAGCATGGACACCTCATATTTTTCAGTTAACTTGTGTTTCATTAGCGTACAAAATATCTTGAGATAGATCGATCTACATTTCATATGAGATATGGGATTAGCTCATAGTCTCAAAGTTTGCCAAGTTCCTACTGCTTCACATAGATATTTATTCTAATCAAAGGTTGCCTAGCTTTCACATGTTTTGACACTCTATGGTCCAGGCTTCCTCGTTGCGTTTGTTTCGTTTAAGGGGGCCGACAAATTAGAGATGTGTCTTTCTTTCCCTTCATTTATTATATATATATATATGTTTGTGGACCATTTGGTGATGTTTGGCCTCCCTGTATAATTTCTATGTATTTGTAATAGTATCCTCTCAAGAATGTATTGACAAAATCATAAGAAATATATCTTTGTATATTCACTATCTAGCTTGTATGGCTCCCTTCATTAAAAAAAAAAAAAAAAAAAAAAAAAAAAAAAAAAAAAAAACTTTTGTTTAAAACAATTGTGTGTATATATAATTAATATTAATATCCTACAACAGTCTCTTTCTTCAACAACATTCAACATGTGAAAGCGTCAAGTCTAAATATAAAATTAACGTGTATATATATACATAGTTTCCTATACATGTTAATACATAATTTACATACAAAAGTTTTATTCTAAGTGTCATGTGGTTTGGTTTTATCTTTTTTCACATGCTGGATCCCATCTAATACTTTGCTTAAAATGAGAAGTACAGTTGAAGATATGAACAGACGATATGATATACGTACGTAATAACGTAAGTTGCGAATAAGTTGGTGCATAGTTTTATTTATATATATATATATATATATATATATATATATATATATGCTACATCGATCTACACACATTTAGAGTGAATTAACACATAGTTAAGGTAAAAAATAAGCCATGGATATGATCATAACTTTGACCATACTCTAAGTTGACACTACAGCTCTCTCCCTCTTTCTACTGTTGCTTCGTATCCACTCCATCCATCTTATTCCATTTTCTTGAGTGACTTCAAATATTCCAATTCAGCATCCTCCACTATATAGCTATGACGACCCAATTCATTATCTTTATAAAATAATAAAAATGCCATAAAATTAATGCTATATATATGTTATTGATCAGCTATATATATATATATATATATATATATATATATATATATATATATATATTTATAAAAAAATTGTAGTTAGGATATTATAGGCTTATAGCTAGCTACAACCTCTATCAAAATATTATATCTCTACTAATAATTAATATATATAGTCTCTAATTAAGTGATGATGATGGACATCATGACCTAATCTTGAAAACGATTTTGCTTTAATGATATCTCAATTTACATTCAATTAATGGTTGAAAGTGATGAAGTGATTCTTCGTTCAGCAATCACTGGTGTAAGAAAGTTACCCATTGAGTATAGTGTGCAATGGCTCATGGCTGATCAGGGGCATTTTGGTAATTATGTAATACCCTAATTAGTTGCAAAGAAACCCTCCAACTGTATTAAGATGAGTGCCTGTCTTCATATGAGAGTATCCACCTAAACATAACCTAACTTGACGTCCAAGCAATCTTAATTCTTTACGTCTACAAAATACCCATTTCAATTCATTCCTACTTACCAAATAAATAACCAACAAAAGAATACTCATAAAGTCTCCATTTTTTTCTCTCTATATACCCTAAGATCAGTCTTTGAGGTGTTTCTTGATGAAAAATTAAGGTTTCACAGAAGATAAAGTTAGTAAAGAGCGATTCGATTCTTTCCCAACATCAACAAACGATCGCTCGAATTTCGCCCTTCTAGACTATCTAAATTGTAAAAGAAGTTGAAGAAGAACAAACCCATATAAAAAGCTAGAGTTGGCTAACAAATATTCTTCTTTAAAAGAGACAGAATTTACTTTTATTGGCTCTTTAATTCCTATGTACTCCAACTATTTAGCTATGACTCTTTACTAAGAATATATATGTATATATATATTAATCATTCTTTACTATTTGCTTTGCTTCGAGGATACACAAATTAGCCAACTTGGAATGAGCATGAAAATCAGCCAAACACAACAGATATGACATTGGATAATGATGAAAGCAATATCCTCCCAATAAATCATAAGAATATTATAACAAATTGCCCTTCTTGTGGACATGCCATACAACTTCAAGCCAAGGTACCATGCTCATTATTTACTTCAATTCTTCTAGTGTGTTAATTTAATTTATTTGTTGATTTATATATATCATGCATGAGTTTCTAAAAGATGATGTTGTGTTTCAAATTTAATTAGGAGTTGATTCATGATTTGCCGGGATTACCTGCCGGAGTAAAGTTTGACCCGACAGATCAAGAAATTATTGAGCATTTGAAGGCTAAGGTTGGTTGTGATGCAAATGAGCTGCATCCCCTTATTGATGAATTCATTCCTACAATTGAAGGTGAAACTGGGATTTGTTACACTCATCCTGAAAAACTACCAGGTACTTATGTTAATTTCTTAATAAATCTTCCTAATTAATTAAACTATAATTAATTAAACGAACACACTAACGAAGACACACAGGCACGGTTTGCTGTCATATATCTATATATAATATAGTATATATATATATATAATAGATCAAATTAAGATATACCTAAGATTAAATTACAATGGATGTATCAATTTTACATAGAAGCAAACTTTTATGTATCAATTCATAGAAAAATGTATGCTAGAAAAAATACAGTTTATTTTCTACGTTAAATCTAAAAACTGGAATTTTAATAAAATGAAGTGAATAATACATATCTCCTTCAATTCTCGCATACTTTAACAATCTATTGACACTATCCACATTCAATAACAATTTGCATTTACATTCATGATCAAAATTTTAAACATTTAAAGATCAAAATGAACAGCAAATTGAATAATCTATCAATAATCGATCGGATGCATGCAGGAGTTAGCAATGGTGGACAAATTCGCCATTTCTTTCACCGTCCTTCAAAAGCTTACACAACAGGCACACGCAAGCGAAGAAAGGTGCACATGGATGCCGAAAGGGGCGAAACAAGATGGCACAAAACAGGCAAGACGAGACCAGTCTTGGTGTCGGGTTCAGTCAGAGGGTACAAAAAGATACTCGTGCTCTACACAAACTATGGCCGGCAAAAGAAACCGGAGAAAACGAATTGGGTGATGCACCAATATCATCTTGGTAACAATGAGGAGGAGAAAGATGGTGAGATAGTTCTCTCAAAAGTGTTTTATCAAACACAACCAAGAAACTGTGCCTCGGGTACTCTTAAAGATTCGTCGTCGCTTGATGAGATCAAAACCGAGCCGAGGAACCCTAAAACTAAGAACTCGAGCTTCATTCAAAATTATAGTGTCGATTGTTCTTTTATGTCATATGGCATTGATCGAAGACAGACAAATAGGGGAGGCTCGGGTGATGTTATCCCGCGTTTTGTTCTTCAAAATGATACGTCTCCATTTGTTCATCTACCAACAGGATCAAGCAAAGAATGATGAGGAAAACATTTTATGTTACAATTAATTAAGATGTTAATTCTCGTAAGTAGTATGTATACAAGTTAACTAGTTAAGTGTTGAGAGTCTCACATAACTCATAAGTACCCGTTTATAAAATTTCCGGGTTCAAGTTTCAAATTAAGAATAATGTATAAGTGATAACTCTAATTGTTGCTATATCATAATCCTTTTGAATTATGTGTAAGATGAAGTGATGGTTCTTTAGTCAAGATCCATGCCATAGAACATGTTATGTAATTAATTTGGATTTTGAATTTAGATATAAATAATTGTAAATAGAAAAAATTGATATCTATGTAATCTAATAAATGAAGGTTTGTAAGTACCATGTGGCACTCAATTAGACACCTTTTGGACTCCGTTTCCCGCTCAAACTATCTCCACATTATTAAATTATTCAAACCATAATTTTAATAAATTGTACCAATTAATGGCATGAGTGAATTTATTGCAAAGCATAAGAATTAATTTGTATACATAATGACGTTAATAAATTATTCTGACCGTTGTAGTTGTTTTCATTGCGAGACTTTTTTTGGTTTTTTTTATATGTAAATTGTAACTAGCATTCTCAAGAGCATGTAATGAGATAATCTCTTTGTTCTAATAAATAAAGCTTTCTAGGGACATTTGTCATGTTAATAGACCATCTCAATTTTGTTTTTCTCTCTTCTCTCTTATTAAATACATGTTTTGAATTAAGAAAAAAATATTTTTTTTAATACATTAAAATTATATTAATATCCAAAAACACACTTTTTTTCATCCCGTGTAATACACGGGGTACTAACATAGTATTTAATATAGTGGGTATTAATACTAGAGCGCGCATAATTTGAATTATGTATGAAAAAATTTTTATATTATTGATCGAATATAATTTGAATTATATTAGTGTGTAAAAGATTTCAATTATAAATAAAGCGCCTATATATTTGTTTACCGATAAAATCAACAAGTACGTACTTACACCAGAAGTGACAAAATATGCATGTGAAACCACGTTTGAACAACTGACACATAATTATAATATTTGTATTTGATACTTATAGTTCTCTTGTATTTGGCGCTATAGAGCTACTTAATCGAGTCCAACACGACATGTATATATAACACTGCTATGACCTCAATATTTATGCATGTAGTTTAGAAAAGTTTTGTTATACAAAAAGATCTAGTGACACAACCGGCCTGTTACATGTCTACTTTCTGTTTCGATGTATGATTCAATATAATTTTATTTGTTTTATTTGTTTTATTAATTTAAATAATTTGAATAATGTGTTTTTCATTTTTTTTCAAGGAAATAAACTTATTTTGCTTTAACGATCACATCTACCAATTTTTTTCGTCGGTCGCTCAAGCTTTCTTTATGCTCCTTTCACAAACTCATCCTCTTCTTAATTTCACATGTACATCTTCCCTCTTTGAGTGCGATTAGGGTTGTAAAAAAGCCGAACTGAGCTTGAGCTTGTTGGGCTCAACCTTAGCTTTTTTAAAAGCATTATTTTCGAAACTTGAGATGGCTTGTAAGACAAATTTCAAGCCCAAGCTTATGATTCGGCTCGTTTAATTTTTTAGCTATCAATTTATTTAATTTTAATACTAATTTTAAATATAAGAGTAAATTACGGTTTTGGCACATGTGATTTAAATGTTTTAACTATTTTGGCCCAAAAATAGAATTTTCTATCAATTCAACCCTTGTGGTTTAGACAATAATTGTTTTGGCTCCTCAAACTTAACTATTATAACGGTTTTGGCCAAATACCTAACTATTGTTGAGGGCCAAAAACGTTAGTTATCTAAACCACGGGGGCTGAATTGATAAAAGATTATATTTTGGGCCGAAATAATAAAAACACTTAAAACATAGGGGCCAAAACCGTAATTTACTCTAAATATATTATACTTTTCAAATATAACATAAAATATATGATTAATTTTACATATAAAACTAATTAATTATACAAACATACACTTAATAAAATAAATAATAATTGTATAAATAAAAGTTCGTTTAGGATTGCAGGACAATTCTAGCTTGATATGTTAAGCTTGAGTTCAATATGTTATGCTTGGGTTCAAGCAGCATTTTATGTGCTTGAGCTCAAACTCGTTTAGGCTTGGCTGATTCAAGCTTTTACCAATCTGACCTCGAGTAGTTCATGAGTTTAGTTTTATGAGTACTGCAACTCAAAGTAAATAATCAATCCTATATGTGTCACTAGATGTAAAGTTAATCTTCATCTGACACTTTTTCAAATCTCAATCAATAAGATACTAATGAGCATGTGTGATGTGTGTTCGTATTTAGTTACCTAATAGCTTCTGTTAATAACTTGAAACTAAATATATTAATCGTGTTGACCAACATATTTTTCATATTTATTTGACCTTACGTGAATTCGTGCATTCATCACTATGGTTGTTAGGACCGAGCTTTTACCCTTCATTCAGTTTTACAAAGTGCTTTAACGCAATTAGTTGTCTCATTTAAAGATTTAAAGATATTAGGTATAGTCTTCCCGGTAAAGGGAGAAATGCTTTTAGGGCTTTAGCCCGGCCCCGATGTATGTATCTTATGACTTATGTTACACTAAATGGGCCTTACCCGTATATTTGGCCCAACAATAGCCGTATGTTGGTTTTGAAAAAATGAACAGTTGTTCATGCCTTACCCGTATGCCGTATATCAACCGAGGCTATTGTTGAGTTTAGACTTTAGATTTACAAGTGGACTATTTTGGGTAACTATAAATAAACAAATATTCATTTTTTCAAGAACCGTACTTTTCAAAAAAAAATTTCAGGAATCATGTTTTATATTATAAAAGGTAAGTTGGTAAAATTAATCTTTTAAACGTATCTGGTTATTTAGTTAGTCATTTATTCGCTAATTCACCATACTGTCCAGAAAGGTTTTTAGTAAAATAAAAAAAAAAGATGTACATAATTTAATATGTATACAAACAATGAGGGTGGGTATTCGATTCAATTGGTAGAGTAGGTGTTAATGTAATGTTGTTACTATAAGATCCTGGTTTCAAGTTCCATCAAAGGTGAATTTGATATAATTTAAATTGTCAACACAAAATGTTTGTACAATCCTCGCAAAGTTATAGGTTCGAACACCGTCAATAGATTGGTGAGATATTATTACACGTGTGTACGTGTTCACACAATTCATAGAAAATTAAAAGTTATTATTTATTTCTTGCATTAATCATTCGGCTTATAGCCTAGTGGTACTCCTTGACCACGAGCAATGGGAGGTCTTGGGTTCGAGTCTCATCTGGAGCTAAAAATGTTCTGGGTGAGCTAGGGGGTTTCTCAGTGTAAGTTTCCTCCTAAATGGTGTGGCAGTTCCTCGATTCGGCACTCGCCAACGCCCTGCTTTAAATGTTTCCGGGGGTTGGTAGCGGTCTGTGGTCGCAGCGCGTAGGTTGTTGGGTCCGAAGACTTGTTTAGCTGTTCAAAAAAAAAATTATTTCTTGCATGAACTATAAAAACCTATATGTTTACACAAGTGTAAAAAAATTCTTTTAAGCACATGCGAACACACATAAAAATTCTTAAAGTTTTCATAATATTTTGAGGTTTCAAGATTATAGACATACATATATGTGTGTTTAACATATTTTTTAAGAAACCCTTAGTTGAAAGTAGTTGAAAGTGTTAAAATTAAAATTTATAACCGATATTTCAGATTAGTAAACATTAATTTATTGTTTTAGTATAACTTGTTATGTTGCATAAGATATATGCAGGTACAAGGAGTTAAAGTGGAAAAGAGGAAAAGATGAAGGGCTGAGTTGTAACTTGAGATTATAAAAATGCTGAGAAGATATGGATGAAGTCATTCATACATCTCAACTTTTAGATGAGAGAGAAGTTCTCAGAGAGCTCTTTCACCGATGTCTTCTTCTTCTTTCTAGTTCTTGATATTTTAGACTTTACAAATTAGAGAGTTAAGATCTATATGTAGAATAGATCTTCTGGTATAGTTGTTGATATAGATCATCTCAGATCTGTATATGTTGTTAAGTAGAATCTGTTGGATTGGTTCTTAGATATGAGATTGATTAGTTTGTTTGTCGATCTATTTTAGGTTTTGTATTCTTGTTCATAGATCGAGTTGTATTTTTGGTTTGAACATCTTATAGTTCATATTTCTGTATTGTTTTGTTTGGTTTATTAATCACAGATTCGTGTGAATCTGTAAGTTGGAAGATATCGTGTTTTTTGACACGGTATCAGAGCTCATATCGAGCTCCGACTGTCAGATCTTGGGTGTATCTGTTCGTTTTTCCGCTACGTTCTGAAAGATCTATATGGAGAAAATCATGGCTCCCGTTGAAGCCTAGGGTTTGATGTTTAACCTTGTTCAAAACTTTGCTCCGGTCGAAGCTGTGATCCTATATAGAGCATAAAAAGGAAACACGGTAACCGTGTTCCGCACACTTTATTTGTTGTGTGTGTGTTGAAAAATCACCACTGTAAGTCTTCTTTCATATCTCTATTTTTTGTTCTAGATCTTTATTTTTTGCGGCAAAGGAGTGCTCTGTAAGTATTTTTCTTTTCTTTAGGCATTATTGGGTCGGGTTAGGTGGACCGACATTGTTATCGCATTTCTTGAGATCTAGGCATTCTTTAGGGATCTGAGTCAGTAAATTGCTCATACAAATGTAGTGCAGACCTCACCATTTCTAGAAGTTGATCTACCACTAAAAGTGGTGTGAATGCCTGGCTCTGGTTTTGGTTGATAATCTGCACGACTTGTAAGATTGAGCAATTCACAATCTCGGTGTTGCATGCATCAAAGTTATATGTGTGTTGTGATTGTGGTATATTTTTTTTTACTATCTGACTTGTTTGTTTCTGTTTTAGCTTAAGTATAATTGGTTGTTTCTTTCACTTGTATTACCTGGTTTCTTGCTCTTAATTGTGGTGTATTAATTTCAAACATGTCTGAGTCAACTACCTCTGAGACCCTAATTAGTAAGTTAGATGTTGGTGATCCATTGTATTTACATGCAAATGATTCCAACAGTCTAACTATAGTAACCATCAAACTAAAAGGAACTGATAACTATTTAGTTTGGTTAAATGCTATGAACTTGGCATTAGAAGTTAAAAACAAATTTGGTTTTGTGGATGGGTCGTGTAAAAGATCATTAGAAAATGATGTGTTAGCCAAACAATGGGACATATGTAATTCAGTAGTTTTATCATGGATTTTAAATTCTATTTCTGAGGAACTATACCTGGGTCAAGTGTACTCAAGGTTAGCACTGAACTATGGCAAGATTTAAAAGAAACATATGACAAAATAGATGGATCAGTTATTTTCAATATACATCAGAAAATTAACTCTTTAACTCAAAATGAAAGTACAGTTTCTGAATATTATCACAGATTAAACACCATGTGGAAACAATTTGATGCCATGGTTCAGCTACCCTCTTGTTCCTATAATGCCTCTAAAGAATTTAATGATTTCAATCATATGATAAAACTAATGCAGTTCCTAATGGGTCTTGATGAGATCTATCAACCAGTTAGGACTAGTCTGCTGACCCGAGATCCTCTTCCAACCATTAAAATTGCTTTTTCAATCATATCTAGAGAAGAGTCACACAGAAATAGTGGTAACACTTCTGGTACAAAAGTTCAAAATGTAGGCTTTGTGTCTAAATCACAACAGTCCTTCTCTAATAACAAAAAGTTTGGAAGAGGACCCAACCCAAATTTAAAATGTACTCACTGTAATATGATTGGTCATACAACAGAGAGATGTTATGAATTGGTTGGTTATCCACCAAATTTTAAAAAGAAAGTTGGAAATCCCAAATCCAACAACTCTATTATGGGTGGTAACAAATCCAGTTCTACATCCTCTTCTTCTTTACCATTCACTCCAGAACAGATAGCTAAGATCATTGGCTTGGTGAATCAAGCTGAGACTGTCAAGAATACAGAGGCTACTAGTTCTGGGGTTGGAGGTAAAACAGTTGGTTTCTTTAGTTGTTCTAGTTCATTTAACTCAAAATTTATAAATGGTTAGGTTATTGATTCTGGTGCAAATCAACATATGGTTAAGAAAGACACAAACTTAATAAATTGCATAGATATATCCAGCTATAATGTTAGTGTTGGACACCCAAATGGAACTAGAGCAAAAGTAACTAAAATTGGAGACATGAAACTAACTCAAGATATAGTCTTAACTAGTGGATTAGTTGTACCAGACTTTTGTGCAAATTTGTTATCTGTACATAAACTAGCCAAGGATAATAACTTGGAGGCTGTTTTTAATGAAAATAGTTGTTATATTCAGGATTTCAAAACAAAGAAAATCCTGATGACTGGTAAACAAAGTGATGAGCTGTACTTCTTTAATAAAGATGAAACTACTGTTAAGGTGTGCTTAAGTGTTAATAATAATTTTGATTTATGGCATAGTAGATTAGGACACCCATCAATTGAGGTGTTAAAAGTATTAAGACATACTTTAAAAATTGATTCCATAAATGAATCATATCCCTGTGAAGTTTGTCATAGGGCTAAAAAGTCAAGAATTCCATTTCCTCTTAGTGATCATTTATCTAAAGAAGTAGGTGACTTAGTCCATCTTGACGTGTGGGGGCCCTATAAGGTAACTAGTAAGGAAGGTTTTAAGTATTTCTTGACTGTAGTCGATGATTTTTCAAGGTCTGTTTGGTGTTATATGCTAAAAAGTAAAGAAGAGGTTTATCAAAATATAGTTAACTTCTGTGAATTAATAAAAACCCAGTTTCATAAAGTTGTTAAAGTTTTTAGAAGTGATAATGGAAGTGAATTTGTGAACAATCATTTGAATGTGTTTTTTCAATCTAAAGGAATTTTACATCAAACAACATGTACATATACCCCACAACAAAATGGAATAGCTGAGAGGAAACACAGGCACTTATTAAATGTTGCTAGATCATTATTGTTTCAAGGGGGATTACCCCTTAACTTCTAGTCATAATGTGTTTTAACTGCTGTCTATTTAATTAACAGGATCCCTACTTTAGTGTTGGAGGGTACGAGTCCATATGAGGTCATGTTTGGTTTTCAGCCCTCTTTTGCTCACCTGAAAAATTTCGGTTGTTTGTGTTACAGTACTGTTTTAAACAATTTAAATAAATTTTCCAATAAAGCAGAAAAATGTGTTTTAATCGGATATTCAAATGTTAAGAAAGGATACAAGTTGTGGAGTCTTGATAACAAGACTGTTTTATTTTCTCGAGATGTCAAGTTTTATGAAAATATATACCCTTTCAAAGATTCTGATATTATAAATACTAAAACTGATTTAAACACTTTATCTGATTTAAATACTTTAATTTTTTTGATAATATTGATTTTAATTTTTCTGGTGAGAAAAAATCCCAATGATGATGAGGGGGCAATGATGTCTCAACAATCATGTGACCAAAACCAGCAACCACTTAAATTACCAGAAACGGGTGGGTCCACACAGCATGATGCTGAGGCTGGAACCATTTCTCAGCAGCCATCAAGCTCTGAATCCTCTAGTTCTGGTCATCTTAGTGAAGAGGTAGGTTCTGGTCATCATGTTTTAGATATAAATGATGAGATTAGCCTATCTGAGGGTAATGTTGGTGGTTCAGATATTGAAAATGTGACTGTTTTGGCTAAACCAACAAGAACTTCATCTAGGATCTCTACTTTCCCACAAAGTTCAGTGATTTTGTAGTAGAAGGAAAAGTCAAGTATGGATTAGAGAAAGTAGTAAACTATTCAAACTTATCTACAGAAAATTATTGTTTTGTAGCAAGTTTGAATAAAACTGTCGAACCCAAGTCTTATATTGAAGCATCTAAAGATCCATGTTGGGTAGAAGCTATGAATAGTGAAATGGAAGCTTTACATAGGAATAATACATGGATCTTAGTTGATCTTCCTGTTGGTAGAAAACCTATAGGCTGTAAGTGGGTCTATAAAATAAAATATAAGTCAACAGGAGAAATAGAAAGATACGAAGCTAGATTAGTAGCTAAGGGTTTCAATCAAAGAGAGGGTATTGACTTTGATGAAACGTTCTCACCCGTTGTTAAAATGGTAACAGTTCGATGTGTTATTAATTTAGCTTTACAACATAATTGGTCTTTATTTCAAATAGATATTAATAATGCTTTTTTGTATGGAAATCTAACTGAGGATGTGTATATGAGTCTACCTGAAGGTTATTACTCAAAAAATGAGACTAAAGTTTGTAAATTGATCAAATCCTTACATGGATTAAAACAAGCCCCAAGAAAGTGGTATGAAAAATTAAGTAGTGTTCTAGTTAATAATGGGTTTGTTCAAAGTATTTGTGATCATTCATTATTTATAAAATCAGTTGGATCAGTGTTCATAATCTTACTTGTATATGTAGATGATATTGTAATAACCGGGAATAATAATGTTGAAATTGCTGCTGTTAAACAATTTCTTAGTACAAATTTTCTAATAAAAGATCTTGGTATTTTAAGATATTTCTTAGGGATTGAAGTATTATATTCTGATAAAGGAATATGTTTATCACAGAGAAAATATTGTCTTGAACTTCTTGTTGAGTTTGGTTATTTGGGATGTAAGCCTATTAGTACTCCTATTGAACAACACTTTGTGGTTTCGACAAAGTGTAAGGAAAATGAGACTTTAATAGAAAATATAACCGAGTTTCAAAAATTAATTGGTAAACTCATTTATCTTTCTTTAACCAGACCTGATATATCATATTCGGTACAATTTCTTAGTCAATTTATGCATGCTCCCACCATTGCTCATCTTAAGATTGCTTTTAGAGTTCTTAGATATTTAAAGTTGTCTCCAGGAACTGGTGTATTCTTTAATAAAGTAAATATTTTAACTTTAAAAGCATATGTAGATGCTGACTGGGGAAAATGCCTGATTACTAGAAGATCAATTACAGGTTTTTGTGTGTTTCTTGGAGGATCACTTGTAAACTGGAAGAGTAAAAAGCAAGCAACAGTCTCTCGATCAACTGCTGAGGCAGAGTATCGAGCATTATGTGCAGTTGCTTGTGATTTAATTTGGCTAAAAAATATTCTTACTGAATTAAAATTAGAGGTTAATCTTCCTATTAAGATATTTTGTGATAATCAAGCAGCTATTGCAATCTCATCAAACCCGGTTTTCCATGACAGAACTAAACATTTTGATATTGACCTGCATTTTGTGAGAGAACAAGTATCAGCAGGTGTAATTAAAGTTGAAAAAATTGAATCTCATAATCAACTTGCTGATGGGTTTACAAATGGATTAATTATTAATCAACATAAAGTTTTTTTTAATGGTTTGGGTCTTTTAGATATGTTTACCATCTGAATTATAGGGGGATGTTAAAATTAAAATTTATAACCTATATTTCAGATTAGTAAACATTATTTTATTGTTTTAGTATAACTTGTTATGTTGCATAAGATATATGCAGGTACAAGGAGTTAAAGTGGAAAAGAGGAAAAGATGAAGGGCTGAGTTGTAACTTGGGATTATAAAGATGCTGAGAAGATATGGATGAAGTCATTCATACATCTCAACTTTTAGATGAGAGAGAAGTTCTCAGAGAGCTCTTTCACCGATATCTTCTTCTTCTTTCTAGTTCTTGATATTTTAGACTTTACAAATTAGAGAGTTAAGATCTATATGTAAAATAGATCTTCTGGTATAGTTGTTGATATAGATCATCTCAGATTTGTGTATGTTGTTAAGTAGAATCTGTTGGATTGGTTCTTAGATCTGAGATTGATTAGTTTGTTTGTCGATCTATTTTAGGTTTTGTATTCTTGTTCATAGATCGAGTTGTATTTTTGGTTTGAACATCTTATAGTTCATATTTATGTATTGTTTTGTTTGGTTTATTAATCACAGATTCGTGTGAATCTGTAAGTTGGAAGATATCGTGTTTTTTGACAGAAAGCTTAACCTTTAAAGTTTAAACTCATTTTAAAAACATATATTAAAATAATAACAAAATGATGTGTTGTGCATATTACATTATAATTTTTTTAATTTATATTGAGAAAAAGCATGTGATCCAAACTAATCAAGGGGTAAAGAAATAATATTTTTTTCTTCTTTATTGATGAAGTCATATTTTTCTCGTTTTCTTTTATTTTTTTGATTAAATCATTGTTCAAATAAATCAGTTCTCTCCGCTAGATCAATGGATTTTATAAAATCATAAGTTTTTTTTTTATGTGTCATGTAACCAATGCAACTTACACATGAGTCCAAACCAAAATCCGATTGGTTAATACAGTGTTATAATCAATTAAGCTTAGTACGTACACTACATTTTAACTAATCATACATCTATACACACACAACTAAAATTCCAAAATACCTGCTCTTTTGTTGATTATTTTCAGTTTTACATCTTGTTAATTTTCTTGGTCATATGTTAAATATTAGGCTGTTCAAGTGGTTTGCACATATCCGAAAAAAACATAAATATACAACTCTTTAAATACTGTAACATAACTAGCTAAATTTTAAACTTGAGCAAATTCAGCTTACACAAGTCTAAAACTCAGTTAGGAGCGGTTATTTTTTACATAATTAATCAAAACTAACGTATTTAAAATGAACACCCAAAGTATGCAGCTTTTATAAATGTGTCCTATAACAACTCAAAGTTTACATGTGTAAATTCAGTTCACGCATTTACAAAACTCATATCTATTTACAAAAATAACCAAAACTTACATGTTTTAAATGAATACTCAAAAATATACAACCCCCTTGCATACGTAACAAACTAGATTTAGAATCATCATTTTTCCCTCTCATATTTAAAAAAACAAAAGTATGGAAAATGAAGGGTAAGATGAGATGAGTTTTAATAGTTAATCTCACTGAGATGAGGTTAACAAAAAAATATATACATGTGTGTATATACGCACATACTATAGGGGGATGTCTACATGATACACAAAGAACAAAACACACTAACACAATAATGATAATTAAATCATTTGTTATGGGTCAAGTATGATTGATTTTAACTAATCATTAAACTTATTCAACTTTAAACTTAGATTCAAAACCGGTTAAAGTGTTAAACATTAAACTTGTAATATTGTATTTATCGTGCACCTCTCTTTTTATAAGAGTAAAGGGCCGTAGAATTTTTTTTTAATATATATGGTGATGCGACATATGTTCAATCATTCAACGAGCGTTTTAAATCATGCATTAACTATATTAAATATTTAATTCATTCGCGTCTTTTATTTTATATAACTTGTCATTTGTTTCAATTTATTTTCTCCGGTGAGATAACTACATATTATATTCTTTGTGATATTGTTATATATGTACAGTTTAAAAATCAGTGTATAGCTTTAAAACTTAAAAGTTATAGTAAACAAACTTTTTTGTCTTTTCAAATGTTTTAGAATATAATGTATATACATCTTAAACATTAGCATTTATTTTGCTATCTGTATTTATTAATTTTTTTTATTTATAAATATACATATCTTTTTATAATATAATTTTAAAAAAATATATTCTTTTATGTTAAATAATAAGAAATATTAAAGAAAAAAATAACTTCCGATAAATCTGAAGGTGCTTGGCGTGCGAGATTTGGAATGATAACCTCCGAGAGCCTGTTTAGGAGTGTTCAGTTTTCGAATATGACTCGAAAAAATCGAAATTAGATTCGATTTCAATTTGAAAAACACTAAGTCGAAATTCGATTCGGATTTTCATATTCGAATTCGATTCGATTTGTATTATAATATCGAATATCGAGTTTAAATTATTTATATATTTTTTTATACACACAAATAGTTACTATATTTAAAAAATAGGATTTTAAATTAAGTGGTTTAGTTTATAAAAACTATAAGATTATTACACAAATGTCAATTTTAATTATAAAATACTCATAATTTTAACACTTTTAAATATGTCAAACCTAAACATTAACAACAAAAACATAAATCATGAAGCTCGGAAAATTGATCATTTTGTTTGTTAATTTCTATTATTTTTATTACTTGTTACTTTATGTTTTTTGTATGTTATCACTGGCATTATATATTAAATTTTTATCATTTATTAGCTTAAATGATATTTCTAATATTATAACTTAAATGTTGGTTATTTGATATTTAGATGCTTAAGGTTTTAATTATTTGATATATCGAATATATAAAGATAACTAGTATAAACAATTTTTTAAATTAAATTCAAATTAAACCAATTTGAATTCTAATCGAATTTGAATTCGAATGCACTTAAAAAATTCAAAACTCGAAATCATTCGAGCTATTCGAAATTCAATTCGATGAACAACCTTGTATCAGACTCATGAATTGGATTCGGTTCAAGAAACGACCCATTGACCACATAAACCCAGCTTCAAAGCCCTTAATTACAACCCCCTTTCTCGCTGTCTTTGTGATTTCGAGCAACCGGTGACTGCCACCACTCCGCCATCTGCTTGTTTACTCACAACCAGTTCGTTTCCGGCGGTTTGCTGGATTGTTGCAGTAGCCATCAGGTTAGGTTTCATCATGTTAATTTTTTAAATTTTGTTTCTTTATGATTTAAGTTATCGTTTAATTTGACCTCTTATTAGTTGTTTCCAGGTTCAAGAATCGAAATTGCTAATTCCTAAATTGTAAACCCTAAAATTAGTTGTAACTTGTAAGGAATATGTGTAGTTTAAATAAGTGTTGATGGATAATTATTTAACTTTTGTGAGATTCACACTTACCATCCACTAATGATGCTGCTGAATATGATAAGTTGAATGGTGTTTATGTCTTCTCATACTTTGCTTTTGCTAATATCACACTAATGGCTAAACTTATGCTTTATTTACACTTTGGTGTGCCGTAAACTTCAAAGTAAAGAAAACTACACTTTTTATTGTTCTAAAAAGTAATCATGGCATTACTTATCTTGATCAAGTAGATTATGATGTTTTTGAAAGTTAAAAATAAAATGGAACAACAAAATCGATTTTGATCCGGCATGGTATTTGATTCATTTTGATTAGGCACGTTTTTTATCCAACCCACTTTTGCCCCCTGTGACAAACATTTATAGATCGTCATTCCCTATGATGCTACCACTCATCAGTTGAGCTACCTGTAATTTCCATTGTTACAAGTTTCTTCTTCTCTTTAAGCATCTTCTTAGTTAAATTTAGGTAAATAATGGATTATGTAGATTCTATTGGAAAACATACATATACTGTTATACTTGATTGATTGGCCATGCATTTTGAACTTGAAATAGATTGTTAAATTGGCAAATTTCATTTCAAAATGTTGTAATTTTTAAATGTTTCAACAAATTTGTGGTATATGTACACAGTATTATAAAAAGTGCTGTGGATTTTATGGCTATCAATGTAAAAGTGATATAAATTTTGTGTGTGCTTTCTTTCTTTCTTTCTTTCATTTTTTTTTTTGGGTTCTTATATGCTACCTTTGCAGACGGAAGAATTGGTAGGATCAACGTTTTGCAAAATGGCGATTTCAAAACCAAATCTTTCAAGGATAAATTGGTGTTCTCTGAAGTTAATAGCTAGTTCAAATGTAAATAGAGTTCGTGATTTAAAATACAATTCATTTTGCACCATGATTGAATGCCAGAAAGCTGATGATGATGATGATGATAATCCAATAGAGGTAACTGAATCTCCTGATCTTCCGATTTGGGTTAGAACTATAGAAAATGATAGCCTGGTCACAAAGTCCCTGGAAGATGAATTTGTGCTCCCTTCTGTATCTTATTGGATTGAAAATTATAAGAGAGGGGAGACCAAAGAATACAATAAAATTACTGTAGGAAACAAGGATGAGAATGATATGAAAAAGATAGCTAAAGTACTAGTGAAGCTTTATGAATCAGTTGACTCTGTTGTACAAGCTTTAAATGACACTAATGTTATTCCATCAGAAAGCTTAGTTGTTCAAATGCTGAAAAGGTTTGACAATAACTGGAAATCTGCTTATGGTGTCTTTATTTGGGCTGAATCGCACATGGGTTCCAAGTTTTCGCCTGATATGTATGACTTATTGGTTGATTGTTTGGGAAAATCAAAGAAGTTTGATCTGATGCGGCTAGTGGTTAAACAGATGCTTCAAATCGGAGACCATTATGTTACAATAAACACTATGGCAAAGGTTATAAGGAGATTTTCAAAGGCTGGGCTACATGAAGATGCAATAGATGAGTTTAGAAGAATTGAGCAATTTGGGGTTAAAAAAGATATTTCAGCATTTAACATATTAATTGATGCATTAGCTAAAGAAAAGAACACTGAGCGTGCTCATGATATATTTCTTGAGTTCAAGGATGAAATATCTCCAAATGCTCATACTTTTAATTCATTAATCCATGGTTGGTCTAAAGCACGGGATATTGAAAAGATTCAAACCACCATGGAGCAGATGAAGGAACAGGGGATTAATCCTGATGTTGTTTCTTATACATCTTTGATAGAAGCTTATTGTTGTGAAAAAGATTTCAGAAAAGTGGATCATGTTTTAGAGGAAATGCAAGCAAACGGGTGCCCTCCGAATATCATTACGTACACTATTTTAATGCATGCACGTGGGAAGTCGAAGGAAACTGATGAAGCTTTAAAGATTTATGAGAAGATAAAGTCTACTAATTGCGTGCTTGATACATCATTTTTCAATTCTTTAATTTTTATACTGTCAAAAGCTGGTAGACTAAAGGATGCACGTGAAGTGTTTGATAAAATGCCTGACCAAGGAGTTAAACATGACACACAAACGTATAACACCATGATCACTAGTGTTTGTGAGCACACTCAAGAAGAGAATGCACTTAAGCTGCTACATGAGATGGAGAAGTGTGGTGTCAAACCAAACTTTGACACTTATGCGCCATTGTTAAAAATGTGTTTAAAGTTGAAAAGAATGAAGGTGGTTTCTTTCTTGTTGAGTCATATGCAGGACAATAATGTTAGTGTTGGACTTGGAACATATAGCCTTTTGGTTCGTGGGTTTTGTAAGAATAATAAACTTAAACATGCATGCTTGTTTTTGGAAGATGCAGTAACGAGAGGATTTGTCCCTTATGATACAATGTTCAAGTTGCTAGAAACCAAGCTTGAAAAAGAGGGAATGACTGAAGAGATGAAGAGGATACAAGAATTGAAGCTAATACAACCAACCATAAAGAATACGACTTCAACTCGGGTTTAGGTTTGTCTTCATCAACTGTCATTAAACCCGTGCATATTTTGCTTTTGATTGAAGGGCTTGGCCACGGAAAATTTTCTAAAAATGTCATAAATTGTTTAGACTGGAATACTAGACATAAACAAAACCAATAATACATATATTTTAGTTCAAGCTTCACATCTGTCAACCATAATACTATCTCCTTAGCACCGTAACTTATGCTCTACAAACACACCTCCAATTATCCCACCAAACGTTTTCATATCATGACATCAAATCATCTTCACAACGGGCCCTATTGGAGGCTCGCCATTTGGACATCTAGAGGTTTTTGTGCCATTACTTCCCTCAGTCAATGAAAAACCGAAGAGTCTGCAGCTGTTGGAGGAAGTCAAAACTGGGTCCTCTTGTTGACTTTTCAATGGGCTAAAGAAATCTTGATAGTTTTGACTCCTCAATGGTTTCATCTTATCACCATAACGCACAGCACAAGTGTTGGGAGCTTGATTGATTGCTTGCTGGAACCGTAAAACAGATGAAGGTGAAGACGATGATGAAGGATGAATCCACAAATTTCCAGAATTTGATGCCCTTTCACAAAATTGTAGATTTGAAGTTATTTCTTGACCTTGCAAGACCCTATTGAATCTTGAAGACTCCCCAGAGTGTACACTTGTTTGGTTCGTGATATCATTCCCCAATAGAGATATTTCAGGAGAAGGATAAAGACTGTATATTTCTTGACCTTGCAAGACCTTGTGGAATCGCATTGAATCCCCGAAGTCTGATGCTTCAGTTGACTCATCTGTAAGAATTACATAAAAAGAAGCATTTTCTGTTCAACATCTGTTTCTTTTATAGAATATAACATGTTTTTATTAAAAAAAAAGAGTATAATACAAACCTTTTAGAACGGCCAAATCTGAAGGAAAATCGGTTCGTGTTCTCTTCATTAAGGGTGATATGAACCTTCCTATATCTGAAACGGAACTACATCGATAGATCTCCCATGGGGAAACCCTATTATGCCTTCCTATTTCCCCACAATCCCAACTAACCTGGAAATAAGACGTAAACAACAAAGCTAGTACGGTGACATTTGATAAATAGCCAATGGCTGGAAGGGTATTTTAGACATTTGAAAAATAACGATGAGTGATTCATACCGCCAAGCACCTCCATTTTGATCCTGGCCACCTAGCAGGATCGATATCATTATAGCCAGTTATGATTCCTGTGCACCTGTTAGAAGAAACCGAGTTGCTTATCTTGCACAATTTATTTTTAAATGTTTTAGAAATCGTAGTATTTGCCAAACCTTCTGTCTCCTGCATCTTCTGTTTCGACCCGCATTTCAAATCTCATTCCAGGAGAAAATGAATTCTCAAGACTCTGTAGAAACCGATTATATGGCACTATGAACTCTGATGAACCACCCCTAGAATACGTGGTTGAAGTTAAAGTGTCAAAATGGTTATTTTGCAAACGAGACACTTAAAAACCAAAAACTTAGTTACCTCGGATTGTAATAGACACTGAACGACTTCCTTTGAGATATAGAGTTGACAACAGTCCTAAAATCAAAGTTGTTCAACCGATGACCAAAGAACGACGGCAAGCTTAAAGCCGGTTTTACTTGTGTGGCTCTTCGGATCCCTAGCCTTAGTACCCCATCATCGCCTCTAAACACGAAAGCATTAGAACACAATGCAAAATGACCAAAGTAATCGTTGTGTTTCTAGCTCTTGTGTACCTTAGAAAAAGAACCGCGTCTCCGCATACAAGCTTCTTCTTGTTAACAAACGCGCTCCAACCAGTTGTGAGCAAATGCCTTCGAGGTTGTCCTGCTCAGATACAGTATTGAGTAACATGTTTTGCAAGTCTAGTGTTTTGTTTGTGTGTTTGGCATATAACAATGGTCTGCAAATATTTCTAACAAAGACAAAGGGTAAACTAGCAATTGACGTTATACCGCGATAGATGTGTCGGAATTTCCATTCGAACCCGTGAAGATCTTTAGCTACAAGCTCCTGTGAAGGCCTCTGTTGTTTATAATCCTACAATAAACAACACGCAAACGATATTAGGCAAGCATTTTTACAATGACTAACACAAAATTTTGGTCTCTATGCTTGGTTTCGAAGAACTACCAGGGGCGGAAAACAGTCTTCGGCTGCCCGACGTGGAACCGAGAACCCTCCATGAGTGCTAGTATCAGATGCGGTTAGGGTCTTGCAAAACATATGTGGCGTTGTGGACCTTTCAATCAACTCATTATCATCTTCTGTAAATCCTACACCACCTCCCCCTTCACCAACTGCATGCCATTTTTGCTCCAGCTGTTTGACAAATTGAACAAATGGACAATAACAGATGAAGATCAGCTAAATTTTGACTCTCATAAGTCAACCTTTAAAAAAACTACTGGGTTCCGTTTATATTCACGTAAGAGAAACAAACATATGAACATGAGTTTAGTTTGACCATATCTACCTGCAACAAAACTGATTAGACAAAGAAGACTAAACTTATGAGAAATATTAAAGATTTTGAAAGGGAGTTGAATGAAATCTGAAACTTGATTTGTGTGTAGTGATTTTATAACGAAGTTTAACTAAAACATAATTCATTATTATCACTTTAAAGAAAATTATTACTAAACTATAATCAATTTCACATGTTTTCTTTTAGTCACTTAATTATGAAAAATTTAACGTTTATGAAAATTCACACACACACATATATATAATATATTGTTAAAAAAATGTATTTAGAGCAACATTGAAAGTTAAGGTTTGCATATTTTTAAATTGCTATTTAATCTAAAAGTTGAAATCAAACTGTAGAAAAAAATTGGTAAAAGATAATCATAACTTTTGTATACTTATTATTAAGTTTCCTTGCTTTTTAAAACGTTTATAACTTTTATTTAATACATTATTCTTTATAAAATTTTGCACCATAAAAACAATCGTATTTTCAATTTTTAAATCAAGTATAGTATCATCATAAACAAACAAACAAACTTACCCAGTATATTTTCACTTTTTAGTAGGGTATGGGGTGAAAGATAGACACAAACCTTACTCCTATCTCAGTTGGGATATATAGGCTACTCCGAAGGAGTCCCGGTTAAAGTTATCGTTTGAAGTTGATCATCCCAACATTTTTAACGTTATTTTTCACAAAATAAGTAAAATAACGTTAAAATTAGTGCAATATTACTTTGGCCCCATGAGGGCCCACACATATATAAATTATATGTGTGCACCGCAAATGGGGCGTATGTCATCATATAAAAAAATTAATATAAATTATGTTTTTAAGCTTTTTTTGTTTTTTTCCTAACGTATCATTATGCCATTCTGCTCAACGTTATATCTTTTAGCCATGAATTATGAAAAACATAATAAATGAAATAACATTATTGTATATTTTTAATATGTAAAATACAATGAATAAATAATAACAAATTTATCTATTAAATATAAAAAATAATAACAAAATAATACGAAATATTCTAAAATGTAAAACACAATAACTAATATATATAAAACAGTAACATATATATGTGTTTTCTATCATGATGAGTTCAAAAATATACAATAGCGAAATAACAACATTGTCCGCCATGACAATGGGCATCGTTTAAGCCAAACATTTGGTAATCATGTTCCATTACGTAGTTGTAAAATTTTGTCCCATATCATGTCTAACAAATTTGGTATACTTGTTAACTTGTTAAAGGCTTTTTACGGTTTTAAATATTTTATAACTTCTTTATATAACAACTATTATATATTAAAAGATAATACATACATAGAAGTTTTTATCACAAATAAATAATAAAATTATAATTTTTATATAACTTTATGTATATACTTTACAAGATACAACATATGAATAACATAATTAAATAGAAATCTCAAAAGAAGAATTGATTTTTTCACATAATGAAATGACTAGAATGAAACATTAATAAGTAAGGGTTAAGTAACAATAGAAATAAAAATTAAGAATTTTCAAGTATAAGTTTAGATAGTCGGACATAATATCGCCTAATTCCATACTGATCACATACTCCCAAAAATTTAAAGATAATTCTATATCCATTCCAATACTTATTGGGCTTTAGGGTATACTCCTAGGTAGGGATGTTTAATTTAAAATAATTGTTATTTAAGAAATATTTCTAGCCACAGCTTAATGTATAATAACTTTCTTTATTTTAATAGAAATTTACTTTTATACCTTTTAAATTATGTAAATATAAATATGATTTTTTTAGTTATTAAAAACTTGGTTTTTATTAAAATTAATCCCTACTATTGTAACAGTTCTAGATATACCCGTAGAGATTTGGGTTTTTTTAGTCTATGTAAAGTATAATGATTTATTTAGTTAGTTCATGGCAAAACAAACAAAATAAGTTATCGTAAAATACAATGATAAACACATGTAATACAATAATTAAATACTCTGGTTTAAAAAATAAGACTATGTGAGATGTTAATCATAAATTTCTTCTTTAATGTTTTACGAAAAGAGGAGTAGAAATATTTAGTGTATATTTGCGATTAAATTTGAAACTAACTTATTATTACCTTATTGACTAATGTAAAAAGAAGTTTCGTAATGCCAAAAGGACTTTTTGTTTTAACCTTTTGAGTAAAGTTATAATATTGTTCTTAAAAACCTATAATTTGTAGCTCTTAAAATGACTTTTTGATGGAATAACCTAAATACTAATCCTAACATTTTTTTAAAAACTAATACAAACAACTTTTTGACTATTCACATATCAAAAACTAATTCAAACATTTTTATAAAAATTTTATTTTGAAAAATCATAAGTTAATAATTACTTTTAACAAAAAGTCTTTTTCTAAATTTAACAAGCAATCCCAAACATTACCTTAAAGTGAAACAATCATAATTGAACGTTGGAACATCATCTTACATGCGTATCATCTCACATTTAAAATAAATCTTAAATCCCACTAAAATTCATTTTAATTCAAGATCTAATATTTTTTATTTCTTCGCTAATATAAATGTGATTACTTCAATATCCAAGAGAGAGGGAATAAATTAAAAAAAAAAAAAACTAATAACCAAAAGATAAACTAAAAAAACCAAAGCGACTGTAAGAATAATCTACTTGTAAAAGTTTTGATTAGAAGTTCATGAGATTTAGCCCGGCTAAAGAAGAGCCTATTTTTTAGATCATTAGACGTAAGTAACGTGTTTAAACCAAACAAAAGACTAATTTGATATAAAGTAATTTAAAGATAAATACAGATTTGGTTGAAAAAAATTAAATAAATTGAAAATGCAAAATGTGAAAAATTAAAATGCAAACCAACCTGAAAATCTTGAATCAGTGAAACTTGAGCGTAAACATCATCAGTCCCGGCCTCAGCCTGCGTTCACAAATTAAAACTTTTACCAAATTAAACCAAAATCCATAAATATCAGCAAACAATAATCAAACTTACATGAAGCTTCACGTCAAGAACACGACAGAACACATGAGGGGGAAGATTAAACTCGCCGGAGGCTCGACAATCACCGGCGGATTGCAGTAGTTCCAGGTGGCCCTGAGGGCAGTAAACGACGGCGTTTCCTTTCTTCGGTAAGGATACCAATGGTCCGGCACAAGCATGCCATAGCTCCAAACAACACACCACCGGAGTCGAAACAGCAACTTTTGGAACGAAACCCGAACCCGAAACGTTGGAAGACGATGCCGACGACGTGGACACCTCGTCGGCGTCGGCGTTAACGGTGTTGAGATCAATTAAACCACACAACATCTCAAAGTGTCTAGACCCCACAAACGAATTCACAAATCATGAAAGTGAAAAACAAAGAACGAAAGAATTGAAAGTGTGTTACATTAATAGCCTCTTTTGTCTTTGGGTTTCTCTCTCCAAAAGTAAAGTTTTATATGCATAATTGGACATCAAAATCACATCTTTTGATGTGGTTTTGATTGAATTTGGTCTTGAATCCACTGTGATTGCTGCAGAGGTTGCAGAAGCAGGTGAGCACAGAAGAGAGAGAGTGAGTGTGGCTGCCGGTGACGCCCTGTAATTCCGGGAGGGTGTCAATTCTGTCTCCTTCCCATTCAAACAAATCCCTCTCGTGTCGTGTTTCTTAATAACACACAAAATCCCAATGAGATTTACGTTTGTGTAAATTTTACTAACATTTAACAATGGGCTCATGTATCGGTACAATACCCCTACCTTTCATACGTTATACCCCTCATGTCAATAAAAATGCCTACATTATTCCACTTTTTCGACTATTGCCTTTGTTTTTACATACTTTAAATATTTGTGGTTTACGAATCACATCTGAACATCTTTATAACAAAAGAACTGACAAAAGGTTTGCAGTATGTTATAGGAAAAAATGTTTATAATTATAAATATAAAATTCAGTTGCGATTACACACGCTAGAGTCACAATTAGAAGATGGTTGTAGATCTTGAGTCTCTCGTGTGTGTGCAGTCGCGATTGGAAGATGGAACTGTTTTCAATGTGGATGAGGGGCGACGGTTGGAGGACCGACGACGGTGATCTGCGCGATGCAGACAAAAGAGGTTAGAAAAAGTTTTTTTTTTTTTTAAAAAAAAACACCACTTTATTCTCACACTAATCTCACATCTTTCACACCCTCTATAGTGTATATACATCGTATAATATATGAGACGTACAGGAGGACAATTATTATTTATCAGAATTTCCTAGTGTTAATGATTAGACTTATATACGTCATGTACAGGTTCAGTAAGAGGCATATACGAGACCAATTATTGTCAAATCAGTAGATGTTAGAAGAACCTATATGAGACGTGTAATTTGAGTGAGGTGTTTAAATAAAAAAGTTACATGTGTAAATAACCATGTCCTACTTTTTTTTGTTACTTTTTCAAGAAATAAAAGTTAGAAATACGTCCATCATACATAAGTAATCCAACATTCCTTTAGTGTTTTGTCTACTTAAGTGTCATAGTGTCACGGTGCATTTACTTTTTTATTAAGTTGTTAGAATGGAGAGATTCATTGAGGTATGACTTGTTAAATAGAGATTTGATTGTTGTAACGTTATCGAAAAATGATATTTTAGCCTTTACTTTTGTATATTGAGATTAACTCTAATATTATATTAGACTCCCTCGATAAGACTGAATTTATTAAAAAAAATTATAATATATTATACAAGTTTACTTTTTTTTTGAACGACTAAGCTAACTCTCCACTTAAATTACACATTTGCATGAAATTGAACACATGACATTTCATTATAAGAAGCAAGTCTCTTACCATCTCATCTAGCCCAACTTTTGTACAAGAACACTAGCTTATCAATTTATAATTTAAATCATAAGTAGCATAAATTAACACCAAAGATCCTTAGCTCAAGTGGTTGAGGGGAGGTACCATGTGACTTCAATATTGGGAAGGTCACGGATTCAAGTCTTGTCATTGGCAAAATAGGGGTTTCATGATGAGCTAGGGGGTTTTCTCTTACCTATGGTAGGTTTCCCCATATTGGGTGTGGATATGATCGAATGGGTCTATGACCCGTCAGTAATCCAAATTGCCGTTCAAAAAAAAAGAAAGTTTTTAGTGCTCGATGGTTGCATCAACCAACCCAAACACACATGTTAGTTGGTTGATATATTCACTCAAGCATGAATAAAAGATTTATTTTCTAGGTTGTACAAAACTAGAGCTTTCTAGAATTAAGCCCAAATTTCGTAAACTTAGACAGCTCGCATATATCTCTTTCATGTATGTTTTTACAAGTTTGTCATTGCTACAAGGCTAGTGATATATAATAAATTTCTAGCTAGTTTCATAATTATTTGTCAAACATTAATATTAAGTTACTCTTAGTCTCTTACTTCATGATCATCAATATTTTCCTTTGTTGGTATAAAAAACAAATTGTGTAGGATAGTGAAAGTACATTGAGTTGTTATATGTCAACGTGTTTGTGAGAGCAAAATTGATCATTCAAGAACTATTACTACTCCTAGTTGTTGGAAGATGCAAAGACCTTTCACCATCTGTGTCGGGTTCAATATTTATGAATATATATCAATTTTAAAATGTTCGAATTTAATTTGTATTACTCTGAAAATGATTTAAAAAAAGTAATCAAATTTACCTCAAGTCGATTAAAACATTAAAAAATATACAATAATTTATTGATCATTAAATATTTCACATACAAGCTTGGTCTAGATGACTATTTTTATAATGTAATTTCTGCTTATCGAATGATAAAGTTTGCTAAACCTATATTGTTAGTGCCTCAACCGAAAGTATCATTGGCTCGGTTCGAATGACTCGTTTAAAAAATGTAACCCGGTCCAATCTTTTATATAAAAAAAAGTTTTACATTCAGGAACCATGTGTATGTCACGTGCATGAACCACAATTTAATGAAGGTTTCTTTTAATAGGTACCAAATACGTAAAAGAAGTTAAAGAAAATGTCATTTTCAATAGTAAAGGGACCAATAGGCAACAGGAGACTTGTAGGCCTATCCACCCTCGGCTCCTAGCCTAAGACTTAGGAGGTACGTCAACCCGGACAAAACGGGTTACACCTTTAGACTATCCACAACGGTCACCCCACTGAAAATCCCTCCCCACCGAAATTTCCTGCCACGTCATCACCCTACTGAAAACCTTAAAACCCCACAGTGGTCACCCCACTGAAAACTCTTCCCCACTATTTCATGTGAGCCAATCAGAAAAAAGCTATCCTATGTGGGCCAATCAGAAGAAAGGAGGAGCGCGGGGAGCGGGGGCCGTGGGAGGGGGTTGGGCGGGAGCCGCTGAGGCGGGGGGCGGTGTTCCCGCTGGAAGCCGCCGTAAGGGCCGAAGCCGCTGGGAGAGCGGGGTAACCATTGTGCCCGGTCTTATAACCGCTCTCAAATAAAAAATCACTGTTAACAAATAATTAAATACATTAAAAATTAATAAAGATTGTTTTTTTATTGTGAGAAAAAGTATAATTAAACAAACAAACTTATCTATCTAATAATATCAAATTATAAAATGGGGTCTACAAAATGCAAGGAAAAAACACATACAAGTATACAACCAATAATTCGTATGACGCATAAACATCACAAATAATATAAAAGTCACGAATTTTCAAGGTAAAAAATTATAACTGAAAGAGATAAAAGTGTTTGAACAAATTACAAATCAGGGCATCAAGCTCTAGCTAAAATATATAGCAAAATCTTCTTTTAATATTAATCAAGTTTAATGTTTTGGTAAAGTCACTCAAAATTTATTTTTCTTTTAAAGTTAAATCAGTTTTTAGTATCTGTGTTTAATCATGTGTAACTTTTTTTTAAATTTTTTAAATTTTCTAACATGAATGAAGCCAAGGAAACAAAAGTGAAATTTATAATAATAAGTGAAACTTTTTTAATTATATTATGAAGAAAAGAAAAAATTCACGAATTATAACAAAGTTTCATAATGGTTAATTTAAGTCAAAGTGAGAAATTCAAAAAATTTTCTTTTTCTTGATTAATTATTTTTTTTAATATTTATAAAAAAATTACAAATAATTAGAACATTTTATGAAAATTGAGTGACTTTAAAAAGAAAAAAAAAACTTTCATTTGCCTCAATTAATTTAAAAACATTATTATTTATAAAAAAAATACATATGATTGAAACAATAGTTAAAAATTGAGTGATTTTAAAGAGACAAAAAATGAACATGATTTTATTAAAACATCTGAAAACTATTCTATAAAATTATATCAAATATCTATTATAGTGTTGTTTGTTAGGCCATGTTTAGTTTAAACATCTTATCACTCCACGTATACGTCATATAAACACCTAACACCATCATCTCCTCATCACTCCACATCATCATCGTATGTGTTATCATCACCATTCATCAAACCCTAACCACGTCATGATCACGCTCTTGTGTAGTAAGGAAAGGGTGTTAAGGAGGCGTGACCGGCCTCTCTCACACTACCATCACAATTCATTACACATACACTTTTGGTAACACTTCACACCATGGGATGATGAAGTGGTAGTGTGAGGGTGTGTGGCAACACCATTCCCTCCCAAGACGTCATGTTTTTTCAAAGGGAAAATTACCAAACTAGTTATTATTGACCACCTTTTTCCAAACTAATCACTAAATTCCGGCGTTTAAGACGCCTATTTAGACGCCATTTTTTCTGTACTTTTTGTAAACATACGACCCACATGTCGGCGGTTTTGTCGGGGTCTAAATGGGTGTATAAGACTCCTTTTCTACCGGCGCTTTAGACGCCTTTTTTCTGTATTTTTTGTAAACATATGGGGTCTTAGACACCCATGTGAGATTTAAGTCGGCGTCTAAAGACGCCGGTAAAAAAGGGGTCTTAGACACCCATTTAGAACCCGACAAAGCCGCTGACATGTGGGCCCGTATGTTTACATAAACTACAGACAAAGGGCATTTAAAGTGGCGTCTAAAGCGGCGTCTAAAACGCCGGTAAAAAATGGGTCTTAAGACACCCATTTAGAGCCCGTAAAAGCCACTGACATGTGGGCTCGTATGTTTACAAAAATTACAGAAAAATGACGTCTAAAATGGCGTCTAAAGCGGCGTCTTAGACGGCGGAATTTGATTGATTATTTTGGTAAAAAGATGGTCTAACTATGACTAGTTTGGTAATTTTTTCTTTTTCAGATGTGCAGGGGATATCTACCACGTTTTATTCATCTTTTTGGTTTATGTACAACACTAAAATTTATAACATTATAATATATTTAAACACGTAAAATCTAAACCAAAAAGTAAACTTTAAATCTAATATTATATATTTAAAAACATTATAATTATATTCTCTCTGATATTAAATCATAACAATTATAATGAAAAATAATATTTTTTTATAATTTTTATATAAACAAATAATTTTTTAGAAAAAAATAAAATGAAATCTTTTTATTAGAAAACACACTCAAAAAATGTTTATAAAATATATTTTTTTTCTAAAAACTATCTTTTTAAAAATAATAAGTATTTTATGTTTAGAAAATAAAAGCCTTGTAATATATAACAAACTAAAGTTAAGGCACTAACACTGTGTTCTCGAGTTTATTGAAGGAGAGAACAGAAAGGAAAAGAAAAGAAATGAAATGAGAGGAAATGAAAAGAAAAGAAAAGAAAAGAATGGATTTCTTTCCTTCCATTTCCTTCCAAATTGAAAGGAAATAAAAGCTAGGTAATTTTGAATAGGTTTCCTTTCACTTCTCTTCCTTTCTTTCTTAAATTAAACTCGGGAACACAACATGTTTTATTTTCTTTTCCCTTCCCTCGTTAAATAAAACTCGGGAACACAAAAATTTTTCTTATTTCCTTCCATTTCCTTTCTTTTCTATCCTTAAATGAACTCGGGAACAGAGCGTAAGTTTTGGTTCTGACTTTTAATTATTTGATTTTTTTTAATTACAACCACAACGTGTACTTTTGTATATTTAACTCACCGTGAAGTATGCTAATTACCAGTAGTAGAACCTTTAAAAAGTTAAATTATATAAAATTATCGGAGTGGTTCACTCAATTACCTATATGTGTAATACGTTTGTTTTGACATATTTGTTTACCCTAAAAGGCAATATGCAAACATTAAATCCATACCCTTAGTCTTCTTTTCAATGTATAATTTCATGCATGATGCCTTAGTTTATTCATCGTATTTACTGCTCATGTGGAAGCTAGAAGGGTGATGTATCATTTTATACGTACATGCTTTGATATTTTTCTTTATTTAAGAAGTTCTCTAATTTATATGACAATTCTTTAAAAAGATTATAGCGTTACTCTCCTTATATCTTCGTGTAATCATGATCTTTTAGTCTTATAGTAATTTTTAGTCTTACTACACAATTTGCCGATGTGCTCCTCTTATACATATATACTAGGATAAATCTCGCGTGTTACACGAGTGACGAGTTGAATATACAAAATGTAATATACTTTTTGATAAAAAAGTTATGTCTACAAAAAATAAAATAAGAATTACACTTGATTTTTTTTTTTTGTAATTATACATATTATATTTTAACATTCAAATCATCTTATCAAGTTAAATATTTTAAGACATTTAAAAATAATTCATGAAAAAAAATTATTATTATTATTATTTTTACTAGAGTAAAATGTCATTTTACTACCTATAATTTGACAATTTTTGTCATTTTAGTCCAATAGTTTAAATTTTGTCATTTTGGTCATTATGGTTTCATTTTATTGACATTTAGGTCATTATGTCTTACATTTTATTGTCATTTTAATACAATTAAATTTAAAATTTTGGACTAAAATTGCAAAATTGATCAAACCAGAGGGATGAAAATGCTAATAAAATGGAAATCTTAATGACAAAATTTAACCTATTACAGTTGTTGTTATTATTATTATTATTGAATATTTAAATGAACATAATTCAAAATTAATGATAGTTACAGATCTAAATATAAGTTTAGATTAGAAAATAAGTTTAACTAAAAACTTTATAACTAATTTTATAATAACTTAAATTGCTTAATAATATATTAAATATTTTTTATATTTATAATTCACAATACATAATTAAATAATAAATATCTATAATTAAATAATTGATACTAACTGAAAAACAAAAAAGTAGATGGCTATAATAATAGTAAATGCTCCCAATTATTTATATTTTTTAAATTAAGAGTTACAAATACATAATAACCATTTAAAATAATTTGTTGTCTAAAAAAAGAAATATAGTGTATGAATATTAAAGTTATCTACTAACATTTAATAATATTACTACACATAAAAAGAAGTAACTTTTATTAAATTATACCATAATTTGTAAATATATAAATAAGTCATTAGTTTATGTAACATGCCTAAAAAATGACAAAATTTAAAAGTTTCATATTGTTTAATGAAAATAGTAAGTTAAAATATAAACATATATGAATATACATGAAATAATTTGGGTTTTTAATATTCCCATTATTAATAAAATCATAATCTGTATAGTTTGCGATTTGTTTTATAATATAACTATTTGTTTTATTTTGTTTAGGTATTTGGTTTTTAAATATACTCTAAACATATTATTAAATTTTTACATTAAAAATGTAAGATATTCATGACTTGATTATTTATTTGTATACATAATTTAAAAAATATAAGAAAATAAGTTAAAATAATAATTTCTCAAATTTATTAATTATCACTTATTAATAAACCAATGAGGCAATGCATCAATGGTACCATGAGATTCCTCCATATGAAAGATATTGGGTTCAAATCCCTCCCGCAGCGAAAAAGGGGCCTGAGGGGGTCAGGGGGTTTTCCCATTGGGTTTTCTCCTGCGATGGTTGTGGTGGCTCATGGGAACTGGGAAGTCCAAGTAACTAAACCTTGGTGACATTGCCTGGAAACAGTGAGCTCACACGAATGAGACCTTCGCCGGTCAAAAAGAAATAAAGGAATGCTAATAAAGGATTTAATGCTCCAAATTTAAGTTGGGAAACAAAAATAAAAATGCTCCAATGCATTACATGTGCCAAAAAAACTTGATTCATTATATAAGATATATATATATATATATATATATATAGGGGATGGTTCCATTGTTAACCCTTCCTTATTGCGAGAACCCGTGTTAACCCTGCATTTTTTGCCCGAATCTTTGTTTTTTTTTTCATGGTTTTTGTTATCCATAAATAGGGGGGTTTCTTTTTTGTGTTTTTGCTAATTCATCACCGTTTAGAAAATATTTACAAGTGTAAGTAGTTAGCAAAAACACAAAAAAGAAACTCCCCTATTTATGTATAACAAAAACCATGAAAAAAAAACAAAGATTCGGGCAAAAAATGCCGGGTTAACACGGGTTCTCGCAATAAGGGAGGGTTATTATTTGATCCTTCCCCTATATATGTGTGTGTGTGTTTATGAAGTTGTGCCTACTTTAGACTCTAATGTGAAAAGTCTTCTTGGATTATGACATGAAATTCTTTAATTATAAATGGTCACATGAGTTTCCACGTGTACTCACCATTCTCTTATAACTTTATGTATGCATCACATAAACAACTAATACGAACACTCTCTTATAACTCTATGTATGTATCACATAATCAACTAATACGAACACTTTTTTTACATACATATGTGTAACCATTGCCCGGCCCTTATTATTTTTATTGTAATCATTACTTTTATTTAATATTTTAGTTTTTTTATTTTTTACTTTTTTAATTAAAGCTTTATATAAAACATTAGAATGTAGGTGATTGCTGATTGAAAAACGGTGTATTTTATGAACGTTTTAATGTAGGTGATTGTTGCTTAAAAACGATGCATGTGAGTACGAGTTAGCAAATGTTAGAAAAGGGTTTGATTTATTTGGGTTGTAAGGATAATATGTAACATTCAAATTAAAATGAAAAAAAGAAAGCTATGAATGCGGTTTTTTTAGGCTTGAAGGCCTGCCTTCCTCCTCAGCCTAAGTTGTGATATATAGTTTTATGTTTTGTTTGTTACATATTTAAATTTTAAGTGCAACTAAAATTAGATATTAAAATTTTTTAAATGTTTTACACAACCCTAATTGCCAACCTCAATATATAACTCGAAACATACCAATTGAAAACAAAAATTGAGTCTGTGACTTTCGGCCCTTCTAGTGTTTTTTTTTTCAAATTCCGTCAATACGTGAAGTTATACTCCCCCCTAGAGTTTTTTTTCAAGTTCCGTAACGCACGACTGGTAAAAACTAGATTTATTAAAAACCAGGATTTTAAGAATCGTTTTAGACTTAAAAAAGCTGAATTTACGTAATGTAAATCCATGTATTTAAATTTAATTTATTTTGAAAGTTGTCTTAACGTTACAATCAATGTTTTCAGAATCGGACCGGACATCAAACCGGTCTCCTTACCGGTCAGAGGTCCGACCGGTCGGACCGGATTTAAGAACCGGATGATTTTATAAACATTTTATAAATATATATATATATATATATATATATATATAAAATCAAAAAAATATAAAAAAAATAAAAATAAATAAAAATTAAAAAAAAAGCCGGTCCGACCGGCCGGTCCACCCAAAAACGGTTTCGAAGCTAGAACCGGCCCGTTCACCCCTCCGAATCCCGGTCCGACCGGCCGGTCCGGTCCGGGTTTGAAAACACTGGTTACAATTGGTTGTAAATTTCGAAACAGATGTAGTTGAGAATTTAGGCATTATATCCACTTAAATAATTCTAAAATAACAGGGCTAACAATTTCAGACACGAACACGTTAACACAACACGAAATTAACATATTTCGTGTTTAACCTTAACATGTTTCGTGTCTAAAACAGGTTGACATGTTAAGAATTGTTTATTTTTCGTATCTAAACAGGTAAAAACCCAATTACATTCTAAAATTTTATAAGTGTCTAACCTTAGTATTTTAAGGGGTTCCTTAACATGTTTTAACAAGTTTTTTAACGAGTTATTTATAGTGTTAACTACTAACATGTAACATGTTCCTTGTCGGGTCATTTCGTGTTTACGTATTTTTAACAAGTCGTGTCCGTGCTTGGAAAAACAGACACAATAAGATTTCTTGTGTGTGTTTGTGTCTAACTTTTCGTGCTTCGTTTCTTAACGGACCCGTGTGTGACCGTTATGACAACCCTAGGTAGAAATAATAATATAGAAAACTTATAAAGTTAAATCACCGTCAATAATCGCTATTAACAATTAACTTAGCTCATTGTTACCGATCATAGAATACTCTAATAATTCGTAAAAAGAATTATGTTACCTTCTTTTAAGGGTCTCTTTAGTCTTGTCGGTTACTTGACTTTTTAGGACAAACTAGATAGGCGGCTCCAATTTTTTATATTTATTTTTGGGTAAGGCTAAATAACCTCACTTATAAGAGTATCTCCAACAGTTTCTGGTTCAAACCAGCCACATCAGCTTTATTAAAAACCACATTTTTACTCCAACAATACACCTTCTCAAACCATCTTTATATTTCCACATCATCACTTACTTTTACATTTATTTTAAATAACAATTTCACAATACTATAAAATATTTAATTTTTATATATTTATTTAAATAAATAGCAATATAATAAAAAATTAGCAAAAAATAGATTAACTAGCCGTTAAAAATTTAACCGTTAAACTAGCCGTTACGTAAAAAAATTGGACAAACAAAAAAAATACATAAATTTTTAAATAAATAAAATATATATATATAAAAAAATTTTATATTTTTTTATAAATATAAATATAAGTATATATATAGATTAATATTTTAATAAATATTTATATATGTATGTGATGAGAGTGTGGGGTCCACATTATTTGGTTTTTCTTGGTTTGAAAATTAAAACCACTCTTTGTTCAAACCAAGCCTCCAACAAGGAGGTGATAAATATCTTTGTTCAAACCACCATCAAACCATCCGTTGGAGATGGTCTAAGACCATGGAGTATGCCCCATGGTTCAATCACTCCACCTACGCGTCACGTAGTCACTCACCACAACCACTCACTCCACCATTTTTGTGGAAATGCCCCTTTGTCCACTCACACCACGTCATCATTCCTTTTTAAATTAAAAAGTAGATATAATTAATGTTAAATTAAAAAAATTGCATAAAATTATAAATGAAAATTACAAATTAATAAAAAAAATTACAAATTAATTAAAAAAATTACAAATAAAAAAATTACAAATTAGAAAAAAAATTACAAATTAATAAAAAATTTTTACATAAAGCTAATTATCTCTATATTTATTACGAATTTTTTCCTTCTCCCGCTCGGCAATTTCACGGTCGACCCCCGTTAAGTGTTCGGTGTTGGTAAATAGATGTTGTAATTCTACCAACCGTTGACGTTCCCGTTTTAATTCGTTAAAGTCACCGATTCGTTGAGATAAGTTTTCCATTCTTGGTTATAATCCAGGGTCGTTTGAGATGAAGAGTCTCGTCTCGCCCCGCCCTTGCTCGGTCGGTTTTTGCACGATCTCTCCCAATCGGACGGGTCAAATCCTCTATGTCTTCGTCGTCGTCTTCTTCTTCATCGATTTCGTTTATATTTATTTGAACTCGAGCATCCGACGTGCTGTAATCTCTAAGGTTTTGAATAAAATTCAAAATATTGTAATCACGTTTAATTAATAACAAGTAAAAACGTTGAATGATTCTTTGATACACTTGTATTCATAATTATATATAAAGGTCTATTGCAATAATAAAGTAATGCTAATAATAATAGCACAAGACATAATCTAAGTTTTTACAAATTTTAAAAGTTATAAATAAATAAATATATATATATATATATTTTAAATACTTGTTTTAATTGTTTAATATTAAAACAATTCAAAAGAAATCATTATAATATATATATATACACATATATAATTATATGCATATATATATATATAACCTATATCATTCAATTTATAGTCATACACGTATAAATATATATATAGTCGTATAACTTCTAAAATAGCTTTATAAACTTTTTGACATAAAGAGTAAAAAGGGAGGGGTTAAAATGGAAACAAAAGATTGTGACTTTGTGAGTAGTGAAAAAAATAATAATAATAATAAATAAATAAAATTAAAAACATCTGGGAAGTCTAGGGACCATAATGCAAATTCCCAAACTCCATTCTTCCATCTCCAAACATAGAACGTTCCCACCCCCCCCTGTTCGAACCATAGCCCACTCCGGGTGAATCCAATCCCGCTCAAAACGATTCTAAAATCCAAACAATAAATACTTACGCGTAACCTCAATCAATCACGATCCTAGACACATACGAATTCCAGAAATAAACGATTTGATGCCCGAATTGCAACCACGAAATCTTACGGTCAAAATAGATTACAAAACATATCAAAACAGACACAATCACATGAAATTAAACCCTCAAAACCCTATGTGATAACCTCTGAAGCTAACCACATCAGAAGCCCCATCACAGGAGCTATAATTCTCAAATGCAGAGTTAACATCTAAAGTTTTCCTGTTCCACACGCAAACTTTAACAAGACGAGCGTAATCCAGGTAATAAACTACTCCATCCCATTCGGTTTTACGCCTAGATCGAAAGCCCCAACGTCTTGAACTCGTCGGATTCCAATATCGATTGAATTGGGTTTGGATTCAAGTTAGGGTTCATAAGGGATTGGGGGCTAATATCAAACTGTTTAAATAAAATTCATAAATATCTCCGGCAAGACTCGGAAACGGTTTTATGCTATTTTTTTTATTTTATTTTTATCCATTTAATAGTTTTAAAAATAATAAAAATAATTCTAAAAATCATAAAAATTATTTTATTACAAACTGTTATAGAAAATGCAGTTTTGTAAATTAGTTTTATCTTTAAAACGATTTAATAAGTTTGTGCAATAATTGTTTTAATAATATATAAATATAAATCAAATTATGAACTCATATAAACATTATTAAAGAATTCTTTTTATAAATATTTGAATATTCTGTTTGAAACAAATTATTAAAACTAAAAGTTTATTAAAAACAAAAGGTTTTATTAAATTATTTTCAAAAGTTAATTCATTTACTCGGAAATAACCATCTCTTTTAAACTAATTATTTAAAACATTATGATTCTAAAATCCAAAATTCTTTAAGAACAAAAAATCAATATTGTTTATCTATTTTAAACTAATTAATTCTAAATACCAAATTATTTCAAAGAATTATTTTAAAGACTACTTTTAAAATATTCAAATTAAATATAATTATATAAAAAAAATAATCACGAATCATCTTTGTATATTTTGAATAAATCTAACTTTTATATATTATTTAAAAATCTAAAAGAAACTTAGGTAAAGACAAATATTCAAATTTTATATTTAAGCAAATCGTTTAAATAAATTCGTAAAGAATTTGAAATGTAATCTTAAATATCAAACAATGAAACTTGTTAAACAAAAGCAAATGGATGGATAGGTTATTCAAAATGGTATGTGATATTCAAAATGTTATACAAACTCAAATAAGGATATTTATCTATTTGATAAATAAATAAAAATTCGTATGAAGTCATTCACACTTAAACACATCTTTTAGAACTTCCATAGTTTGTCATAGATTATAGGATATGCCAAATTTGAATTCTAAGTAAAGACTAAGGATTCTATTGTCACTAGGTTAAGGTGTGTAAGCACGGCTTCATAAATCCTAGGCAACAAACTGTTTAACAAAGCTAGGACATCAAAGTGAGTAATTCTATACTCCCTCTTTTACATTTTGTACTTTTGGGATGTTACATATGCCAGTATTCAAAATCCAAATTATTCTAGATTCAAATTCTATAGATGCAATACCTTTAGTCTATTTGGTTTGATTCTTTGCTATGTGATACTACTTGCTTTGTGATTCTGTGTTATTCTATGTTATTCAATGTTATTCGATACCGAGTAACCTAAGGTGTGTTAGATACCACCTTCGCTTTGACTTAGGTCAAATGTGATAAAAGGGCGAAAAGTACAATCATGGGCAGACTTGTGAAAATACGTAGCTTTGTGCTTTGTATTGGAACGAGTTTGGAGACGATATAAACTATGGCAGACTTGTAGATATACTAAGCTTTTTAGCTAAGTATTGATACGAGTTTGGAGACAAGATATTCTATAAACTTAATTGCAAACTAGTAGGATATACATGCTAGAGTTTAAACTTTGTAGTCTAATTGAATTGCATCAGTTTTCATACGTATACTATATATAAACTGTATGGGTTACTCACCAACTATGCAAATAGTTGACAAAAATCTTTATTTTGCATATGTAACAGGTTAATGGATGCAATGGTGAAGACATAGGATAGGTTTATGTTAGTAGACCTAGTTTTAAATTTAAACAATGTAGACTTATTCAATTTATGTACTTTGGTTTTGTAAACAATGTAATGAATGTTTGATTTAATATGAGTTGATGTTTGTTGAAACTTTAATATTGTTGCATTAACTATTGAAACTTATAACATAGCACCATGAGCTAATGAACAGTCGAGCTCGCGCCCCAACGTATTCCGCCGTCGGTCGGGGTGTGACAGATTGGTATCAGAGCCATGGTTATAGGGATTTAGGTTATTAGAAAATGGTGGCCTAGACTATAACTAAGCTAACCCAAACATGAGTATCTCATGTTAATATTTTTGTTTATTACTTGCTTATGTGCTATACATTACTTATTGTATTATATATATTTTCTGTGTCATATACATGTTTCCATAGAGGAATGACATAGTTGTTAATATGCCTTTGCTTACCCTTACTTAGAAATGCCTTAGTTTAAGATAACTTCTTATCATGAGGATCACTTACTTTAAGCAATTATCTTATAATTTACTTTCAAAAGCCTATTCCCAAACTCACATACACACAAACAATCTTTAGATGGTAGGAATTGAAAATCATTAGGCTTAATGCCTAATATTATTCCTTAGATGAAATAGGAAGTTCAATGTTGATGTTAAGATCCTGTTAGAATTAAGTTTGTGAGGTGGATATGTACTAACTGGAAGAGTGTAGTACCGGTAGTTAGAATTCCTGTCTAGGAAAGCTATTCGTATAAATCCCCGAGGTACTGTGGGACCTGTCTAGCTTTCCTGGGGACTTCTGATAAGAGTACAATCACTTATAGGCCAAAGCATATCATACCAAACACCTAACAAACTAAATGAATTCTAATATGTCACCCGGTGTTCAACTTTGAATACCATTCCTATTGTTTTCAAACATGATCAAATATCTCACTTTTCTATGATTTTATTAAACGTTCAATTTTGATTCAAATCCTCGTTAGATTTAAGTTTGTATAAATGAGCATGTAGTAACTGGAAGGGTGAATATCGGTAGTTAAGACTCCTGTCTAGGAAAGCGATTCATAATCCCTGACGAGGGACCAGTCTAGCTTTCCTGGGGATTTTTAATGAGAGTATTTTACCTATAGGCCAAAGCATGTTACATTTTGCAAATAACTTTAATTCTAATAAGCCAAAAGGTGTCCACTTGGATACTACTCCCTAAAATTTCTAGTCAAATTCAAATCGATTTCAATACATTGTTTATAAATTTTCAAACCTAATGATTATCATACTTAAGACTAGTGATGGTGATTCATCACTAATAAACAAGATATGATGTCAAATCTCCTTTTGTTTGTGTTACCTGTGTTATGGTTCAAGAATTAGTAATATTATACCTAGGACTTGTGATGGTGATTCATCCCTACATCTAAAGGTCATGGTGTTACATTTCTTGGGTTGATAATGCTTATGTTTAAATTTTTAGAACTCCATGATATCATACTTAAGATTAGTGATGGTGATTCATCACTACATCTCACAAAATATGACGTCACCTCTTTTTGTTTTAAGTTACCCATGTCACGATTCAATAAGTTAGTAACATTAAACCTAAGATTTGTGATGGTGATACATCTCAAAAATCTAAAGGTTATGATGTTATCTTTCATTGATTTATGACGTATATTTTTATTCAAGAAAATCAGTAATATTGTACTTAAGAATTATTGATGGTGATTCATCAATAAATATAAAAGTTATAATATTACATATTCCATATCCAAACCTATGATTGATTAGTGATTTGTCACTACATCTACAAAGTTATTATATCACATACCTTATTTTAACCATGACGTCTATGTTATGATCTATAAACCCACTAGGATATTATACATGAGATCGGCGTTAGATAATTCTAACATGTAATTAGATGTTCAATCCTGATAATCCTTTTGTATATTCCAAACAAGTCACAATGATTTCTGATTTTATTATTTTGACCAAGACACACTGATTTCTTATTATGTACTATTTGAATCATATGATTTGGACTTATGAATTTAAGTATGGGTGATTCCATATAAAATTTTAAAACAAGTCCATATGAATCATACTATTGATTTTTAGACAAATCATTCTATATTCACATCTTTAGACAACGATTCAAATATTCCATGTTATTATTAGTTATCACAACTATCAAAGTCTACCTTATCAAATACTTGTGTATTCTACATTATTCAATCATCTATCAATTCATACGAGATTTCATTACAAAATTCCAATGCTGAAAACCTCTATACTCATCTAACTCTTAAAAGCAAGTCAAAGTCTCCCACACCTATTCAATCTACTGTTTCAAGTAAACTATGCTAGTCAATTCAATTGTTATTCAATTACTAATCTTGTTGTGTATTCTTACACCAGATCAAATTAAGTATATCAATAACCATAGGAATCATGCTAATGATTCTTAAATGAGTTATGCTATATTCGTATGTTTAAACAATTATTCAAAGATTCAGTGATTTCATAACTAAGGTTAATGATAAGTAGTTATCATAACTATATAATATCACATACTAGTGTATTTAGTATCATTCATATATTAAAATTAATCATTTAGAAATCCATATAACTATGAGATTCGATTGCAAGATTGCAATTGTTAGTATCTCTAAATTCATACGATTTCTAAAGTCAATCAAGATTTCAAACGTCTATTCAAATGTAGTTAAGATTAGGATAATTTTGGTAGGTAATTGGAATACTATCAAAGTATTAGTGATGTGGTGGGTTGACTGCGGTATACCCTATATATAAGCACCAATAATACATTGACAGTAGCACCGAAAGTTTGACCAAGTATAGGATTAGTCAGTTAATCTACAATTCGAGAGAACTATTATTCAGTCAATAATAATCGACAAAGAAATTGTTACTTATATAACATTGTCTGGGGAGTATATCTATACTAAGTTACTTAAATAATTTTGCAGTTAATCTCATCGTTAGTTAAGTCAATTATTGTTAAATTCAAAACCCTCATAACAAGTAAACAAGTTGTATACAAATTCGACAGTCCGAGTGCGTTACTCATACCTATTCTGACTAAAATTCAAATCTCATTTCAAAAATTCTAACACAAATTTCGATTTTAACTCTCCTAAGTTTGCAATTAGTGGTCTCACTATCTAAATATCGAGGCATTATAATATATCATTAATAATTACAATTCTAATAACATTAACTAAATAACCAAAGTTATTAATTTCCTAAAAATCGATAACCAAGTGTTAAAAAGAAACAAAACAAGTCAAACGAAATAATTAACACTCGAGTAAACGAATCCTACTAAATAAATTTCGGGACGAAATTTCCTAAAGTAGGGGAGACTGTAATCTCTAAGGTTTTGAATAAAATTCAAAATATTGTAATCACGTTTAATTAATAACAAGTAAAAACGTTGAATGATTCTTTGATACACTTGTATTCATAATTATATATAAAGGTCTATTGCAATAATAAAGTAATGCTAATAATAATAGCACAAGACATAATCTAAGTTTTTACAAATTTTAGAAGTTATAAATAAATAAATAAATATATATATATATATATATATATATTTTAAATACTTGTTTTAATTGTTTAATATTAAAACAATTCAAAAGAAATCATTATAATATATATATATATATACACATATATAATTATATGCATATATATATATAACCTATATCATTCAATTTATAGTCATACACGTATAAATATATATATAGTCGTATAACTTCTAAAATAGCTTTATAAACTTTTTGACATAAAGAGTAAAAAGGGAGGGGTTAAAATGGAAACAAAAGATTGTGACTTTGTGAGTAGTGAAAAAAAATAATAATAATAATAAATAAATAAAATTAAAAACATCTGGGAAGTCTAGGGACCATAATGCAAATTCCCAAACTCCATTCTTCCATCTCCAAACATAGAACGTTCCCACCCCCCCCCCTGTTCGAACCATAGCCCACTCCGGGTGAATCCAATCCCGCTCAAAACGATTCTAAAATCCAAACAATAAATACTTACGCGTAACCTCAATCAATCACGATCCTAGACACATACGAATTCCAGAAATAAACGATTTGATGCCCGAATTGCAACCACGAAATCTTACGGTCAAAATAGATTACAAAACATATCAAAACAGACACAATCACATGAAATTAAACCCTCAAAACCCTATGTGATAACCTCTGAAGCTAACCACATCAGAAGCCCCATCACAGGAGCTATAATTCTCAAATGCAGAGTTAACATCTAAAGTTTTCCTGTTCCACACGCAAACTTTAACAAGACGAGCGTAATCCAGGTAATAAACTACTCCATCCCATTCGGTTTTACGCCTAGATCGAAAGCCCCAACGTCTTGAACTCGTCGGATTCCAATATCGATTGAATTGGGTTTGGATTCAAGTTAGGGTTCATAAGGGATTGGGGGCTAATATCAAACTGTTTAAATAAAATTCATAAATATCTCCGGCAAGACTCGGAAACGGTTTTATGCTATTTTTTTTATTTTATTTTTATCCATTTAATAGTTTTAAAAATAATAAAAATAATTCTAAAAATCATAAAAATTATTTTATTACAAACTGTTATAGAAAATGCAGTTTTGTAAATTAGTTTTATCTTTAAAACGATTTAATAAGTTTGTGCAATAATTGTTTTAATAATATATAAATATAAATCAAATTATGAACTCATATAAACATTATTAAAGAATTCTTTTTATAAATATTTGAATATTCTGTTTGAAACAAATTATTAAAACTAAAAGTTTATTAAAAACAAAAGGTTTTATTAAATTATTTTCAAAAGTTAATTCATTTACTCGGAAATAACCATCTCTTTTAAACTAATTATTTAAAACATTATGATTCTAAAATCCAAAATTCTTTAAGAACAAAAAATCAATATTGTTTATCTATTTTAAACTAATTAATTCTAAATACCAAATTATTTCAAAGAATTATTTTAAAGACTACTTTTAAAATATTCAAATTAAATATAATTATATAAAAAAAAAAATAATCACGAATCATCTTTGTATATTTTGAATAAATCTAACTTTTATATATTATTTAAAAATCTAAAAGAAACTTAGGTAAAGACAAATATTCAAATTTTATATTTAAGCAAATCGTTTAAATAAATTCGTAAAGAATTTGAAATGTAATCTTAAATATCAAACAATGAAACTTGTTAAACAAAAGCAAATGGATGGATAGGTTATTCAAAATGGTATGTGATATTCAAAATGTTATACAAACTCAAATAAGGATATTTATCTATTTGATAAATAAATAAAAATTCGTATGAAGTCATTCACACTTAAACACATCTTTTAGAACTTCCATAGTTTGTCATAGATTATAGGATATGCCAAATTTGAATTCTAAGTAAAGACTAAGGATTCTATTGTCACTAGGTTAAGGTGTGTAAGCACGGCTTCATAAATCCTAGGCAACAAACTGTTTAACAAAGCTAGGACATCAAAGTGAGTAATTCTATACTCCCTCTTTTACATTTTGTACTTTTGGGATGTTACATATGCCAGTATTCAAAATCCAAATTATTCTAGATTCAAATTCTATAGATGCAATACCTTTAGTCTATTTGGTTTGATTCTTTGCTATGTGATACTACTTGCTTTGTGATTCTGTGTTATTCTATGTTATTCAATGTTATTCGATACCGAGTAACCTAAGGTGTGTTAGATACCACCTTCGCTTTGACTTAGGTCAAATGTGATAAAAGGGCGAAAAGTACAATCATGGGCAGACTTGTGAAAATACGTAGCTTTGTGCTTTGTATTGGAACGAGTTTGGAGACGATATAAACTATGGCAGACTTGTAGATATACTAAGCTTTTTAGCTAAGTATTGATACGAGTTTGGAGACAAGATATTCTATAAACTTAATTGCAAACTAGTAGGATATACATGCTAGAGTTTAAACTTTGTAGTCTAATTGAATTGCATCAGTTTTCATACGTATACTATATATAAACTGTATGGGTTACTCACCAACTATGCAAATAGTTGACAAAAATCTTTATTTTGCATATGTAACAGGTTAATGGATGCAATGGTGAAGACATAGGATAGGTTTATGTTAGTAGACCTAGTTTTAAATTTAAACAATGTAGACTTATTCAATTTATGTACTTTGGTTTTGTAAACAATGTAATGAATGTTTGATTTAATATGAGTTGATGTTTGTTGAAACTTTAATATTGTTGCATTAACTATTGAAACTTATAACATAGCACCATGAGCTAATGAACAGTCGAGCTCGCGCCCCGACGTATTCCGCCGTCGGTCGGGGTGTGACACGTGCCGGAGCTATCGGTTGACGATGCTTTTGATCGTTTTGAGGCCGACGTTTGAACAGTCGGGATTCTAACCCAGTTAGGACATTTCCTCATAATCTCCCAACTCCGTTTAAGCGTGAATGGGGCGTTAAACTCTTCTTAGTATTGATCTTCCGATTCGCTCTCAATCATCGCGTCGCTTTGGCCGCTCCGGCGAGTTTGCCATTTCTGGGAATAAATCCCGTTGAACCTTTTAACATTTTGGTTCATGTCACGCCATTTGCTAGAGATCATATTGTTTGTACGATACTCCCCACGACCCATGGTTTGAAAAAATTGACTTCGGATTTTAGTCCAAAAGTCCGGTCCTTTTTGGTTTCGACCTATAAACAATTTATAAAAAAAATATTAACAATTTTAAACAAATAAATTAACAATATTTAAAAACCTAAAAAGAAAGTAATTACCAACAATTGGGTCTTCCGACACATCGACCCAAGCTTTTGTAAGTTGAAACTCCTCCTCCGGAGACCATTTTTCGAGACGGGTTGAACCTACCACAGCGGGTTCGGTATCCCCAACTTGTTTCCTTTTGTGTCTACGCCTTTGTTTTGGTTGCGTGCTTGGACCAGCATTTGTAGGGGATTGAGTCTCGGGTACAACTTCATCCTGAGATAGTTGACCAAACCCGTGCGGTTGTTGACTCGAACCATAATCAACGAATGTGTAAACCCTTGTTGTTGACTCGAATCAAAATGCGGTCGATAATAGTTTGAATCATAAAAAGGATTCATTGGAGAAGGGTTAAAGAACCAATTCGGAGGTGGCGTATTCGGGTTTCGGTTAGGTGGAGTGTTTGGGTTGTAGTATTAGTTTGGAGTTTGGTTGGGATCCATGGAAATTATTTTTTTTGTTAAGAAATTGAATAAGTTTGAAATGAGAAGAGTGAGAATTTTTTTTGTGTTGAATGAATTTGAAATGTAGAGTTAAATAGGTAAAAAAATTTTATGCCTTCAAACGGTCACTTTCCCCCAACGGTAACTCATCCCACCCGTTGCCCCAGTCACGCCGGCTCTCCCAGGCCCACCCGGGGGGCGGTGTGCCACGCCCCTCCACGCCTCTCCCACGCCCACTCACAAAGCACGCCCCGGTCTAACTTGTCATACCTCCCTCCAAAACTATTAATTATAAATTTGTCAAAATTCATCCTTCAACTTTATAACACAACCAAAATCTACAAAACGTTATTTCCATCTTAAATTTTACTAAACGTACCCCGTTATTACTTGTTATACCCCATCTTCAAAATATAAAATATAAATTTTGATAAAATCAACCCTTTAACTTTATAAAAAAACCAAAATACATCAAAACGTTATTTCCATCTTAAATTCTACTAAAAGTGCCCCCATTATTACTTATCATACCCTCCTCTCCAAAATATAAAATATGAATTTTGACAAAATCAGCCCTTCAACTTTATAAAACAACCAAAATGCATTAAAACGTTATTTCCACATTAAATTCTACTAAACGTACCCCTTGTTACTTGTAATAACCCCTCTTCAAAATATAAAATACAAATTGTCAAAATCAGTTCTTTAACTTTATAATACAACCAAATTGCACTAAAGCATTTATAATCTATGGCGCTATTTTTTTTAGTTTAACATAAATTTAAAAATTATGAAACTTGGCTATAATTTGTGACTTTTTCTACAATGTCACTAATTCAATATAATCAAAAAAAAATATTAGCAAACACTATGGGAACACCACCTGTCACTCATCAAAAGCAGCACATTTTTCTTACCGCTGAATACAAATTTACTCAACGATAGTTTTTCATCCTCTCACAACCCAATAAACTTATTTAATTCACCAAGGAATTGATAGATGCTAGAACCACCTCTACTTCTTGAACTCAAAGAACCCACAAGCCGAGTATGATGAAACCCTATGTGATGATTAATACAAAAGGAGCAGTGACATCATGAGAATTCGTTCTCATCATTGTCAATGGCGAAACAAAATGATAAAATCATGGGGATCATGACAGGGGTGATACTAAAAATCACATCCAAATCTACTTTAAATTAACCTATTTCTTTCCAGATCTAAAGGGGTAATTTATCAGATAGAATAGGATTTTAGAGGTGTTCTTCAGTTAGTGTCAAAACCAGGGCCGTCTCTGAGAAATTAGGTGCCCTGTGCGAATGTTAAAAACGGGCCCTATGTGCGCGCACGCACACACTCAAAAATTGACGATAATTAAAACAACAGTAAAAACAATATAAACAATATTGTTTTAGCAAAATGATGCATTTCAATGTTTCAAATAATTAAATAAAACGTGACGTTCTTCTAGCATTTTTTTGATGCAAACTTGTTGATTAAATCTCTATAATCCACATTGTCTAGAATCTCATTCTCAATAGTATAATTGTCAATTCATTAAGTCTTTCTTAAGACATTATCGATTGTAAGTATGACTTCAATTTTGAAATTTTTTTTCTGCATATGCTACAATTACCAGAATAGTCAACAAGATTCTATATGCAGTTGATGCATTTGAAAAACAATCGACTTGCTTCAAATATTTTAAACATATATAGTTAAAAATTGAATTGTTATATTTGTTTGTTGTAAAATAAATTAATATATATATATATAGGGACTTATTCCATTAAGAACCACTAAATATGAAAGAACCAAAGGAACTAATTTTCAACCACATTTTTAAAGGGTATAAAAGTAATTTTCCTTTAAACTAGGGGAAGTTACTATTTTACCCTTTTAAATAACCACTCTATGTACAAAACTTAAAGCATAATGTACAAGTTTATTATGTGGTTCTCAAGTTCCTAACATAAAAATGGTTCTTAATTGAATACCTCCCTATATATATATATATATAATATACAATTTTTTTTAAAAATTAAGGGCCCCCTAAAAAATCGGGCCCTGTGCGGTCGCACCTCCCGCACATGCTCTAAGACCCCCTTGGTCAAAACATCAATAACTTTAAATGGCAAAGACCCGATGTTATTATACAAAAATGCAGATTTAACAGGGGAGTGGGGAGTTGCAGGGAGTAAGGGATTGTAGAGAACGGGGAAAATATAAACCGCCCGATGACATCTATGATAAATTTTGAAACTTTGTCATGTTTATCTGTTAATTTTATTGGAATGGTCAATGACTAGAGAATGACGTGAGTTTGTGAGTTTGAATCATGGCTGCAAACTTGTGGGGAAATGGGGAATTGAAGATGAATTAATTGTTCGTGATAATGTCAGAAACACCCTTTTGTTTTGTTTAAAAGTTGGATTTTTTTAGTTAACAATTAAAAGTATAAGGTTTACTCGTATGTATTTAAAAAGTTTAAGGGGAGGGGTAAGACAAGTAAAAAAATTAAAAAGAGGGGTATATATTTAGCACCACCCTTATTTTTTAGTTGTTTACAAATATTTTTTAGCAAGAAACCTTTATTACATATTTATCCAACATTTTAAATCAATTATATATTTCTCTTTAAGAGAGAAATATGTAATTTTCTATTTATTTAAAAGGGGAAATATTTTTTTTAAAAAAGAAACATGTAATTGACTTTTCTCTTAACTATTTATGTAATAAATGATATTAAAGAGAGGAAATTAATATTACATCACTTTTTTTAACAAGCAATTTAAACCAGCTCATCATCCAAAAAAATATATTTTTATCAACATCTGAATAACATTAAACAATTAAGATGGTATTTGATTTTTTCTTATCCTTTATACCTGACACTTTATACACACATATGACATGCTTGAAGTTCTGCAAGAAAGAGCTATTTAAAAAACTTTAATCCTCCTTACCTCATTCACTGTTAGTAAAAATTAATAGATGTTATTTGAGCCGTCAGATAAAAAGACTATAGATTTATTGAATCAGAATTTTACATGTAATTTTTTAAAATTATATATACCATGAAATCTACTCCCCCAAGACTTATTCGGCATGCATGAGTCTACTCTTCGATCATCTAGATGGATTAATAGCCACGCCAGCCGATCAAGACATGAAGCAGTCATAACAGTAAGTAAGTGAGATGAGCATCTAATGCAACTCTCGTCCACAATTTCAAAACCATCTAATGCACCATATTCATAGTCGCTAATTAAACAGTCGTGCACGTCATAGTCGCTAATTAAACAGTCGTGCACGTCATAGTCGCTAATTAAACAGTCGTGCATGTCGTATAATTTTGAATAGGTTTCCTTTCACTTCTCTTCCTTTCTTTCTTAAATTAAACTCGGGAACACAACATGTTTTATTTTCTTTTCCCTTCCCTCGTTAAATAAAACTCGGGAACACAAAAATTTTTCTTATTTCCTTCCATTTCCTTTCTTTTCTATCCTTAAATGAACTCGGGAACAGAGCGTAAGTTTTGGTTCTGACTTTTAATTATTTGATTTTTTTTAATTACAACCACAACGTGTACTTTTGTATATTTAACTCACCGTGAAGTATGCTAATTACCAGTAGTAGAACCTTTAAAAAGTTAAATTATATAAAATTATCGGAGTGGTTCACTCAATTACCTATATGTGTAATACGTTTGTTTTGACATATTTGTTTACCCTAAAAGGCAATATGCAAACATTAAATCCATACCCTTAGTCTTCTTTTCAATGTATAATTTGATGCTCGACCTCTTGTTTTTTATCCAATAAATATTGTCTGTTTATATTAAAAAGTATGTATAAGCATCATGCATGATGCCTTAGTTTATTCATCGTATTTACTGCTCATGTGGAAGCTAGAAGGGTGATGTATCATTTTATACGTACATGCTTTGATATTTTTCTTTATTTAAGAAGTTCTCTAATTTATATGACAATTCTTTAAAAAGATTATAGCGTTACTCTCCTTATATCTTCGTGTAATCATGATCTTTTAGTCTTATAGTAATTTTTAGTCTTACTACACAATTTGCCGATGTGCTCCTCTTATACATATATACTAGGATAAATCTCGCGTGTTACACGAGTGACGAGTTGAATATACAAAATGTAATATACTTTTTGATAAAAAAGTTATGTCTACAAATAATAAAATAAGAATTACACTTGATTTTTTTTATGTAATTATACATATTATATTTTAACATTCAAATCATCTTATCAAGTTAAATATTTTAAGATATTTAAAAATAATTCATGAAAAACAATTATTATTATTATTATTACTAGAGTAAAATGTCATTTTACCACCTATGATTTGACAACTTTTGTCATTTTAGTCCAATAATTTAAATTTTGTCATTTTGGTCATTATGGTTTCATTTTATTGACATTTAGGTCATTATGGCTTACATTTTATTGTCATTTTAGTACAATTAAATTTAAAATTTTGGACTAAAATGACAAAATTGATCAAACCACAGGGATGAAAATGACAATAAAATGGAAACCATAATGACCAAAATAACAAAATTTAACCTATTACAGTTATTATTATTATTATTGAGTATTTGAATGAACATAATTCAAAGTTAATGATAGTTACAGATCTAAATATAAGTTTAGATTAGAAAATAAGTTTAACTAAAAACTTTATAACTAATTTCATAATAACTTCATTTGCTTAATAACATATTAAATATTTTTTCATATTTATAATTCACAATACATAATTAAATAATTGATACTAACCGAAAAACAAAAAAAGTAGATGACTATAATGATAGTAAATGCTCCCAATTATTTATATTTTTTTAAATTAAGAGTTATAAATACATAATAACCATTTAAAATAATTTGTTGTCTAAAAAAAGAAATAAAGTATATGAATATTAAAGTTATTTACTAACATTTAATAATATTACTACACATAAAAAGAAGTAACTTTTATTAAATTATACCATAATTTGTAAATATATAAATAAGTCATTAGTTTATGTAACATACCTAAAAAATGACAAAATTTAAAAGTTTTATATTGTTTAATGAAAATAGTAAGTTAAAATATAAACATATATGAATATACATGAAATAATTTGGGTTTTTAATATTCTCATTATTAATAAAATCATAATTTGTATAGTTTGCGATTTGTTTTATAATATAACTATTTGTTTTATTTTGTTTAGGTATTTGGTTTTTTGAATATACTCTAAACATATTATTAAATTTCTACATTAAAAATGTAAGATATTCATAATTTAAAAAATATAAGAAAATAAGTTAAAATAATAATTTGTCAAATTTATTAATTATCACTTACTAATAAACTAATGAGGCATTGCCTCAATGGTACCATGAGATTCTTCCATATGGAATGTATTGGATTCAAATCCCTCCCGCAACGAAAAAATGGTATGAGGGGGTCATGGGGTTTTCCTATTGGGGTTTCTCCTGCGATGGTTGTAGTGGCTTATGGGAGGTCCAAGTAACTAGACATTGGTGACATGCCCTGGAAACAGTGAGCTCACACGATTAAGACCTTCGCCGTTCAAAAAGAAATAAAGGAATGCTAATAAAGGATTTAATGCTCCAAATTTAAGTTGGGAAACAAAAATAAAAATGCTCCAATGCATTACATGTGCCAAAAAAACTTGATTCGTTATATACTATATGTGTGTGTGTGAATTTTTTTTTTTCTTTTGTGAAGTTGTGCCTACTTTAGACTTTAATGTGAAAAGTCTTCCTGGATTATGACATGAAATTCTTTAATTATAAACGGTCACATGAGTTTCCACGTGTACCCACCACTCTCTTATAACTCTACGCATGCATCACATAAAAAACTAATACGAACACTCTTTTTTACATAGATATGTGTAACAATTACCTCGGCCCTTATCATTTTTATTGTAATTATTACTTTTATTTAATATTTTAGTTTTTTATTTTATTACTTTTTTAATTAAAGCTTTATATAAAACATTAGAATGTAAGTGATTGCTGATTGAAAAACGGTGTATTTTATGAACGTTTTAATGTAGGTGATTGTTGCTTAAAAACGATGCATGTGAGTACGAGTCAGCAAATGTTAGAAAAGGGTTTGATTTATTTGGATTGTAAGGATAATATGTAACATTCAAATTAAAATGAAAAAAAGAAAACTATGAATGCAATTTTTTTAGGCTTGCAGGCTTGCCTTCCTCCTCACCCTAAGTTGTGATATATAGTTTTATGTTTTGTTTGTTACATATTTAATTTTTAAGTGCAACTAAAATTAAATATTTAAATTTTTTAAATGTTTTACACAACCCTAATTGCCGACCTCAATATATAATTCGAAACATACCAATTGAAAACAAAAATTGAGTCTCTGACTTTCGGCCCTTCTAGAGTTTTATTTTTTTCAAATTCCGTCAATACGTGAAGTTATACTCCCTCCCCCTCTCCCAAGTTTTTTTTCAAGTTCCGTAACGCACGACCGGTAAAAACTAGATTTATTAAAAACCATGATTTTAAGATTCGTTTTAGACTTAAAAAAGTTGAATTAATGTAAATCCATGTATTTAAATTTAATTTATTTTGAAAGTTGTCTTAACGTTACAATTGGTTGTAAATTTCGAAACAGATATAGTTGAGAATTTAGGCATTATATCCACTTAAATAATTCTAAAATAACAGGGCTAACAATTTCAGACACGAACACGTTAACACGACACAAAATTAACATATTTCGTGTTTAACCTTAACATGTTTCGTGTATAAAATAGGTCGACATGTTAAGCCTGTTCATTTTTCGTATCTAAACAGGTAAAAACCCAATTACATTCTAAAAATTTATAAGTCTCTAACGTTAGTACTTTAAGGGGTTCCTTAACATGTTTTTAACAAGTTTTTTAACGGGTCATTTATAGTGTTAACTACTAACACGTAACATGTTTCTTGTCGGGTCATTTCATGTTTACGTGTTTTTAACACATCGTGTCCGTGTTTGGAAAAACAGACACAATAAGATTTCGTGTTGTGTTTGTGTCTAACTTTTCGTGCTTTGTTTCTTAACGGGTCGTGTCTGACTCGTTATGACAACCCTTGGTAGAAATAATAATAAAGAAAAGTTAAATCACCGTCAATATTCACTATTAACAGTTAACTTAGCTCATTGTTACCGATCATAGAATACTCTAAATAATTCGTAAAAAGAATTATGTTACCTTCTTTTAAGGGTCTCTTTAGGCTATCCACAGCGGTCACCCTACTGAAAATCCCTCCCCACTGAAATTTCATGTCACGTCATCATCCCACTGAAAACCTTAAACGCTTACAATGGTCACCCCTGAAAACCCTTCCCCACTATTCCACATCATCAACATTAAAAATAAATAAAAATATTACATTAATTTAAAATAATTCAATATTTAACAAAAAAACACATTACATTAAAAAAAACAAAAACATATTAAAAACCTACTAATCGCCTTAGATGCTATGAACAACAATATCGGGGCGGACCCTTTCGATATGTTCAACCAAATCGGCTTTTAAAGACTCGTGAATGTTTTTGTTTCGCAACGCAAAAATTTGGTTATCTTTTCGCGGGTCATCAATGTCAAAAGGAGATGGCGGTTCGTCTTCATCCGGTACAAACGGGCTAATCGACTTGCCCTCACATTCAAGTATCAAATTGTGCATTATGATACAGACATACATAACTGATCTAAGTTTTTTGGGATGCCATGCTCTAGCCGGATTTTTTATAATTTGAAATCTTTTTTTTTAGGAACACCAAAGCCCACTCGACATCCTTCCTTGCACCCTCTTGAGCTACTTGAAACCTTTTCCGTTTAAATGTTGTTGGACATGCTATTGTTTGCATAAAAACCGGCCATTCTGGGTAAATCTCGTCAGCAAGATAGTAACTGTGAGCGTATTCGTTATCGTTACCATATCATTGAGTAACGGTGACGAGTTTAGAACGTTTAGGTCGCTATTAGAATATGAAGAGGATGATGATATTTTTATATAAATGAATTGTATAAAAATAGAGATATTTTGAATGAAAATGGGTGTGTAAAATGGTCGGAATGAGAGGTTTATATAAAATTTGATTTTTTTTTAAAAAAAACTAGCCGTTCAAGGACAAGTTCCGGGGGGGGGGAGCACTTGAAATTTGAATTGTCCAATAGGGTGAGGGTGGAGTGCACGGGTGTCACACCCCCAAATTCCCACTCGTGGTGTCAGTCCACGTGGGTGTGACGTGGCCAGGATCATAGCTCATGGTCATATAGAACGACTCTATATGAGTTACACATCCACACAGTTTGTAAAGCAATACAAGTTTTCATAAGTATGCAGCAGAAAAGTTAAACATCAGAAATACATATGTTTGCAGCGGAAAGTAATTGTTCAAGACACTACAAAGATTAAATTGTTTTCAAAACAGAACACATGCACACAAGCCTAGGACATGAGTCTATATGTAAGCTTGACTCCTTAGTGTGTCCTTGTGAGCGTCCTAGCGTGTGCTCCATTAGTTACCTGAGAATACACGCGAAAAGTGTCAACTAAAAAGTTGGTGAGTTCACAGGTTTAGACAGACAGAAATAGTAAACAGACATATACTGGGTATGTTAAGTTTAGTTGTTGGATACTACGATCCGTGGAGTGTGTCAGTTCATCTTACCGAAACTAGACTGTTCCCGTTTGCCTCCGCAGGTCATCGCTGAACCCGCATTCCCATCGAAATTACACTCGTTATGACCTCCAGTCAACATTGGTGCCGAGTGGGGTTAGTCAAACCCAGTAGTACTACGTAATTACGACTCGTTTGAATACACAACTAACGGTAAGGATAAGTGAGGGCTTTATGCGATAATAGTTACACTCGAAAATGGTTTTCACAACATACCAGTCATATATCTAAAACAGTTGCATTGTATTCTCACCCCAAAAGTTCAGTAAAACAGTTTAAAGAGTAAAAGTGGGGCCGTAAACTCACCTGAGTTTGTATAATGCGTTTGCTCAATAGCGTAGTGTAGCTCGCCGGCTAGTAATCACCTATATCATGTAGGTGTTATGAGTTCGTGTTTGCGTATGTGGGTCTCACCGGACCGTGTTAGTGTTCAACGACACTAAGTGGTTATGTGGGTCGAGTTGACCGTGTTTGACCGTATCGATCGTGTTTGACCTAACGACCCGTTGGTGACGGTTTTGGATCAAGTGTTCGTGTTATGTGCGATTTAATGTCGTGTGAGGTGTACGGATACCAAAATCGTTCCTATGAGGAAACTTACTATTTATGGTAAGTTCCTATTTTAGGAAAGTTTCCACATTTGGCAAGTCATGCATAAGATCATATTCTGATTATTCTAACATGCATATTTATCCTAAATGAGCATGTTATCACATAGCACGTAGTTACACATAGCCGGTTTAACATAGTTTGCGCGTAAAAGTTTCCATTTATGGAAAGTTACTAAAATAAGCATGTTTAACCAAGATTAGTAACAAGCCTTTTCTAAAGATCATTACCCTAGTCCTAAATTATCATAAAATCATATTCGTTACAACAAACATATTGCTATTCATAGACTTTGTAAAATAAAGTTATTATTTATAGTAACTTTTGATAAAACACCTCTTTCAACCATTTCAGGACTTAAAATCATTTATCAACATCATAACAAGGTTAATTATGCATACCAAACATACAACATCCCTCAAATTCATCATTCTCTAGCAACATTGTAACAAAAAGTTTCTATTTATAGTAATAATCATAAAAATCACATTCTTAATGCTTCTAATAATCCCAATGCATCAATAATCATTGTATTAACTTATAAACATCATTTTTTAAGCATAACATATAGCTCTAAACATGCATAAGTGGTCATTTCATCAATAACACGCATTTTGTAACAATAAAGTTACTAAAATTAGTAACAACCCCCAAATGGCCAAATCTTGACATAGTTAACCATTCTAATCATGTGGAACATCTCATATAACAATTCTAAGATCATTTCAACATCAAAAATCACCTAAAACATCATTGATCACACATGCATGTCGATAAAAGTAACCATTTCATAACAATATCAACAAATATCAATCATTGGCAATCAAAATCATCATGATTCATTATTAGATCATTAAATCAGTAGCAATAACATCAATAATAGACCTAACATCACAAAATTTCGTGCTCAAGGTGGTGATGGTGGTGCATGTGCTTGATTCACATTGCATGTGTGTGTACAAGTGCTAAAACCTCGAAATAGTGTTAGAACTACCTCAAGAGAGCTTTAGTAGGTGAAGATGAAGCTTGGTCAGAGGTGTAGCAGCTCGAAATCCTCCTGAGAACAGCTCTTGGTTCGTCACAAATAATGGTGGTGCTTCCTTCTTGCCCTTTCCACCTTCAACTCTTACCAAAGGCTTCAATGGAGCTCCCCAAAGGATGATAATGGCTTCTAAGTGCTTGTTAGAAGATTTACAGAGGGTTTATGGTCGAAATGATAAGGTTCAGTCGAGAGAAGGTGAAGTAGGGGCGACAGAAATGATTTCGTCTTGGATATATAAAGATTTTGCGTGTCAGGGTCGTCGCGTACCGCGACGACTGCCCAAAAAGTAGCTCCGCGTAGCGCGATGATTAAAATAATCATTCGGTTCCCGAAACACGCCGCGTACCGCGATGGTGGAAGATGATCGGTCGTCGCGTACCGCGACGTTTTTCGGAGAGTTCAAATTCTCCCGCTCGGGCTTCGCGTACCGCGAAGGCCCAATTGGGTGCCCATCGCGTACCGCGATGGGTCTCGGTTGAGCCCAATAAGCCCAATTTCATTGTTTTGAACCGAATCTTTCGTATTTCTCGAATACGATCATCGTTTCTCGACACCTAGGCCTTGTTCTAACTAATTTAGGTTCACCGAACCTAAGTGCAGTGTTTTCGTGTTACAGTTTGATCCGTTCACCAACGTTCGTTATTCAAGACACGTGCGATTGTTGTGCGATAATTCCCTGAATTATCGGCGTGTTCAGACTGTTGTGCCACGTGTCACACTAAATGCATTTATTCTAGTGCCACGTATGAAATAATAATAAACATTATTATTAAAAATAATAGAGTTGCTGACCTGGAAATTTACGAGGTGTCACAACGGGGAGCGAGGGCCGTGGAGCCTCACCGGACGGGACTCGTGGACGAGGGGGGCGGTGTTCCCGCTAAGGGCCGCCAAAGGGAGGGAAGCCTCTGGGCGGGCGGAGGAAGCGCTGCGGCCGGCCTTAGTCTTGTCGGTAACTTGACTTTTTAGGACAAACTAGATACGCGGCTCCAATTTTTTATATTTATTTTTTAGTTGTTTACAAATATTTTTTTAGTAAGAACCTTTATTACATGTTTATCTAACATTTTAAATCAATTATATATTTCTCTTTAAAAGAGAGAAATATGTAATTTACTATTTATTTAAAAGGGGAAATATTTTTTAAAAAGAGAAATATGTAATTGACTTTTTTGTTTGGGTATATATATTATAAATGATATTAAAATGAGGAAATATGTAAATGCTCATTTCTTTTGATGACAATACTTCGATCCATGTAATATATTTCAATACTAGAGTATTACCCCATGTATTACACGGGTTAAATATAAAATATTAAATAGTTAGTAATGAAAATTTAAAAAATTATAAAACGATATTTTAAGAGAAATGATTAATTTACATACTAACGAATACTTCAAGTAATAGAAAAGCAATTAAAAAGTTTGATAACTATACAAATGATATATGATATTTTTGATTTGTAACAATTATTATCTTTGAACAAATTAATAATAAAGCTTCAGTTTGTATTATATCAAAGACTGACTTTTATAAATCAGGTTAGTAAAAACATATAATTTATTTAATTATTTAATTTTAACGACTCAATTTAGATATAACGTTCAATAAAAGTACCAAAAGTTAACTTTTTCAATCATTTTTTACTTAGTTTTTTAAATAAATTTAAAAAATGTCATCAGTTTATAAAAAAAACTTATTGTTTATAAAAAAATCATTTTTAAATAATTTTTTTTCTATATAACTTTGATTTTCTGAAGATAAATATTTGTTATTTTAAAAAATTAATATTAATTTTTGTTTACATTTTATAAAATTTTCTTATATGTTTTCTAGTTAAAAGATAAATAATTTTATTAGTTATTAGTATTATGAGTATTTAATAGGAAATAAGTAAATGAATTTGATAAAAAGTTGACATGTGGCAATTGGGTGTAAAAACATGGCATGTGGCAAAAAAACATTTTTTTTTATCAGGCCATGTGTTATGGTGTGACCACCATCACTCCACGTAGGCGCCACGTGGGCGCCACATAATCAACCAACACCATCACCCCCTTATCACTCCACATCATCTTTTCCTATGTTACCATCACTTCCCCATCACTCCACGTCATCACCACCTTTTTCAATATTTTATTATTTGATTTTTATACTTTCAAATATAAATTAAATTAAAAAAACACCTAATATAATTAAAAATATTAATATTACAAACTAAAATAAAAAAATTTACATGTTAAAAAAATTAAATAAAAAAACATTAAAATAAATTTAAAAACTTTTTAAAAAAGATACAAATTTTCTCTTCGATTTTTCCAGACATGTTCAACTAAATCGCCTTTAAGCATGTTATGTATCTCTCTGCTTCGGATCTCGCCTTTAAGCATGTTATGAACGCTCCTTCGTCTGAATCGGATGATGACGATTTCGTAATTTCCTCCTCCCAACTCATTTATTTTGATTGTAAATTGGGTTATTTTATAGAAAAATAATGGTTATTTTAAAGAGAATTGTGTGGATTTGATTGTTGGAATAAGATGAGTGGTATATTTATAGTGGTTAATTTTTTTTAAAAGCAACTGTCAAAAAGGGATTTTTTTATTTTTATTTATTTTTTTCTTTCCCAACAGCTATGTTACCATTATTTTATTTTATTTTATTTTTCTTTCCCATCACCCCGTGAGGGGCCTCACGATATTGCCCACCACTTGCCCATCACGCCCCTGTGTTATAGGGGTGGGGCGCGAAGAGGGCGTGACCCAGGGGCATCACGCCTGGGTCACGTACCACAACACATGGCCTTAGTGTAGTAAGATAAGATAAGATCAGATCACTTTTTTTAACAAAGCAATTTAAACCGGCTCATCATCCAAAAAAAATATATTTTTATCAACATCTGAATAACATTAAACAATTAAGATGGTATTTGATTTTTCTGATCCTTTATATCTGAAACTTTATAGTTTATACACACATATGACATGCTTGAAGTTCTGCAAGAAAGAGCTATTTAAAAATTTTAATCCTCCTTACCTCATGTCACTGTTAGTAAAAAATAATAGATGTTATTTGAGCCGTAAGATAAAAGACTATAGATTGATTGAATCAGAATTTTACATGTAATTTTTTAAAATTATATATACCATGAAATCTACTCCCGCAAGACTTTTTCGGCATGCATGAGTCTACTCTTCGATCATCTGAATGGATTAATAGCCACGCCACCATATTCATAGTCGCTAATTAAACAGTCGTGCATGACGTAGCCGCTAATTAAACAGTCGTGCATGTCATAGTCGCTAATTAATGAGTAGTGCATGTCGTAGTCGCTAATTAATCAGTCGTGCAATTCATATTTGATCACCAATTTCATCATAATGCACCAAATGAGAAAAACTACAACACAATATGTTGATTGTTAGTTTAATGAGATTGTATTTCCAGTCTTTATGGTGAGAACAAACTATGAAAGATTGGTAAAACAATAAATAACACGGAATGCATACTACATCGTAAAGAGGTTAACACATTGTAGATATCAATGAATTTTATACGCTAAGCACACCAAAGGTTATTCAATTGCTAGACATATATATTGATCCTTATCACCCTCTAAATAAAGAAAAAAACAAGTATTTGGTCCAAAGGTATTGTACTTAAGGGCGATCTAAGCACTAAATACATCTATGGGCATACCTATTAATAGTGGGTCGGGTTAGGGGACCGCAATGAATTTTAACTCGTTAATAAAATGGATATCGTTAGATTTCATCTAACCTCATAGGACTTTTTGTAGTGTTTCTATAAATATAATTGAACATGATTGATAAAGTTGGTATAATGATTATTTGGACAAAAAGCCAGTCTCATTTTTGGGCCTGTTATCTGCTTAGCTAAAAAAGCCCAGTCTCTTTAAAGTCAGCAAGTTTCAACTATTTTGGACTCTTATTTTTGGCTATCTAATTCTAATATTTCAAGAACTGAATCCAAAGTTAAAACTAAAATCGGTTCATTAACTACTCGGAATGTGGACCAAACACATACTTTATGGTAGAGACGGAAACCATACGAACGGTCCGGCATAGACGGTTCCAATATTTCAGATGAAACGAAACCGCAAAAACCGAAACTGGTTTTCCCTTTACTCGGCCAAACCCGAACTGGAACCGGTCAAAACCCGATCCAAACTAGAATCGGTTATTGACTTTGTTTATCAAAACTGGTAAAAAAAAACGATTTCCCCACCTCTATTTATGGTAATTATCATGGTCTTCATTTTGAGTTAAATGTTTTTTTCCTTAAAGTTTATACAAGATTTCAGTATAGTTCGTTAAACTAATTTGTTGTTATTTTTGTTAGCTCATTTTTCAAAATCTTAAAAGATTTGTCTATAAGTCAACAATTAAAAAACAAACAAACTTATCAAGTATATTGACATTCTTTAGTAAGGTTTGGGGGAATGATGAAGACAAACCATACCCCTATCCTAGTTGGGATAGAGAGACGGCTCTAAAATAGTTCCCGCCTTCCCAGCTAAAAGTTACTGTTTGAAGTGAATTATCCCAACACTTTAAACGTTATATTTCAGAAAATAAGTAAAATAACATTAAAATTAGTATAATTTTACATTTGTCTCTTGAAAATCCATATATATATATACATTATATATGTGCCTCACAAATAAAATGTTACGACATGCAATGCATTGAATAGGGCCATTGAGGTCAAGTAAAGACATGATTTGGTTAGAGCTGTTTTCCTTGACATATTCAAGCATGTCAAGACTTTTTTAATAAAAAGAAGCACATGCGTATTTATTAAAAGATTAATTATCATACCACTTGATGTTTTAGTGTTTGGACGGATAGAATTGATACATACATGTGTGGATCTAACATGATCTCTCCTTTTCATGCTTAGGGAATGGTGCTTTCAAGGTGGGTCAGGCTACCTTAACAACTACTTTATACAAAGTGGCAAAACATAAAATTATATATTTCTGACATGAATTTATAATTTTTGTATTTGATTTTTTTAGTTTATTCATGTGATACTATGAAGTTTCTTTTCATTCCCCTGCCATTCCATTTTGATATGAAATAAAAAAAAGAAAAAAATATGTCATAAGTGGTTTAAGGAAAGACTTCAATTCAATGATAAAACTTTTGATAAAAGATTGTGAAACGATTCGACCCTTTTTGGCGTTGCACAACATAAGAGTTAAGTTAAGCATCATATACATATATTTTTAGTATATTAAGAAGAGGTTCTCTCACTCAACCTCCGTCCTTTCTCTTCCTTTCAAGATATATAAACCATCATCATGACGTCAAAAATCATCTTGGTTTTGGTTATCTAATGACGATTGATGATGTTTAACATCCACCGCTATATCTATGATGATCGCTTTTCCTTTATCACATCCACCACTATATCTACAATGTCGAATTTTTGTTGGAATTTGAAAAGTTGCTGGAATTTTTGGCCAAAATTAGAAAAGTCATCGGATTTCGGCAGATTTTGCCAATTACTGGCCGATTTGGCCGCCTAGGCCCGATTTTTAGTCCGGTTGATTAGCTAAAATCAAAGAGGCCGGCGACAGGCTAGCGACTAGGCGACAATTAATCGGCTGCATGTGTCGATTTTTTAAACATTGATGTAACACCCCGACCAATGGCGGAAACATCGGGGTGACACGAAGTGTAGATTGTTCATAGCACAAGGTATAAAGTTGTAAATAGCTAAAACACTAAACCCAAACATCTATTACATTGCTTCAAATTCTCAAACCCTAAATGTTACATCATTTTAATTCTAATACATTAAATACAAATTAAATGTTAACTAATCCAAGCTCGTTAATATAGCTAACTTGTCATTTTCACCTGAAATATGTTTAAAATCAAGTGTCAACTACGAATAGTTGGTGAGTTTCATAGGTTTGAATACTCACACCAAAATATACTTACAAAAATGTTATAAATAATGTCATATGTGAACACAAAGCATAATGAACATAGTTAAAATGAACTAGCTAATAAAGCAGATCAACTAATGGTAACAAATGATGTTTGACCTATGTTTAGCATAAAAATGCTTAAGTAGTAAACTATCACCGCGGGCCTCCCCCGAAGGGTAAATCAAACATCGGTGAGATGGTCAGTCCAATAGATCTATCATAGTCACTAAATGTGTGTGATCAATGTCTATCCTTAACTAAAGTTCACAAACTATAAAGTCATTAGCTAAGTTCACATGAAAATGTTTAGAAGTTAAGATAAGTTCAAAGATAACATGTTTCACCCCAAAAGTTCAAAACAAGTAAAAGAGGGGCTATGAAAACTCACCTTAATATGTGTGGTAGACTTTGATAAGTTATATCAAAGTATAGCTCAATGTATATCCAACAAGTTCAAAGTTCACCTAAATAGTCCATTAGGCATTATGTTATATAACTATGTCTTTTATGGATTTTCTAAATGTTTAAATAGATCAACATGTTCAATTTGTTTTGCTTTGTTAAATCTTACAATTGTATTACAGTTTATTGTTAAATGAAAATAAAAGTGATAGTTATGATATCTAAGTTTCTTATTTACATAAGATAACTCAAAAGTTTTGAAGTTTAAGCAAATTTATGTTTGATCAAAAATATTTAAAATAGTTGTTTTATAGTTATTTGATAACCTTTATATAGGATTTTATCAAATGATCTTTCTGCATGAAAATATTTACTCTAATAATTTGTGAAATTTGTATGTAAAAGTCTAAATTCTATAAGGTGTGTAAAATACTTTTCTTTATTTATTATTATTATAAAATAATAATAATAATAAAATAAATAAGTAAATAAAATGTGGTGGTAATTTAAAATTACTTTAAATAAAATGTTTAAAACTTATTTAGATGCAACTTATATTTTATAAAATTTAAAATAATATAATTTAAAAAAATCATTTATTATGACTAAACATTTTCCATATATAAATGAAAATATTTATTTTTAAAAAATATACAAAATTGTAATTAAAATTATTAAATAAATCTTAAGTATTTAATTTATTTAAATATAATTATTTACTAATAATATGTATATTTTATATACATTTTGTTAAAGATGATGTTTATATTTTTCTTTAGAATTGTAGGATTTAAGTAAAAAATTCTGTGAAAACGAATTTTGAAAATGAATTTCAAATAAATAGTTATAAAATAAAAATGGTCCAAAACAGGCTAAAACCGGCCTGGGCAAGATTCGAACCGGCGACCTAATGTTTGAAACCAAGGGAAAGTTCCCGTTGATCTGGAGCCATGTTCGTGACTTGGATCCGTTCCAAAGGGTCTTAACATAAACCAAATTCTAATCCCCTTTTCCCTTTTTTTAAAACCCAAAACCTTAGTTCCTATCTTCATCGAATTCGATTGTTTATGAATCCGATTGTTGAAGAAACCATAGGGCTTTTATTCTAAAGGGAAAACGAGTCTAATGATGTATAAAACACTAACCTTTACGTACGATTTGATGGTGTTCGATTGATGAGAAAGAAAGACGAGCGAACGAGGCTTTGTTGTCTTGATTTGCTTTTGTTTCGAGTTGTGAATCCGTTTTTGGTGTACAGATAGTTTCTGATGAAGCTATAAATGGTTTGGTCGAGTAAATTTTGGTTTTTATGCACGTCTTCATCGAATTCAAATTACGGGTGATTAGTTTGTATTTCGGGTAACAATTTGTGATTAATACAATATCAATTCGATTAAATGTTGATTGAGGATGATTTTCATGATCGTAAACCTTCCAAATCTAAGCTCAATCGAGCTGGAGATAGCCTGTACACGCGTGGGCGCAATACGGGTCAAAATTGGGTTCTTGGGTCGGATAAGGAGAAGATCTTTGAGGTTTTGGCAAATCTAGTCCCTCCTTACTTTCTTTCTTAATTTCAATTTCAGAATTTGCAAGAAAACCTCCCCCCAACTTTATGAAACAATGTTTTAAATTGGATATAATTTTATTTAAATTCTATAACTAGTATAAATTGGTTATAGTCATATAAAACCTTATTCTAATGTTGTAGAATTAAAATAAAATTATTTGATTTTTTATTTACTTATATTTAAAATTTATGTAATTTAATTATAGTTAAAGTTAGGAGTTTTTAAACATTTTATTTATAAAATGCTATTCTAAATATAATTTGATAGGTAGAAATTGTTTTATTTGATTAAGTTATTTATTTACAAATAATTTATTATAAATTTATAAATAAGCTTTTAAATATATATATATATATATATATATATATATATTACTTAACTTGTGAAATTTTAATTAATTACATACTTACACATATATGTTAAATTATGTTCTTATATATATGTATTCATATCTATACAAACATACATACATACATATATATATATATGCATACATATATATACATTAGCGTATGTGTAGATTTCGTAGGTAAAATGTCCAAATGACATCATAAATTTTTTATTAAATATTAATAATGTTTATTACAGATTTTAGAAATGTTACAATTGATCACAAAAGGGGCCTCGGACCTTTAGAGTGAATCAACGTCTGCTATAGAGTGTGTGTATCTAAGAGAGAAAAAACTGTACATCAAGGATAAAAGACATATTGTTTAAACCAACACGGTTTTTAAAAAAAGTGTATGTAATTTTCTTAGAAGTTTGTATAATATAAGGTTTGTTACAACTTTAACTTGCGTAGGAGTTATATTTAGCTATCCGATTAATTATTCAAATTACAAGTAACGTTATCGTTTTAAGGAAAAACTTCAATGAGGGACCTCAAGCCAAAGTTTGGAGTTATTTTATAGCGGCTAAATCCTGCTTCCAAGAACAGTTTCTCCCACTCAACCTCCTTCCTTTCTCTTCCTGTAACCAAAACCATCATCAACACGTCGAAAACCATCTTTGTTTCGGTTATCTCATGTCGGTCACGGTTTTCGTCTACCACCATATCGATGATTATCACCTTCCCTTTGTTACCATCGTCACCCGCAAGTCGAATAGCCTCCCGACATCGTTTGAGTATTTTCAACACGTTGTCATCACTCCAGTTGTGCAAAACATTCTACAAACATATTACCAACAAGCTAGCTAGTTAACATAACTAATTAGTTTATAATCTTTTATATATATAAGAAGTATATACATATAAAATGAATGAATTACCTTAAAAAAGATGGCATTAGCAGATGGGATGGAGCTAAACATATCACCTCCAACATATTTGAGATTCTTGGTTTCGATCATGTCGGAAACAACATGTGGGAGGTCAAAAACAGTGCAAGTCATGTGTGGAAAAGCTTCTAGAAGAATCTTAGCGTTGAGTCCGGTTCCGCCTCCAACATCCACCAAGGATTCCACACCTTCAAAGACATCTTGACAATCTTTAACCACCAAACTCATCATTCTAGAATCACTTGCCATTGCATCATTAAAAAGCCCATTGAATCCCGGGTTCTTGTTAGCATATTCCCACAAAGAAATCCCATGAGCGGTTTCAAAAACCGTCGATTCGGTTCCATGAAACCACTTCCCCAAGAACTGCCAAGGGGTCACAAAAGCAGGATCTAGGATCAAATTTGCAAATGGTAATAAGTTTGGTTGGTTTTTTGAACTTTCACTAGTGTTGTTGAGCAGTAACCTTGATGAGGTCGTGAGAACATACCCTTCTTTCTCATCTTCGTGTGCTTCTTGATCATGAAGTTTGGTAAGTGAAAAGAAGTCAGAGTGAATCAGCAGCCGCATCAGCCGTTGCAAATGAAGGGTTTTCGAGATGGGGAGATCGAGCTTTGAAACGAGTTCTTGAATGGTGATCGGGTTTCCGTGATTGTGAATGATATTGGGTATGCCGAGTTCAAGTGCACAACCAAGGGACATGGAGGTCGCATAATTGAGAATATGTCGATAAATATGAGCTTGAGCTTCAAATACTTCATTTGCTTCTTCTTGGCTTTGGTTGAGATCCATTTAGTTACTTTGTTTAGAGTTTAGATCCAACTTGAATTTCTTTTCGACTTGAGTCTTCAGAGCGTATGTATGTATTCAACTTGCAGTGTGTGTGTGTATGTATGTATGTATGTATAGGGTATGTATATTATAGAAACCCAGTTGAGATGTGCAAACTACAAAAACCCAATACTTGGTCCACAATTTGCAACATCATTATTTCATTTTACTAAAATTATTAAACACAAGGGCACTATAGTCTTTTACTCCATTTGTACTATCACCCACTGTTTTATTAATTTACCACATTCTCTCTCATCAAATTAAAATAATAAACAAAATAAATTTGTTTTTAAATTTCCCCCTTCCATTTCCCACCATATTTTTCTCCACATAAATATTTTCGTTTTTTATTTACATAATACAACTTGCGTCGGTGTTACATCTAATTTACGTTATTTTATTTCAGCTGAAAAAACTTAAAATTTTCATTTTTTAAATATTTAATACCTTTTATTTCCACCTTTTACTTTCTCACCTTTTACTTTCCCACCTTTTTTTCCTACCATTTTGTTTTCCCCAACTTTTTATATATTCCCTCCTTTGATTTCCCACCATAAATTTTGCTGTATTAATCTTTTTGTCTTTTCTTTATTATATACAACCGATTACTTGTTACATCAAAATTACGATTTTTAATTTTCCCACCTTTTTATTTTTCCACCTTTTTATTTTCTCACCTTTTTTTCCCCATTTGTTTTCCCAACTTTTTAAATATTTCTTCCCTTTGATTTGCCACCAGAAATTTTGCCACATGAAACTTTTCGTCTTTTCCTTATAGTATACACCCGATGTCGTGTTACATCAAACTTGCGTTTTTTGATTTTAACTCAAAAACAAAAGATTTTAATTTTTAAATATTTATACCTTTTATTTTTCTCACCTTTTTCCCCTATTTTTTTCTCCAACTTTTTAAATATTTTCCCCCTTCGATTTCCTACCAGAAATTTTGCCACATTAAACTTTTCGTCTTTTCCTTATAGTATACAACTGCTGTCGTGTTACATCAAAATTACGTTTTTTGATTTCAGCTCAAAAACAAAAGATTTTAATTTTTAAATATTCCATACACTTTATTTTTCCCACCTTTTATTTTTCCCACATTTTTCTCACCATTTGTCGTGTTACATCATAATTGTTGTCGTGTTACATCAATGTTACGGTGTTTAAAGCTCAATAACAAAAAGTTTAATTTGTAAATGTTTCCAACCTTTTTATTTTTTCCACCTTTTATTTTTCTCACCATTTTTTTGTATTGAGTTACGGTGTTCAAATTTACATTGAAAAAAAATTATTTTTTAAATATCCCCTCCATTTTTTCCTTCTTTTATTTTTCACACCATTTTTCCCTCCTCAATTAATATTCCTTTTTATAAACGCATAATTTCATAATAAATACCCGAATTTTGCATTTCGTTATATTTAAATAAAAAAATTATATATTATTTCATCACATTGTTATGTATAAACGAAATTTTTTTATGGTTAGTAATATTTTATACAATCAGATACTTATAATCCAATATTATAGAAACTAACACTCAAGTTACGTTTATTTTACATCTTGACGGACTTGTTATACTGTTTTAAAATTTTTAATGTTACATTCTATAACATTTCATTATGTTACGTTATTGTTACATATGTAAAGTTAGTGTAACTAGAGTATTATGTTACAAATTTTATATTTTGGTCAATATTTCATAATTTGTATCCTTTTTTTTTGTTTTATTTTTTTGCTCAAATATTTTTAAGCTTATGTTTACATTCAAATTACATATGTAAAGTTAGTATAACCAGATTTTTTTTGTTTGAATATATATGTGTTACATAGATGTTAAAATTACATATATGTAATTTTTATGTAACGCCAATGTAACAATTGGCTACGTATATAAAATTAATAAAATTGAACCACGTTACATAATTAGTCAGAACCCCCCTCTCCACACAACCACCAGTCTCGATTCATCTCATCACGACATCTCCCGTCGGAGTTCCCATCGTTTCATCATGTAATTTCGATGTAACATAATATAAATAAAAAGTACGTAGCTGACATAATTTTCAATGATGTAACTTTGATGTAACATTATACAAAATATATTAAAAGATAGATATTTCAAAGAGACATTCTAAATTATATATTTGTTGCATATATCTAACACTTTGATGAAAAATTATATTTATGTGGCAAATTTCTGATAAGAAATGAAAGGGGGGAATTTTAAAAGGTGGGAAAACAAATGGGGGAAAAATGTGGGAAAATTAAAAGTGGAAAAATAAAAGGAATGAAATATTTAAAGATGAAAATATTTTGTTTTATCTGAAATCAAATAACGTAAATTAGATGTATCACGACTCAATATGTATAATATAAAGAAAAGATGAAAAGTTATATTCATTTGTCAAAATTCTGATGAGAATAAAAGAGAAAGGAGAAAATTGGAGGAAGTTGTACTATTGCTTCTTTATTTTTAATGTCAAAGTCAAACAAGTACACAACACACATTTCCAATTCTACCCTTATTGTACTATTTTGTACCACATTCAATTTTTTTAATCCAAAAAAATCCAATCAACTGTATTACCTTTAATCTCCACCATTATAAATCAAGATCTATGGTCCACATAAGGTTTTCAAAGTTTCTTTATCTCAAGTAGGTTTCCAAAATATCCTTCTCCTATATATATATATATATATATAAGATGGTTCGAATGTTAATAACTACGTCTTATTGCTTTGATGCTCACATTAAAGTAAATCTAAATATTTAGGTTTTCTTTTATTTTTTATTAATGTAAGTGAGCCCTACATATTTTAATAAACATACTTTAAGATCATTATATATTATGTACTAAAAATATGTAACTTGAGAAAATATGCAATTTTGCAACTTAAAAAGAACAAATATGTAATTCTTGCTTTTAATAAATATAGCAATTTACATAAAACATCCTTTATATTTGTTAGACACTAGGAATTACGACCCGCACGATGCGCAGGGTCTGATATGTTGAATTGATGTATCTCAATGTAAACCTCTTGCTAATTAATTCTATAAACATTAACATGTCTGTCTATTTAAGAACCCAATTTGCTTGTCTAATTAGGTGTTGGACAATAGTGATTAGAGGTAGCAATTTTTACCCATATCAAATGAAATGGGTTGGTTTGGGTAAACAATTGTAGTATAATGGGTTGAAATGGATAACATCATAATATTGAATGGGTTGAGATGTGTAACACTTAAACACAATGCGTGTCAAGATGGGTAACCAAAAAATTATTTAAATGTAATGGATTCAAACATTTAAGAATCATTAATAACATATTTGATGAGAAAATAACTAAAAATTATCAAAATGGACTATTTGTTTACTTATAACATATTTTAAGTTAAACTAAATTAATGTTTTTTAAGAACAATCCATTTAAACCCGAACTAATTTTGCTTAAAAGTTGTTCTGACATGCACCCATCCTGACCCGAACTCGTTCTGACCGTTTACTCAACCCGACCCAACCCGCTTTTTTAGCCAGGCATAATCATATCTGACAAAGTATGTTTGGTTGAGGATGAAGAGGGGTGGTTGAGGCGATCGTTACGAAAGAAGCAAGATCTGGGTTTACCATTTTATTATTTGTAGGATAGAGTATAAGAAACAGTTGTATAAAACAATTGTACAGTATGCATCATATATTATAATAAAGTGAATAGTAAACTCCCCTCACAAACTATGTTTGTTTTTTAATATATATATTAATTGCACATTTCAATCTTTATGTATATTATTAAGATACTTAGGGGTGTTTGTTTGCCTCTTAATGATTCTATTAAGAGCTTGCATCTGAACCGGTCAGACATTAGTAGGGCTGTTCAAATCGCTCGCCGCTCGTTCGTCGCTTGCTCGGAAATAGCTCGTTCGAATTTCGCTCGGTTTTAAACGAGCCGAGCACGCTTGGTTCGGTTTATAAACGAGCCGAGCACGAGCCAAGGTAAGCTCGCTCGTTGCTCGCTCAGATAGTCGCTCGATTGGCTCGCTCGGTTGGCTCGCTCGGTTGCTAAAGTATAACTGAATTATATATATATACACATATTTAATATTTTATTAATGTATAACTAATATAATTTTTTTATATTTAAACTATTTTCAAAAGACTCAATATTCAAATAGGCAAATACCCAATACTCAAAAATTTAAATCTAATTCGCAGATCCATTTGTTTCACTTTTCACGTTATAATTTAATTTCCGAATGCCCAATACTCAACCATTTGTTTACTCCCAACCGTGATCTTTTTACTTAGACTAGTTTGGATGTTTAGATGTGTTTTTTAGAGGTTTACACTACTTGGATTATGTTTTGAAAAAATTCTGCCATTGTTTCAGACTATTGCAACCGAACATGGCTTCCTTTAATCTTAAATTTGATTGTTTGTGGTTTGGGATTATTAGCTATTTAGCTGCTAATGTGAGTGTTGATATGTAACTATAATAACCAACTAGATGGCAGTTGGTTATTATTCGTGGCATTAAATTTTATTAAACCGAGCAAAACCGAACCAAGCCGAGCCGCTCGATTTTAAAACGAGCCGAGCAACGAGCACAACATTTGTCTCGGTTCTGCAAATCCGAACCAAGCCGAGCCGCTCGGTTTGAAAATGAGCTGAGCACGAGCATACCCTCGCTCAGTTAGGTTCGGCTCGTGAACATCCCTAGACATTAGGGTGTTTGTTTCAACATTTTTTCTCCTCTGAATGATTCAGCATATGTCTGAATGGTTCAGCAGAAAATGGAGTCTAAATGGTTTAGCACATGTCTCCTTCACCCCTGCTGCTCCTTCAACCACCGCTGCGATCAACAAACTTCACCCCCGCCGTCTCCTTCCACCACCGTCGTCCCGTCACTGCCACTCTTGTCACCGCCAGCATTCCCGTCGCCACCGTCCGCACCCCCAAACACCGCTGCCTTCAAACCTTCACCCCTGCGCCGATTTTGACCCCTGCGCCGCTCTTCCCCCAACCACCGTCTCCTTCGATTTTGACCAGATCTGTCGCCGACGATGTCCAGTGTTGCGATTTTGACCAGAGAAGAGTGCCGATTTTGACCAGTCACCGTCGCTGCCACCGCCCGCACCCCCAAACACTGCCGCTCGTCCACTCCCGTCAACCCCACCATGCCGATCGTCAATGAGATATGTCGATTTTGACCAAAATCCGTCACCGATTGGGGGCTGCAAAGACGGGATTGCCAGAGAAAATACGAGGGGGAGGGGGCTACCATTTGAGGGGTTTAATGAGGTTTATGTTATTTTCATTAAAACGTCCAACCAAACAGTCTTAACCGGTTCAGCACTTAATGGTTCAGACCCTCTTAATCATTCAGACATCTTAATCATTCAGCACTTAATGATTCAAAACCAACCAAACGGCCCCTTAGTGTTAAGATTTGTTATAAATTACGTTACACTAACTTTACTAGAAAAGCTCAGTTGTCTTTTTTATAAAATGATAATTTTGAACTTATTTTTAAAAAGACTAAATTTGAAAAATGATAATTTTGCACTTATTATAATATTTTATTTCTTTTGACTCACATTTATTTTCTTATTTTCTTTTCATCTTTTTATTATATATTTTATTTTAAAATTAGTTAATTAGTTGATCAATTAAAGAAAACCTAAGTTTATCTTATTTTATTTATTTTTTATTCATTTGTTTAGTCAAAGTTATTTACTTTTCATATTTGTATATTTAAAACAACGATTCTGTATTGAAACGTACACTTTTAAAAAAACGATTAAGTAATTTTAAAAGAATGTATAAACTACAAATGATGATAAGAAAAAAGGAACTAAATGCGAAAGAAAGAAAATAATTCAAAAGAAAAGAAAAAAAAGTATAAAACTTCGGTTTTTAAGAATAAAAACAAAATTGTCAATAAAATGTTAACATAAAGAATCTTAATGTGTTTTTTCGAACATGAATGATGGAACTGCAAAGTCAAATAAATGCAAATGACGTTCCCCTTTATTTATTTTGATAAATAAAAGATTATTAAAATACACGGGAATTGTCGAATTATCTTGGAAAAAAAATAGTGCGGAACCCCTAGTCTACCAGCCACTAACTCCCAGGGAAACCCGACCCAAGCACACACCTCAAGACACGACGGTAAAAGGCCGGTAAAATCAGGTGGGCTCAAGAATTGAACCTAAGACCTGGGTCTCCTATCACTTTTCTAACACCTACATTTTACCACTACAACCACCAACTATTCCGTATCCTAATTTTCTTTTCAGGCTGTGCAACTTTGAATGAGTATTTGACTTTGAAAAATTATAATTAATAGTCTCGATTACTATTATATGAACACTTGATGTTCATTGAATTCATTCTTAAGGTCATGATGCATTTGGTTATTATTATTATTATTAGTATTATTTACGTCTTACTCTAGCTATGACTTCTTAATTCATAAAAATTAAAACATTTAACTATTTCGTAATTGTTACATAAGCATTAATTGTTTTAAGTATTAAAAATGGTACCCTACCATGACCATCAACAATCAGACTACACTTGTTTTTTTGTTTTGTTTTTTTTTGAAATATGTTTAATAACAAAATTATACAAAAAAGTTTAAAAAAAAAAAATTGCATTTTTTGTCCTTTATATTTACACAAAATTTCAAATATAGTCCTTTATTTTTTAAAATGGCAAAATCAGTCTTTTAAGTTTTCAAATGTTGCAAACTCGGCATTTTTTCCGTTAACTCCGTTAAGTACTAACAGATGAGGGGCATAAATGTAAAAAAAACATATAAGTAATTGAGTAAGTTTCACTTTTGTTTATTTATTTTTACATAAATTTTCTGATATGGTCCTTTATTCTGTTAGTACTTAACGGAATTGACGGAGAAAGAACCGAGTTTGCAATATTTGAAAACTTAAAGGACTGATTTATTTATTTTGAAACATAAAGAACTATTTTTGAAATTTTATGTAAACATAAAGGACTAAAAGTGCAATTTACTCAAAAAAATAAAATCTAATGCATGCACTTAGTTAGTCATGAACATTAATTTTGAAGGCATATATAAAAAGTAAAATGACGTCGATGTTCTTAACGGACGGGCCTTGTGTCTTTTTAACTTTGAAACAGTAAAAAAAATAACCCAAAAGTTTGCAACTTTGTAACGAAAACAAGAAATCCATGAATTAATTGTGAAAATTGAGTTAATTGAAAGCTTGGGCTTAATTTTTTGTTTGATTGTGATTAAAACGGCAAAACCCCTCCCTTTCAGGCAACACTGCCTGCCTTTGCCTAATATATCTCCATACGTCCCCTCTTTCATGATTTAATGTCGTTGATTAGATAATTAGCATGAATTTTTGTTTTTTTAAGGTTAGGAGGTACCGCTCAGATTTTGTATGTAGTCACAAAATCGCTCAAACGCATGCACCTGAACAAGACTTCGCACATATAATAGATCTACATATCTACCTTCTACATTACTATAATAAAAGAGTATTTTTAGAAGACGTGTCATCTTCCAATGAAGTCTAAAAATTTTTCCCCTATTTCTCCTATAAATATTAATAATTTTTATTAATTAAATTATACAATTAAAAATAATAATGAAAAAGTACTTTTAAGAGACATATGTCATCTTTTAATGAGATTTAGAAAAATCTTTCCTGCCGGCCTCTTTCTTAAAAATATTAAAAAATTTTATTAATTAAATTATACAATTAATTAATAATTATAAATCTTCTTATTATAAAAATTTATTAGTTCACTAAAATTGATTAAATAACATAAAATTTTAATTATATCATATATGTGTGTATAATTTTAAAATTACTAAATACTTATTACTATTTGGTATTTATAATTTTTAAATAATCATATATCTTATATAATCAACATTTGATAAATGTAACATATAAATGTTTATATAAAATTGTTTATAATCTATTTATACTATATAATAAAAGAATAACAATATGCCACGTGACGTAATTCTATCCACATGATATATTTAAGAAACTAATGAATTAATTCCATTTAATACAACTAATTCAAACTTTCAAATTTAAAAGAAAAATAATATTCATATTCTTTAAATATTAATGATAATATAATAATTTTAAACTTTTCATTTTCAACCAATAATTTCAAAAATTCAAAATTTTAAATCTCATTTGTATTGTTTAAAGAAGTATACAAATATTTATAAAATATAATTTTATTTATTTTTAAATTTTAAATATTATCTGCTATTTGTGTATTTATTTTTTATTATTGATTGCTTTGTAATTCTTATTTTCATACAACTCTGTGTAACACACATGTTAATAAGCTAGTATATTATATATGCTCAATTCATGTAATACATGGATTTATATGCTTATTTTATTATATGAAAAGAAGAGGCAACTAGGTACCTCATGTCATTGCCGATGTAAATATTTGCTTGGTTACGATATGATTATTTTGAAAGGTTCATAATTTCAAACTCATCAAGAAAACTTTGTTATTCATGCATATACAAGTTTCAAAAACTTTAGTTTTTTTTAACGGCATTGGATCCCAACGTGTGAACCACTGATTTTCAGGCCATGTCATCAAGGTCTAGTTACCATGACCTACATTGAAACCCCACCACCACCTTAGGATGAAACTGCACCGGAAAACACCCTGACCTCTCAAGGACCTCTGTTTCGCCTTGAGAGAGATTTGAACCCGTGACCTTTTATTCGAAAAGCAAAGGGAGTACTGATGTCACACCCCGGGCTTTCGGCGGCCCGGGCGCTGCGACCCGAGTTGGTTTCATGGATAATACAGTCTCGGTCAGAGTTTATTATTCATGTTAATATGTTTCAGCGGAAGCATTGTTTCATGAATTCGTAATTTTATAAATAATTCACATGCATGGATGTGAAAACCGTTTTTCATAATTTATATATATATTTCACACGCATAGGTATAAAAAAAACCATATTTTCATCGTTTGTAAATAACTTTTCAGGGTTTTATGAAATTTCATATGCATAGATATGAACATAACATTTTATTTCCTTTTAAACCGAGTTTTACAAACATATATTTACATATATTGGTTTACATGGGACTTGGAGGTATAACTCCAATCGCTCCTCGGTTTCGCCACAAGATTTTTATTTAAGGCATCATAGGCCCTAAACCTCTAATCTTGCTTCTGATTTGTCATTCATTATTACCTGAAAAGTTTTTGAAAATAAAACGTCAACATAATGTTGGTGAATACAAATAACAGACTCGATATGTAAGCATAGCATGTTCGGTCCTTTAACCATAATTATTATTGGCCATACTACACATTTAGCAGGTTATTTCACTGATCGATACAACCACTGCATACCCTGGCTTGTACTGTCACTGGTTAGGAACAACAGCGGAGTGCGTCTTACAATTGTTCCCTCCAGCCCACAGCCCGTCACTGGTTAGGTTGCCTGCGGAGTGCGTCTTACGTATAACCTTCCAGCCCACGTTACCAGCCACATATGGGAATTTCACCCATAGCGGATACAATTTGCAAATTATACGTATACTAATGGCCTAAATGCTGGTCTCATAGTATCCCTTTATGCGTCAAAGTTAAACATACATGCTCATAAAAATCATTTATAATTTAAAAATAAGTTAAATGTATTCACCTGAATTTTGGGTTGGCAGGGTGACAGCTTAGAACTTTTCACTATAAATTTGGGCAGCGTTTCTGCTTAATATATGCTTATAACTGTTCTGCAAAGAACATTTACTGATTTATTTATTTATTATTATTATTATTATTATATTATTATTATTACGATTATTATTATTATTATTATTATTATTATTATTATGATTATTATTATTATTATTATTATTATTTTACTACGATGATAATAATAATAATAATAATATCATTATTATTATTATTATTATTTTATTATTATATTATTATTATTACGATAATAATCAATATTATTATTGTTATTTAAGTAAATTAAAATTTTTAATATATACATAGGGTTGGAGCTTAACCCTAACCCTATAAGTTAATTTTATATTAAAATCTTAAATTTATAAGTTTAACTAAGAAATTAGATAATATACCTAAACGAACCAACTCTTTAATCTTGACTTTGTATTTTGATCAGCACCTCCTAGCATCCAGATCTTTTATATTCTTCTCAACAGTGTTTGTATATGTATTTTGTATGTGTGATTTTTGAATGAAAATAAAGTTCATGACTATTTATATTGCTTCAAAACGTGTTGAGCAAGAATTTTGTAGGGGTAGGTTTTACAGGTGCTGTGCTATTTGTTCGATTGATTATATATATGCCATTAATAGCCTTCACAACGTTCCACGTACACAATTTCAATTTCAATTTGAAATGTTTGTTTTATATTATTTTATTATTATAATTAATTTAGCTCATATTTTGTTTTTCTCTTATAACTTTTAAAATATAACGTTTTATAAAATTTTAAAAATACTGTCAGGACCAGTTCATTTTTCTCTACATTTTGACCAAAGTTTCGTTAAAAACGGAGAAAGTTTAATTATAATATATTTTATTAATTTTAGGTGGTCCCCTGTAATATTAACTAACCAAATAGGTATGTCAAAAAATTTTTTTAACAATTATTTTACTCGTTGCTTACTAGTATGTAAGTGTCATATATGTATATAAAATAACTTTGTTTTTTTTTTTTTTTTTTTATTATAATATCGAACAATATATTTTTATAAAATAAATATACATGTGTTACACCATAGTTATTCGTTTAAACGAACGCTTCAAATCTTAAACGATCATTTTCTAATATTAATTTCTCGAATAATCATATTTTATAAGTTAATTATAACTATTTTAATTTTTAAACGAGACCTTATAATTCAAGTGATCGTTCAATTATTGTATTTTAAAATAATAACATTGAAAGTATTTAGTTTATATTCTTAAAACGGGTTGTTACATCCTTCCCACCTTTGTTTTAATCTCGTCCTCGAGATTATTGAAATAGGTGTGGATATTTCTTTCTCATTTCTGACTCCAGTTCCCATGTGTATTCAGGACCACGTCTAGAGTTCCATTTAACCTTAACTAATACCAACTTTTTACGCTTGAGTCTCTTTTCACGTCGGTCTTCGATTTGAATCGGTTGTTCGATAAATTTTAGTTTTTCATTCACTTCAACATCTTGAAGTGGCATTAATAATGATTCATCGGCCAAACATTTTCGGAGATTAGAAACGTGAAACACATCGTGTACTCCGGCCATTTCTTCCGGTAGTTCAAGCTGATAAGCCACCGGTCCGATTCGTTTAGTAATTTTGAAAGGTCCAACATAACGAGGGCTTAACTTTCCCTTTTTACCGAATCGTACTACTCCTTTCCATGGTGAAACTTTGAGTAGCACTTTATCATCAACATTGAATTCTAATGGCTTTCTTCTTCGATCTGCATAGCTCTTTTGTCGATCTCTTGCCGCTTTTAATCTTTCTCTAATTTGAAAGACTTTGTCAGTTGTTTCTTGTACTATTTCTGGACCAGACAACTGATTTTCACCAATTTCAGACCAACAGACTGGTGTTCGACACTTTCTTCCGTAAAGAGCTTCAAACGGTGCAGTCTGAATACTTGAGTGATAACTATTATTGTAAGAAAATTCCATTAGAGGTAAGTGGTCATCCCAGCTTCCTCCAAAGTCTATCACACAAGCTCGAAGCATGTCTTCCAATGTTTGAATGGTTCTTTCACTCTGCCCATCAGTTTGTGGATGATAAGCAGTGCTGAAATTCAAACGTGTTCCGAGAGCTTTTTGAAAACTTTGCCAGAATCGAGACGTAAAACGACTATCCCTATCTGACACAATGGATAATGGCACACCGTGTAAAGATACAATCTCATTTACGTACAACTGTGCCAGTTTATCCATAGAATAAGTTTCTTTCATTGATAAGAAATGAGCAGACTTTGTCAGTCTATCAACAATAACCCAAATAGTATCATTTCCTCGACTGGTTCGAGGAAGTTTAGTTATAAAGTCCATGGTTATCATTTCCCATTTCCAAACAGGTAGTTCAAGTTGTTGCAACATACCAGAAGGTTTCTGGTGTTCAGCTTTAACTTGAGAACAAGTCAAACATCTTGCAACATATGCGGCAATATCTTTCTTCATGCCGATCCACCAATAGTTCTCCTTTAGATTTTTATACATTTTATCGCTTCCTGGGTGCATCATGTATTTTGATTTATGTGCTTCTTCCAATACTCTTTCTCTTAAACCACTAGTGACTGGCACCCAGATTCTTGTGTTTATTCGAAGGATTTCATCGTCTCCTTTGACCAGTTGTTCAATCATGCCCTTCATTCCTTCTTTCTCCTTGTTTTCATCTTCTTGGGCTTGTTTCTGTGCTTCTTTAATTTGATTAAACAAATCGACTTGAAGTTCTAGCCGTAAAGTACGTACTCTTCTCGGTTTCTCTATCTCTTTTCGACTTAAGGCATCTGCAACCACATTTGCCTTTCCTTCATGATAGATGATTTCACAGTCATAGTCATTCAACGTTTCCACCCATCTTCGTTGTCGCATATTCAATTCCTTCTGATTAAAGATATACTTTAAACTCTTGTGATCAGTATAAATTGTGAAATGAACGCCATACAGATAGTGTCTCCATAACTTTAATGCAAATATTATGGCGCCTAACTCCAGATCATGAGTCACATAGTTCTTCTCATGAGTCTTTAATTGACGTGATGCATAAGCAATAACTTTGTTTCGTTGCATCAATACGCATCCTAATCCTGTATGAGAAGCATCACAATAGACAACGAAGTCTTCAACACCTTCAGGTAATGCTAGGATTGGAGCGTGAGTTAACTTATATTTAAGAATTTGGAATGCTTCAATTTGCTTAGTACCCCACTCAAATTTTACAGATTTTCGAGTCAATGAGGTAAGAGGAACGGCTATTCGGGAGAAATTCTGAATAAATCGTCGATAATAACCCGCCAAGCCTAAGAAACTACGCACCTCTGTTGGTGACTTGGGGTTCTCCCATTTGGTAATAGCTTCTATCTTAGACGGATCCACTTGAATACCTTGAGCATTAATAACATGCCCTAGAAATTGTACTTCAGTGAGCCAGAAGTCACATTTGGAAAATTTAGCATACAATTTCTCATGTCTTAGTAATTCAAGTAGAGTTCTAAGATGTATAGCATGATCCTCAGGTGTTTTTGAATAAATAAGAATATCATCAATGAACACAATGATGAATTTGTCCAGATAAGGTTTACATATCCGGTTCATCATGTCCATAAAAGCAGCTGGAGCATTAGTAAGTCCAAATGGCATAACAGTGAACTCATAATGCCCATACCTTGTACGGAAAGCAGTTTTAGGAATATCTTCTTCCTGGACCTTCAGTTGATGATATCCTGATCGAAGATCAATTTTAGAAAAATGACAAGCTCCTTGAAGTTGATCGAATAAATCGTCAATTCGTGGAAGTGGATACTTATTCTTAATTGTCACCTTATTTAGCTCCCTATAGTCAATGCACATCCGCATCGACCCATCTTTCTTTTTGACGAATAAGATTGGAGCTCCCCAAGGTGATGAGCTGGGTCGGATAAAACCTTTTTCCAATAGCTCGTCTAATTGTTTCTTGAGCTCTTTCATTTCCGTCGGTGCCAATCTATAAGGAGATTTAGCAATTGGAGCAGTACATGGTACCAGATTGATATTGAATTCTACTTCACGTTCTGGTGGTAAACCAGGCAATTCATCTGGAAACACATCGGGAAAATCGGCTACAACTGGTACGTCTTTCAGTTTCTTCTTTTCTTGATCTTCAGTTGTAACTGAGACTAGGTAAGCTAAACAACCTTTGTTTAGATATTTTGTAGCTTTGATCATAGAAATGATTCCAACATTATTTGTTGGCTTATCACCTTTGATGATCAACTTTCCTCCCGTTGGAACACGAACTTCAATTGATTTGGTGTCGCATAAGATACAAGCTTGGTTTGTAACTAACCAATCCATCCCGATTACCACATCAAAACCAGCCAACTTCATTGGTAAGAATTTTACAGGTATGTTGTGCTTAAAGAGTGTGATCTTACCATTTATTAATACTTCATCTACTTTGACTACATCACCATTAGCGGTTTCTACCTGATATGGCTTCTCTAGTTTCACTAGTGGTTCATTTAGTAGTTTACAAAATTCATAATCAATAAAGCTTTGATTTGCTCCCGAATCAAACAAAACCTTAGCATAAACATTATTGATAAGAAACGTACCGGTAATGACATCCGGCATGTCCGCAGCTTCCTTGGCATTAAGAACAAAAGCTCGAGTCGTCTTCTTTGTATTTGTATCAGCTTTTGCTCCTGAATTACCAGCCCCGCTAGTCCCGCTCACTTTATTCAATTTAGGACACTCATTTCTATAGTGTCCTGGTTCGTTGCAGTTAAAGCATGTCACCATCACTTTCCTTCTACATTCTTCCAAAGAATGACCCATCATTTTACAGTGGCTACAATACTTTGCCCTATTACACTTTCCCAGATGCTTTTTGCCACATGTTTTACAGTGTGGGAACGTACCACTGCCTCCTTCTTTCTTCACAAATTTTCCTGCAGGCCTTTTTGAACTTTGATCAACCTTTTGGATTGCCTCTCGGCTTTTCTTTTCCTCTTGGGTTCTTACCATTCCATCTGTAAGCAACCCTGCCAGTTCAACAGCTGAATCAATGGTCTGAGGCATAGCAGCCTTAACCATGTCACGTATTTCACTTACCAGTCCCCAGATGTAACGACTGATAAGGTTTGATTCCGGTGTCACAAGATGTGGCACCAATCGAGCATACTCAAAGTACTTCGAAGTGTACTCACGATGCCCAGCACCGATCATGCGGTGAGTCAGGAATTTTCTCTCGATTTGTTCCTTCTCATTCATTGGGCAAAACTTTCGGGTTACGAGATCCCGAAAACTTTCCCATGTCATAGCATACGCATTGGTTCTGCCTTTGGTTTGAATAATGGAGTTCCACCACTCCAATGCTCCATCTTTAAAGGAATTCGAAGCATATAGAACCATATCTTCTTCGGCACATTTGCTGATTGCAAGCACCGCCTCGATCTTTTCAAGCCAACGTAGTGCTACCACAGCTCCTTCCGTTCCTGCGAACTCAGGAGGTTTACAAGATTGGAATGTTTTGTATGAACATCCTTCAGTTCTAAATCGTTTTGCACTAGAAGCTTCTATATTCTCGTTGTTCGAACCAGACACCTCTTTTGCTTTTGTTACTGTATTTTCTGGATTTGAATTTTCATTTTCTTTCATAGCCGCAATAATCGTAGGTATTGCGTCTTTAATTTCTTTTGCTATAATTTCCTGAAGTTCAGCTTTTCGAATCACAGGTTCATTAACATCCGTGTGCGTTCTCTTTTTCCCACGAGTGTTTGCAGACGGCCCGCCAGAATTTTGGTTTCGAGACATTGTCTACAAAATATGATATTTGACAAGGTCTTAAAATAATTCATCATAATTTAACTTATAAGCTATCATCAGAATTCATCATGTTATTTCAATCATTGTTAGTATTTCAAGTATACAATTCTACCTATTCCTTTGATAGGCACTTATCTTAATTCGGTTAAAGCTTAGATACAATCATTAGTACCTATTTCGCTAAAACCAGGAGCTCTGATACCAACCTGTCACACCCCGGGCTTTCGGCGGCCTGGGCGCTGCGACCCGAGTTGGTTTCATGGATAATACAGTCTCGGTCAGAGTTTATTATTCATGTTAATATGTTTCAGCGGAAGCATTGTTTCATGAATTCGTAATTTTATAAATAATTCACATGCATGGATGTGAAAACCGTTTTTCATAATTTATATATATATTTCACACGCATAGGTATAAAAAAACCATATTTTCATCGTTTGTAAATAACTTTTCAGGGTTTTATGAAATTTCATATGCATAGATATGAACATAACATTTTATTTCCTTTTAAACCGAGTTTTACAAACATATATTTACATATATTGGTTTACATGGGACTTGGAGGTATAACTCCAATCGCTCCTCGGTTTCGCCACAAGATTTTTATTTAAGGCATCATAGGCCCTAAACCTCTAATCTTGCTTCTGATTTGTCATTCATTATTACCTGAAAAGTTTTTGAAAATAAAACGTCAACATAATGTTGGTGAATACAAATAACAGACTCGATATGTAAGCATAGCATGTTCGGTCCTTTAACCATAATTATTATTGGCCATACTACACATTTAGCAGGTTATTTCACTGATCGATACAACCACTGCATACCCTGGCTTGTACTGTCACTGGTTAGGAACAACAGCGGAGTGCGTCTTACAATTGTTCCCTCCAGCCCACAGCCCGTCACTGGTTAGGTTGCCTGCGGAGTGCGTCTTACGTATAACCTTCCAGCCCACGTTACCAGCCACATATGGGAATTTCACCCATAGCGGATACAATTTGCAAATTATACGTATACTAATGGCCTAAATGCTGGTCTCATAGTATCCCTTTATGCGTCAAAGTTAAACATACATGCTCATAAAAATCATTTATAATTTAAAAATAAGTTAAATGTATTCACCTGAATTTTGGGTTGGCAGGGTGACAGCTTAGAACTTTTCACTATAAATTTGGGCAGCGTTTCTGCTTAATATATGCTTATAACTGTTCTGCAAAGAACATTTACTGATTTATTTATTTATTATTATTATTATTATTAATATTATTATTATTACGATTATTATTATTATTATTATTATTATTATTATGATTATTATTATTATTATTATTTACTACGATGATAATAATAATAATAATAATATCATTATTATTATTATTATTATTTTATTATTATATTATTATTATTACGATAATAATCAATATTATTATTGTTATTTAAGTAAATTAAAATTTTTAATATATACATAGGGTTGGAGCTTAACCCTAACCCTATAAGTTAATTTTATATTAAAATCTTAAATTTATAAGTTTAACTAAGAAATTAGATAATATACCTAAACGAACCAACTCTTTAATCTTGACTTTGTATTTTGATCAGCACCTCCTAGCATCCAGATCTTTTATATTCTTCTCAACAGTGTTTGTATATGTATTTTGTATGTGTGATTTTTGAATGAAAATAAAGTTCATGACTATTTATATTGCTTCAAAACGTGTTGAGCAAGAATTTTGTAGGGGTAGGTTTTACAGGTGCTGTGCTATTTGTTCGATTGATTATATATATGCCATTAATAGCCTTCACAACGTTCCACGTACACAATTTCAATTTCAATTTGAAATGTTTGTTTTATATTATTTTATTATTATAATTAATTTAGCTCATATTTTGTTTTTCTCTTATAACTTTTAAAATATAACGTTTTATAAAATTTTAAAAATACTGTCAGGACCAGTTCATTTTTCTCTACATTTTGACCAAAGTTTCGTTAAAAACGGAGAAAGTTTAATTATAATATATTTTATTAATTTTAGGTGGTCCCCTGTAATATTAACTAACCAAATAGGTATGTCAAAAATTTTTTTTAACAATTATCTTACTCGTTGCTTACTAGTATGTAAGTGTCATATATGTATATAAAATAACTTTGTTTTTTTTTTTTTTTATTATAATATCGAACAATATATTTTTATAAAATAAATATACATGTGTTACACCATAGTTATTCGTTTAAACGAACGCTTCAAATCTTAAACGATCATTTCTAATATTAATTTCTCGAATAATCATATTTTATAAGTTAATTATAACTATTTTAATTTTTAAACGAGACCTTATAATTCAAGTGATCGTTCAATTATTGTATTTTAAAATAATAACATTGAAAGTATTTAGTTTATATTCTTAAAACGGGTTGTTACAACTGATAGGGCAAAGCCCCTTTGGGGACGCACCGAGGTGACATTACTCTTGATTATGCGTTACATTAATTGGTGTGTACACATCATTACAATATAATAATTATAAGGGAAACCTAAGCTAATCATTCGTTAACTCTGAGTTGGGATAAGCAAAAAACCGAATCATAACCAAATTAACCAAAAAGCCGAAAGTAAAAAACCAAACCGAACGAATAATCAAAAAAAGCGAACGGAAAAAAACGAAACCAAATTTTTCGATTCGATTTCAGTTTAAATATTAAAAAAACAAAAAAAAGACGATCTAACTGATTTTTAGTCCTATATAACTAGTATTTATGTTGTTATTTTAGACTTGTTTAACGGGAAAAAAATACGTAAAAAGACTAACACCAGGGATGATGAATGTGTGAAACTGTGAATTAGATAAACTCTACTATCATAAAATATGTTGAATATCAAAACTATTACATATTTAATTTTGAAGTTAATTTATTTTTTAAATATAAGGACATAATGATTATGATTTAGCTTTATTGTAATTAGTTGGTTTACGATCAATTAATTTATTAATTATCTATAGTTAAATATGTTTTAGATTTTGGTATTGAGTGTGATAGAGATCGAGAAAGAGAAAAAAAAAAGAAAAAAAAAACACGAACCCCCCCCTCGAAAAAACCTAGACTGAATAACCGAAAACTGGCTACTAAAGAAGCTATCAGGCTTATGCAAGAAGTTTTTTCTTCCGCAGTGCATAAAGAATGTTCGATCATTGATAGTATATGTAAATTTGAAGTATAAGGTTCTATAAAAAGGGTTTTAATTAATTAAAAAAAGTGTGAGAAATATTGTGGGATAAACATGTGATATTTCGTTAATGATTAAATAAATGTATGTTGATCATTGTATTTTATGATTCAGGTTAATTATCGTGTAATATGTTTTTGTTATTGTATAACATGTATTTATTATAGTATTTTATGTTTTAGCTCATTTTGTGTCATTTTGTCATTGTTTTTTACGTATTAAATAAATTATTATTATGTAATCTTTTGTATTCTGCCAAAGTGTTCAAATTTTATAAAAAGTGTGTTAATGATTTAGATATTTAACAATTTTACAAGAAGAAGAATAAAAGTTGAGGCAAATGATGCTCATGTCTTCAATATGTAGTTGAATTCTTGAAAAGGTAAAGAACTAAATAACATATTCATTTTAATCGTGCTTAATTTCTTTTGTGAGACCTGATAAGAAGTAAAGATATAATTTTGGACTTAATTATCACATGTATATATAATTAATTAAGATTAGTAAACTGATAATCACATGTGTTCTTAGAGATGCATGCACCTTTAATCAATGCTTTAAAAACTTTAGCATAAATTGGAGAATATAAATTTGAGCTAAAAGAATCTAATGAATGGTGGTGAAAGGATGTGTGTTTTCCTTTATGCCATTGGGTCCTTAAAGATAACATAAGCAACATAGGATTGATACTTTCAAAACGGTGTATAAAAATATAATTTTTCATTCTTCTAAAATCTTTCCAAATTTGACGAAATTTTATTACAATTTATATAATGTTTTTAAGCATCTAAAACTTAATCACACGTCTTTATAAATTATAATTAATATATGCTATAATTTTTAACTAAGGGCATAACTTAGACACGTATTGGTAACAAAGGGAGGGAAGTTCTACCGTATATATGTTACGGGCGATACCTTAGGAAAAGACCGTTCATGTGAGGTTTTGATGATGTGACAACAAGAGCTGATTAATTATTTATTATATTGATTTTTTGACACACAAATGTCACATTTTTAACTTTGATACATTTTGGATTGAAATTATTTGAATGAATTCATCAAGGCGTATCAAACTTCACATTTTTGTAATTATGTCTAGCAAAATAAAATCCTTCTATTTTAACATAATAAACCTAAATGAAAAACAACAAAAGCAGAATTGTTTCCGAATTTGATGATTTTGTATATTATTTGTCCTAATTTCATTTTCTAGCTGTGAAATACAATTAGTAACAAGCAAATAACATCGTAAACCGTTACATAATCATTGAAAACCAACACAACTATTATAAACTGCTGTAACCGTCAAAAAACACGACATAACTGTCAAAAGCCACCGCAATAACCGTCAGAAAATTGACATAACCTTGTAGCTGTTAAAAATTTCTGAAACCATCATAAACTGTTACATATATATCAAAAACCGTTATGTAAATGTCTAACCACCTATTTTAGTTGTTCGAAATCTCATTTTAAAATATTTGAGGCGGCCCAAACATCTATTTTATAAATTTTTATTTCATATTCGTTTAGAAAGAATATTTTGATAAAAGTTTCTGAATATAATATAATAATAATTTCCCACTAGAGAAGCATTTTCGCGCCAACTATGATGAAGGGAATAATCTGCCCAACTTTTGGGAATATCAATTTTTCTATCTGATAAATCCAAGCCTTCGCTAAGTATCTTCATCTCTTCCCGTAATTTTCAATCGCCTTCTGGATTCATTGAAAGTTGATTGTTGATTCGGTAATAACCAGTGTTTACGCTAAATTCTGATTAGATTATTGATATATCAATCACTACAGCTAGTTCTGAGCTTGAATTTACTGTCGATGATTGTTTTCTGTGTTGTAAAATCCGATCTCCATGTTTTTTTTGGCAGCAGATCGATTGTTGAAGGGAAGAAAGAGGAATGGGTAGAGGTATGAAATCTCACAGGATACTGAAAGACAGGGCGATGAACCGTGTAGACGATCTTCAAGTGATGTTGATGGATCTGCAATATGCAAGGAAGGAGAGCCGTAACATCGACATGGTTGTACTCGAGGAACAAGTTCATCAGATGCTCAAAGAATGGAAGAAGGAACTTGATTACGAACCTTCTTCCCATTCATCCGAGTCGTCTCTTTATCAGGTATTTATGTAGATTTGAATGTTGTTGGAAGTTTTGTTGTGAGTGTTCATTTGCATTTATGCGTGCACAGGGGCGGTTCTTAGTTCAGACTTGGGGGCGACGGCCTCCTCTGTTTTTTCGTGTATTAGCGTAAATTTCTTGATACGTAGTGTAAAATTTTTTAAAAACCTTTATTTCACCCCATCGGAAAAAAAATCATTTCACCCCATGTGATTATGACCAAGCTTCGCCACTGTGTGCGTGCAGTCTGGAAGCTTAGGGTTTGTTTCCCCAGACATAAGTAGGCTGTTGCAGCTTTGTGATGAAGAAGATGATGGGTTATTAGTTTCCCCGAAACCCGAACCAGATGCTCACAACGATTCTGTGAACAACCTGGTAAGATATGGTTATCAAGTCCTAATTTTACACCATTTTTTTTTAAATTTATATATGATTTTAGTTGTTTGCTTATGAATATTGGTCATCAACATCTTGCAGAACTTTCAAGAACACGACTTTAAGTTGCTTGATCAGTATAAAGATTCGCATTTGGGGATAAACACCACAGAAGAACAGAACACAAGGCAGATAGATTATTTTTCATTCAATTTGCCACCTGAATTTGAGCCAAACCGCATTGGTGTGATTTATGGAGAAGATGGTTTACCTCAAGTCACTAGCTTTCTGTCTAACATTTGCCCTCCACCTTCTGCTTTTCTTGGACCAAAATGTGCTCTTTGGGACTGCCCCAGACCGGCTCAAGGATCGAGGTGTGAGAGGCCGGTTCAATGGTGGTGCACCAGCTACTGCAGCAGTCTGCATGCTGTGGTTGCACAGAACGAAGGCCAACCCGGGATGACCCCTGTTATAAGACCTAAAGGCATTGAATTAAAGGATAATTTACTTTTTGCTGCACTTAGTGCAAAAGCAGATGGGAAAAATGTAGGTGTTCCTGAGTGTGAAGGAGCCGCTACTGCAAAATCACCATGGAATGCACCTGGTTAGTCTACTCTTGCATCTTATGTTTTTGCATTCTTTTTAGGGAAAATTACCAAAAACATCATTGTTGACCACCTTTTTACCAAAATAATCAATCAAATTTCGGCGTCTAAGGCGCCTCTTTAAACGCCTTTAGACTCCCTTTTTGTGTACTTATTTTAAACATACTGGCCACATGTCGGCGGTTTTGTCGGGGTGTCTAAGACCCCTTATCTTTTTTGTACTTTTTGCAAATATACGGGTCAACATGTCGGCGGCTTTGTCGGGGTCTAAATGGGTGTCTATGACCTTTTCTACTGGCGTCTTAGACGCCGCTTTAGACGCCCATGTAGGCCCGTATGTTTACAAAAAGTACAGAAAAAAGGCGTCTAAGACGCCGGTAGTAAAGGGGTCTTAGACATCCGACAAAGCCGCCGACATGTGGGCCCGTATGTTTACAAAAAATACAGAAAAAGGAGTTTAAAGGGTGTCTAAAGGGGTGTCTTAGACGCCGGAATTTGATTGATTGTTTTGGTAAAAAGGTGGTCAACAATGATTAGTTTGGTAATTTTCCCTTTCTTTTTATTTGATCTGTTAAGATAAAACACACCCCAAATAGACTCGTTACTACTACCACTACTATTTTCCAGAGCTCTTTGATCTTTCGGTTTTCGAGGGTGAAACGCTACGAGAGTGGTTATTTTTTGATAAACCACGAAGAGCATTCGAGAGTGGCAACAGAAAACAAAGATCACTCCCTGATTACAACGGTCGTGGCTGGCATGAATCAAGGAAGCAAGTGATTAACGAGTCGGGATGGCTAAAAAGGTCATATTACATGGATCCGCAACCGATGAGATTCCTCGAATGGCATCTTTATGAATACGAGATCAACATATATAATGCTTGTGCATTGTATAGATTAGAACTAAAGCTTGTTGACCAAATTAAAAAGAATACAAAGGGAAAGATCTCTAGCATTCACACGTCTAGATGTCTAGGTCGCCCGTTGGTCATATAGTTATAACATGTTACAGATTTCATTTTGACCCATAAAGTATAAAGAAAGATGAAATAAAAAATTATGATAATAATAATAGTAACAATGTTGCAAATAATGTAATTGTCACTTGTTTTTGTGTGCAATGTGACGCTATTTCTTTCGTTTTTTTTACCATGGTGTTGGATCTTTGATACATGGTTGGTTTGTAAGTCTCATTTCGAGCAACACCCGGGCTTCTTCATAGCGGAGACATCATCTTTACCTCCGATATCAATGGTCTGTCCCTTGGGTAAAAGAGCAGGGTCGTTAGCCACACCAAGCGCCTTTCGGCTCATAACGCGATAAATCTGTGTAAGTACTTCGGTAAAAGCTTTCTCAACATTTAGCGCCTCGAGAGCTGATGTTTCCATGAAAAAGACATCCTCTCTCTCGGAAAAAGACGTGGCTTCATCTGTTGTTACGGCTCGTAAGTGAGAAAGATCGGCCTTGTTTCCCACGAGCATGACCACAATGTTTTGGTCCGTGTGATCTCGGAGCTCCTTTAGCCATCGCTCGACGTTTTCAAATGTTACTTTTCGGGTTATGTCATACACGATTAGAGCACCAACCGTTCCTCTGTAGTAAGCGCTTGTTATAGCTCGGTACCTGAAACCATCTATGCATGTCATGTCATGTCATGTATCTATATTTTTTTAATAATAAACTCACATTAGGTTCATTCGTTTGTAAAAATAAATTTATAGATTTCACTTGTTCATTCCATAACTAATAATCATATGTTATGAAAATCACACATTTAATTTATACCCAATGCTTTAAACTAAATGTGTTAGACAAGATGATTATATGCAACCCTCTTGGTTTATTTCTACTCTCGATCATCTTATGTACAATTGAGAAAAACGTACTCCTACCCATATATGTGTAATCGCTTTATTTTTATAATCAGTAATATATAAGCAGAGACGGACCTGAGAATTCAAGTGCCACGGTAAAAACAAATTAAAGACGATGCAGAACATGCATATAAGCAATATATATATAATCAAAGCTTGTGAATATGACCGATCGAACATTAAAAAAATATATTAATTATAAACCACGTAGATCCGTCACGTATTGTTAATTGTTAAACATGTTTTCAAAATAAATATCATCATCATCATCATCATCATGCATCATTATTAATAATAATCTGTATGATGAAAAGAAAATGAAAAATACCTTTCTTGTCCGGCGGTATCCCAGATTTGTCCCTTGATGACCTTGTCGTCAACACGAATGCTACGAGTGGCAAATTCAACCCCAATTGTGGATTTAGAGTCAAGGCTGAATTCGTTCTTAGAAAATCGTGACAAAAGGTTAGATTTGCCGACACCTGAATCTCCGATCAAGACCACCTTGTATAAATAATCATAATCCTCGTCTGCAAATGAACCCATTTCGATCACTTTCTCTCCCGTGCAAGGGTTTGTGTTTATGATTGAGAGAGAGAAATCATGTTTAGAGGGATGAAGGTCACAAGTTGCAAAAATACAGATGAATTCTTTTCGTTTGTATGCTTTAGAATGTTAGAAATTTGGGGAAATATTGAGGTAAAGATGGAGTTTCTGTGTGAAACGTTTATAAGTGGGCATTATATATTTGGCTCTAAATTGAACTATTGAACGGCCATATGTGTGTATGTTAACCTCATATTTTTCACCAACATTGATATGAAAAACTACAAAATTATATACGTACGTAGGTCCACGCATATATAACATATAAATATTGAGTCGGTGTATATGAAAAGATAGAAAATGACCACTTTTACCAAGTTTTTCCCAATTTTTTAAATATTAATTTAGTATACGATATATTTTTCTTATAAGAATTACATCTTAAAATGAAATATTGATTTTTCTTTAGTTATATATATATATATACATATATACACACACGTGTGTGTGAAATACAACATATTACATATAACATATGCCTAATGCATGTAAATTAATATAATTTGAACGTTGTGAATATATATAGCAATGTAGATTTTTTTTATTACAACAATAATAACTAGCTGAATACCCGTCCGGTGGCCGGGTACTTAGTGTCACAATGACATCGCTGTATTAAACAAAAAGAAAACGTTTTGATTAACTACAAAGTACAAAGTTGATTAAATAATTAATCAATAAATGACAGAGTAAATTAACAAAAGCAAAAAACAATGTTAAGAACTAATTGCTAAAAGATTTAAGCTTAACAATGTAAATATTCATATAGATTGAAAATATCATCAAAATTAGCCAACTAACTTCATGTTAAAATAAAGACATTAAGGCAATATAAAAGTGCACACAATTCTTAGACTAATATTTATATAGATATAGTTATATTGAAATTTCCATTTTTATATTTTGTGATATATTTGGGCTTATAAATTCATGTAATGTGCTTGGCCCAACACAAGCCCAAACAAAGATTGATATATGTCTATAAGATAACACTTTAACATAGAGATGCTCAAATAAACCGGTTCGGGTCGCCAAACCGGTTTCAAAACCGGTTTTTTTTGGTCCACAAACCGGTTCCCCCCAAACCGGTTTCCAACCCGGTCCGAACCGTAGGTTTGGGTTTTCGACCGTTGGAATAGGTTTGGAACCGAACCGAACCGGTTTCCCAAACCGGTTTAACGGCTATATTACCCTTTTTTTGCAAAAAAAAAGAGCCGTTGGAGCCTCTTTTTGACCGTTTTTTTTGGTTTTTTTGCATTCTAGACCCCATAAGTTTAGTATAAATAGGTAGTGGTTGTTTAGGTTCAATCACACAACTCTCAAACGCAAAAAACGCTCTCAAAACGCAAAAAACGCTCTCCAAACTCTCAAAACGCAAACCCGCTCACAAATGGCTTCATCAAGTGCTAACTCTTCCGTTGGTTGTGGTGCTTCAACAAACCTTGAAGTTGTTGAAATTATTCCTACGAAGAGGAATCCCGAAATATGGAAAAACTACGATTTGTGTAAGATGTCGAGCGGTCCGAATAAAGCTCGTTGCAAGCTTTGTGGTAGTTTTTTCAAACACGACGCGAATACTACTTTGAAAAACCATCACGAGTTCAAGTATTGCAAAGCTTTGAAGAACGAAGCGTCACGAGGTCAACCGACGATATCGAACGACGGGAGTATTTTCGCTTATAGTGTTGATGTGGTTCGGGAGCAAATGGCGCAATTCGTGATTCAACAAAGTTTGCCATTTAACCACTTCGACAACCCTCGTCTAACTCGACTTATTCAACAAACTCTTCAACCTCGTTACTCACACGTAAGTCGTTCTACCATTAGAAGGGATTGTTTAAAAATGTGGAAAAAAGCTAAAAATGAACTTATTTTGGGTTTTGAAAACTTACAAACCGGCGTTAGTTTAACTTGTGATGTTTGGTCCGCTCCACATGGTTCACCCGACTCGTACATTTGTGTTACCACTCATTGGATACAACCCGATACGTGGCAATTAATGAAACGTACGGTTGCGTTTGAGTTATTTGACTATCCTCACACGGGTGAGAATTTATTTTATGTTTTAGACAAAGTTATAAAAACTTTTAAATTGGAAAACAAAATATTTTCAATCTCATTTGATAACGCGTCGAATAATACGCGTGCGGTCCAACAACTAATTTTAAAATACAAACCTATTTGCGAAGGTGTTTTTTTTCAGAGTCGATGTGTTGCACACATCATTAACTTGGCGGTTCAAGACGGGATTAAAACTATTGAAGATATAAAAGATAAATTTAAACAAATGTTACACGACATTTTTAGCTCAACCAAACGACATACTCATTATCGTCATTTTTGTAAAGAATCGAATTCTAAATACCTAGGTCCAAATTGGGACGTAACAACTAGGTGGGATTCGACATGTAACATGTTTGAGAAAGCTATACAACAAAAAGAAAGTTTGATTGTTTACCATAATCTCTTAGCGCAAAAGCGTCGGGTTGAAGCATTTAATCCGTCGGGTTGGGAAACTATTGAACAAATAGCAAAAATGCTTCATGTTTTAAAACCGCAACAACATATTTATCCGGTGTTTATTATCCAACAAGTCCTTTGGTACTTAACCAAATTTATTTAATGAGTTCAAAATTGAATGAAATGTCTTTTAGACAAAAAACCTTTAAGTGATATTGTTCCACCAATGAAATCAAAACTTTTAAAATATTTCAAAGAAATGCCACCGGTTATTACTTGTGCCGCCGCTTTAAACTCTTGCGTAAATGTTGCGGGGGTTGAAATATTACTTGAAAAAATTTGTTACGGTTTAGATTTACTTGATGACGATCCTTTATACGCTCAAACATTGCAATCAACTTTTAACAAACAATTTTCAAAAATGTTTGATGTTTATGTTCAAAAATTTGGAACAACATCAACCATACACCAAACAATGAGAAACGCGGAATCAAGTTCTAGTAGTTCCGATCCACAAATTGCTTTTTATAATTTACTAATGAACGAGAATAGTAAAAGGCAAAGAGGCAATACTCCAAGTAGTGAACTTGCAAGATACATTGCCACCGACTTTTTGTCGGGCATGACTCCTCAAGAGTTTATGTCCTTTGATATCTTGGCTTGGTGGAAAGGTAAGGAAGACCAATTCCCGATCTTATCCGCTATGGCTCGAGATCTACTAAGCGTCCAAGCTTCTACAGTAGCTTCGGAATCGGCTTTTTCTGTTAGTGGCAGGGTCATTTCACTAAGAAGAACAAGACTCACTCCTCCGGCGGTAGAGATGTCGATTTGCTTGAAGGATTACTTGGATGCGGCGGAAAGAGTTCAAGATAGGTCTCCACTTGAAGGCGAGATGGATTACGAGAGCGAGCTATTGCAAGAGGAGGTCGAGGCGGGTTTGTCGGAAGGAATAACCGACGAGGAAGAAGCTGCATATTATCAAGTTAGCTCGGAAGAAAACTAAACGTGAAGAAGACGCATGTATTTCATCATTATGTTTTACGATTTGGTTTTTTGTAATCGTTGAAGACTTTAACACTTTAAGTAATTTAATTTATGTTTGACTTCAATTTGTTCATTATGTTGTATCTTCTTTTCTCAAAGTAATCAAATCATATAATACATTACTAAAAACCCTAATATAACATTAAACTAATCAAATCATAAACTAATCATTACTAAAACCTTAAACTAATCAAATAATAAACTAATCATTACAATAAACCCTAATATAACCTTAAACTATTAAAAACTACTAATAAACCTTAAACTAAACAAATCATAAAGTAATCATTACAATAAACCCTAATATAAACTTAAACTAATAAAAACAACTAATACTTATTAATAAAACCTTAAACTAATAAATTACATTTATATGTGTATATTTATTAACGATTAGTTTAAGGTTTATTAGGGTTTTTGTTAATTATTAGTTTAATGTTTTAATTAAATGTTTTGATTAGTTTAAGGTTTTTTTAGGGTTTTTATTAATTATTAGTTATGATTTGATTAGTTAAGGTTTTATTAATTATTAGTTATGTTGATTAGTTTAAGGTTTTTTTAGGGTTTTTATTAATTATTAGTTATGATTTGATTAGTTTAAGGTTTTATTAATTATTAGTTTAAGGTTTTATTAGTATTAAGGTTTAGGTTTTATTATTTTAAGGTTTTATTAGTATTAAGGTTTAGTTTTTATTATTAGTTGAAGTTTTTATTAAAGGTTAAGGTTAGAAAAAAAAAAACCGGAAAAACCGGTTTGAAGACCGGTTTGGCCCAAACCGGTTTACAAGTCGACCCAAATCGGTTTAATAGGTTCGGATTTCCAACGCTAGAAACCGGTTTATAACCCGAACCGGTTTGTGTAGAAACCGGTTTGTGCACCTCACTGTAGAACCGGTTCGGTTTGAGACCCGAACCGGTTTGGCCAAAAAAACCGGTTTGAGCACCTCTACTTTAACATGCATTTAAATTCGTGATACCATAAACCCTACTTAAGTGCTTATCCGTTCCATCTCTTGTATCAATTGATCTCCTTCCTAAGGATCCATTTGCCCGTTCGGTGGTGTAGCTTACCAAAGGTTTTATTTGATATGGTGGAACCTTCCGTCTGTCTTATCACTCGATCGCCTACTGGTTCGATTTGGGTCTTTTTCACTGAACGATCATATTCGTCTGATTGAAGGTTTATTAAGCGATATGTTAGTTTTCTTTTCCCTTTTAATAGCTTTTATCTCGTTGATTTGATGGCTTCTTGATATTTCTATGGTTCATATATAGATTAGGGTTTATACAACTTATTATTCCGTTTATATTTGAATTTTGCGATTATGTTGTATTATATGGTCTGATTCAACTTATGTAAACACGTTTTTATCGAATATAGGTTTTGGATGTTTTTTTTGTTAGATTTACTGTTTTCTACGTATTTATTCAACACTCGGGCTTTCTAAACTTGTTTGTTCTTTGCGTGTAAGTTCCATGCACTTTAAATTTTTTTACAAAAACAATTTTAACTGAAAAGGCATTTGTTAGTTTTATTACCTAACAAACATAATTATATTATGTTTCAAATTAAAATTGTTGTTTTCCAATAAAATTGGTAAATAGCCCGGGTGATCACGAGGATCTTTGACCATGTTTTTAACCCATCTAGCTAAACCCCAATACCAATTACTCTTTCATTATTAAAGATATTTTCTTCACCAATACGATTAGGGTTTCAACTTCTTGTACTTTTTTTTGAAAGAATCTGAGTCTTTCTCTATATTGATCCTTATAAATTTAGTCTTTGCTTATGTTTTGGTTTTCATTAAATATGTTTATTTGGGGTATGTCTAGTGTTTGTATGTTTATGTCCGATTAGGGTTTGATATTTGTTGCATCCAAATCGAGTTGAGTTTATCAAGAGTACAAACTGGGGCAGGTAATTATATGGTTTTTTCTTTCAAATGATTTCTATTTTTTTATTTATATACTTTTGTAGTGTCATTCTTTCCTAAAAATTCCACCCTCTATTGCTAACATCAAGTACCTTTATTCTACATATTAGTATGCATATGTATAAGTATTGTGTATCGTAAATAATGAGATATGCTGAATATATAAAAGATTATTAAAAGTTCACCATTGGTGCAAACATTATCATTACTTAATGGCCCTTTACTCCATAAAAAAAACTTGTTCAATATTTTTTTCTCTAGAACTATTCTTTTTATTTATCAATGCATTTTAAGTAAACTTTTTTGACTTTTTTTTTTTTTTGTTGGTTTGCAACCGAAACTATAGGAGAAGTGAAAGATACGCACCAAATGAAAGTAGAAATGACAAATCATTCTGATGCTTTTATTACTTTACCTGGTTAGCATAACCCGTACAACACTAATGCATATTAATATCTCAATGTTGTCATCATGATCTTGAATTTTGCAAAACATTATTCAACTGTTCAAAAAAATATGAAAACAAAAGAATGAAAAACAATAAAATATTCATTTTGTTGTCATTTGTTCCAGCATTATGTAATTGTTCCATCCATCATTAATGCAAGCTACACAACAAAAATGTCGATCAGTTGTTTAGTAGCTAAATGACATATTAATGATATGTTTTAATATCTTAACATTGTCATCATGATCTTAATTTGCAATGCATAATACATGAGAACACCGAATAATAATAATAATAAAAGAATAGAAAACAATAAAACCTTTGATTATGTGTCATGTGTTTCAGCAAAATGACTCTGTTCCATCATAAATGTAGGCTAAACAAAGAAAAATGTTGATTTGTGTTTTACGAGCAAAAGCTTTATTATAAATAAATTAAAAACATTAATAAGGAGTTCGATAAACAATAAAACCTTTAGTTTATTTCATGTCTTATAGCAATGTGGCTTCGTTTCATCATAAATGAAAACTAAATTAAAAAAATGATTATTAGATAACGTTAAAAGTAGAACAACATATTATTGGCGTCTATTAATGACATAGTTTAGCAAAAAAGGGTACGTATTCTTTATCTTTGATCTGCTGCTTCATATGAGCTTGAGTAATTCTGTAAAAAATTCTAAATAAAACTGTAAACATCCACCTGTTTATGATATTACATCATTAGAAATGGCTAAAGTTTTGATTAAACTCATTAATCTCTATAGTGTCTTCATCTTCCTATATTTTTACAAAAAATAAGTGTGTTGGATCTAAAAAATTAAAGAGAAACATACACTATATGAATTTAAGTTACCTTCAGGAGGCATCATTTGGATGCTTTGAATTGTACTGATGGCTTGGACACAAGTTTGCTATCATTATTATGTTTTCAGGTTGTTAATTCTGTGAGAAATTAAAGAAGCATGGCTAAAAAATATGCTTGGCAAAATGGGCGGGTTGGGTAACGGGTCAGAATGGGTTCGGGTCAGGATGGGTGCGGGTCAGAACGGGTTTTAAGCAAAATCAGTTCGGGTCTAAATGGGTTGTTCTTAAGAAACACCAATTTAGTTTAACTTAAGATGTGTTATAAGTAAACAAATAATCCATTTGGATAATTTTTAGAGATTTTCACATCAAATATGTTATAATTATTCTTAAATGTTTGAATCCATTGCATTTACATACTTTTTTGGTTACCCGTCTTGACCCGCATTGTGTTTAAGTGCTACCCATCTCAACCCATTCAATATATCATAATGTTACCAATTTCAACCCATTATACTATAATTGTTTACCCAAACCAACCCATTTCCTTTGACATGGGTAAAAATTGCCACCTCTACTAAAAAAGATGGATGTTATTGCAATAAATGGACTCGTGAGTGTGTTCCTCCATAACTAAGAAGTGAAAAACATCAAAATGCTTAATTTTTAATGTTAGTATAAAATAGTATGTTGCTTTGCAGGTTTAACGAAAGTAAAGAAAATGATTTTGAGTTAAAATTTGGGACAATGGAGATCAATGGACCAGTGAGTGTGTTTCTGCATAACAAAGAACATTATAGGCATGAAAAAATATTATAAAGGATCGTACCTGTGAGGATTGCTCAATTGCGTTGGTTAGCATTTGTATTTCACAAGTGTACACTAATAGTTTTGATGCAAAGTCGCACGAACGAGGATTAGGACTAATAAACATGTATATATATTGTATTTTCCATGAATATTTGGATGTCTTCCCCACTACCCCACATTTACACGACACCATATTTGTTGAAATACCGGCTTTATTATAACTGCAGTTGGGAGTAGGAATGGATCAACATGGGCAGTTTTTTAGGCAAATAGTGTAAAACCGCTGGTAACCGTCACAACATAGGAGAGAGAGTGTGAAACTGCCATCAACCGTTGCTTCTAGAAGGTTTTTAGTAGGTTTATACGGCTGAGATTAAAAATTGATTACTTTAAAGGGCTAGGATCTTCTAAAAAGTTGATTAATTTAACGGTGTCATAATAATATATAATTATTATTATTGATAAAGGACGCTACCCGAAAAAATATATATCAAAGAAAACTATAGCACGAAAAACACTAGAGGACATTTCCTCCGACGCCATCAGGCATCAACACAAGTCCCTAACACATTTTTAGATACCCAAAAAATAGATCTAACATACTTGAATTTAGTAACCCACTTAAAAAAAAGGGTAATACCTAAGGTTACCATAACAAACACAACCTCTAATATACCTATCAAATATCAATCATAATGGCATATTTGCAGGCTGTCTAAAGATGTTCAAAATATCCGAAATCCAAATCGTATCCGAAACCCGAAAAAACCAATCCGAATTAAAGATTCGGATATTCGGATAGGATGTCCGTTTTTAGAATTCGGATCGGATATCCAAAATCCTCTTTATTCGGATCGGATATCCTAATTCAATCCGAATAACCCGAATAAATCCTGTTTATTCGGATGAAAAATAAGTTTTATTCGGCTTTTTCGGATAGATTCAGATCTGATAGAACATTTTTGAATTCTAGTCGGGTCGGGTTTCGGATAAAGTCTTAAAATTTTCAAATCCGAACAACCCGATCCGTATAACCCCAATAAACCGTTATCCGATTCGATGAACACACCTAGGTCTGTCTTGACCTAAGGTTACCGCCCATCTTTGTCAAAGTTGTAAATATTTGCAGGCCTGTCTTGACCTGCCAAAAAGCCCAGTAGATAATACCCAGCCCACAAAGAAATTCACCAAAAGAACCCAACAAGCAGCTAGAAAAGTCGGCCCTCATACCACTGCCTTTAAAACCTTTCTTTTGCAATATAGACTTCATACCCACTCGATTCTTATTCGCAAGCCCTATCCAATTTACGAGGCCCTTTTCCACTAGAACGAAATTAATGAAAGCACCCCTCAGTACTTGGATAAATGTTGGACCCCATATTATATTACCACCTACAAGGCACCAAGCCATGAAATGCAATTCTTGCACCCAACATAAAAAAATAGCCGCCCCTTCAAAATACATGTCAACCCAAACGATTATATGTGGCCTTAGGATTAGATTCGGATTATTGTTTTTGAATGACAAACAAATAGTTTTTATGCTTAGTCACCCTGGTAAACTCAATGACGAAAAACCTCAGTCTCAGGAAACGCTGACAACGTTGGTGACCCAGCTCGCTCACCATTTTAAAGGAAACACACCGTGATTAAACTGTTGACTCACCATGAAAATATTGTTTTAACTTAGATTCGAACCATGACCTTTTACTAGAGGTGGCAATTTTTACCCATGTCAAAGGAAATTGGTTGGTTTGGGTAAACAATTGTAGTATAATGGGTTAAAATGAGTAACAACATAATATTGAATGGGTTGATATATATAGCACTTAAAACACAATGCGGGTCAAGACGGGTAACCAAAAAGGCATGCAAATGCAATGATTCAAATATTTAAGAATGATTAATAGAACATATTTGATTAGAAAATCACTAAAAATTATCCAAATGAACTATTTGCTTACTTTAAGTTAAACTAAATTTATGTTTTAAAAAAAATCCATTTAGACCCGAACTGATTTTAATTAAAATCCATTTTGACCCGCACCCATCCTGATCCGAACCCGTTTTGACCCGTTACCCGACCCAACCCGCCCATTTTGCCAGGCATACCTTTTAGCAAAAGTTTACAATCCTTTGAGGTATTTTATTACATGTAAATAAAGTATAGAATGAGGAAAATAAAGGTTCTTTTTTTCTTTATTTGACCTACTTTAGCCGGATGAAAGGAAACTTTCACGTCCGATTTTGAGAGGGGGTAGATCCTATCCCAATTTTTATTTTGCTAGGCCCATAGATAAAAAACCTACTTACACTAATAGAGAGTATGGTAAGTAAGAAATTCATTTCTTACTTACCATACTCTCGGTAAGAAAGTTATAGGGTTTCATCCTCTTAAACCAATTGGTCTCTAATGCATTGGCATGTAGGTTTATTATTGCATATATAATATACCTCTACCTATTATAATAAAGAAGTATTTTTCACACGTTCAGGTGCAATCTGAAAAAAATTTTCTCGCCTCTCTAACCTAATATATATTTACAATTTTTTAGTAATTAAATTATATAATTAAATATTAAAAAATATAAATCTTCTTATTGTAATATTTTACTAATTTATTATAATATATAAATTATAAAAATATTTCAACTATACTTTATTTTAAAAATAAGTTTATAATTATTAAAGATTTATAATAATTTTATATTAATAAATTATATATTTTTTAATTATCCAACCCGTGTAAAACACGGGGTTTTAGGTTAGTATAGTATATAGTAGGATTACATATTTAAAATCATGAATATATGTTGCTGGAATAACACCAGTTTTAAATCGATTCGTAAAAAAAATTTGATAATCAATACAAGAAATGTACTTTGACAAGTCGAGTTTTAGCCAACCGCAAAAACTTGTCGCATTACAAATTTTCGCGATGATTTATCTTCGGCAAAAGTCTCAAGCGTCATCACTCTAATTTGTAGCGTCAACGTTATTGCGTTAATTTTTTGTGCTGACGACATGTCATCAAAAAAGATTCTACCAATGGCATATTAGGAAAAAGCAACCTATTAGACACGTTTTGTTGTAGTGACTGTAAAAAAAATACAATATGGTATGAGTTACTTAATAGAAGATAATTAAATGTCACAAACAAGTTTATGTACTACAAGATTTATTTATGAAATTATCAGTTATGTTAAATCATCAATTATGTTAAGACATCAAGATACTATCCATGGTTATTATTACACATATAATAATATAGTATTGATCATGTATGATAAAACTAGTAAATATGTAATTAAATAGTGACCTAATGAATAAACTAATTGAAAATTATTTATATGCGTTGTTAACATGTTCTTGACTTGTAGTACATTTTTCTTCAATCCAAAATAAAACGATTAGCAACTGCATTGTATACAGCAAGAAAACTTTATCAAATGCAATGAATGATGTGATGTTCTAACAAGAGTTGTCAAAATTGAAGTTAAGATTGACCCAATCAATTATATAGTAATCTTACGGTTATGTAATACATCATATTACAAATATATACATGCGTTGCATAATATGATTACTCAATCTCTAGAGTTAACATTCAAACCTACAGATCACTCATTTTAAACCCTAAAAATAAATGTATGATTTTACAATAAAGTTGTCTAAAAAAATAGGTTCGTAATAAAAAATCAATTTTGATATTATTTTAATGTGTGTCACACATTTATTTTTAATATTTAAAATGGATGGACAAAATAAGGTTTAATTATTAACTTTTTAAGATTAGGTTATTATAAAATACAACCTCTATATAATAAGATAATCCAATCACATGATAGCATCCCTATATATACATACATATGTGTGTGTATATTTTACAGACATGCAATATCACAAATTACCCCATTTAAACACGCTTAATTTGTTTTCCTATTTATTAGTATGACAATACTATGACCAAACTAAAAATTACAAAATGCTTGATTTATAATGAATTTTGTTTTAGAATATATGTTGTTATTTAAAAAGTAATCAATATTAAAAAGAAGGAAGATGAAAATAGGGAACAATAACGGCATTTCATATTTTACTTTTATGAACAATAAAAATATAATTACAAATTATATGATTGGTTGATAACTGTGTTTTTTTTTTATAATTTTCTTTTACAATGTTGTTAAAGAGAATAAATCCTAAATCAAATCCTGAAGCAATACCATGTATATGTGTGTATTTATTTTCTGAAGCTTTTAAGAAGCTTCAAACTTTCTTTTGATCGACAGTATTGACAAAAGTGCTTAATTTAGAGTAAAAAACAAATTAAAATCGAAAATCCATATATATATATATATATAATGATATGTCATGCTAAATTATTCTGAATGAGAGATTTGAGGGAGTTGAAAATAATGCGGTATCCTTTTTCTGTAGGATGAAAAGCGTCCCAAAATACATACTTCAAGACATCATCACACAATGGAGATTTCGGATTGCACCCAAAATCTGCTTCTATCAATCCAGTTCCACAACAACCCTTGTGAGCTTGTTCAAAACCTATAAATTGAAGACAACAAGAGAATTGAAAGTACATTAACATTGCTTTGCTCAGCTAGGGATGATGGCATAAAGATTGGTTAATCGGAAGTTGATACAGAAAGATTCCGGTTAATACATCCTCAACATTAAACACAAATTTAACTCCTTGATTACTCTCTAGAAAGACTTAATTAGATTTAGAGTGATGAACCTAATTACCGTATTTCGAAGGTTGTTCAACCATGTCTATCAGAGGGTTGTATATATCTGCATACACGATCTTTGTTCCTGGTCTTTCGACGCTTTTGAGATTATTTTGTAGCATTTGATTGATGCTTCTTGATAAGGAATTATAGCTTGCGTTACATTCTCTGCCGAAGAAAGGGTCCTTTGAATTAAGAGTAATGATAGCAGGCAAGCATCCGATTGGGGGTACGCCCACCACACCTATCTTTTGTGCACCCTCATCTAGTAAATCCTGTCAATGTAAACATCATATCATAGTTGAGTTTTAAATTTTAACTAGTTGGTAATCTTTTTTTTTTTTTTTGAACGGCAAATGTTATCTCCTCCTAAACTACTCCACAATAATTACACCATTGCATGGGTTAGAACCCATGACCTCCCATTCTAAGAGGCAAAGCCTCCACCAAGTGGGCTAGTCCCACATTGGCAACTAGTTGATAATCACTATAAAAAGCATAACATATTGCAAAAAAGAAATATATTTTAAAATATATTATTTTGACGAGAGTGAATTCTGAATAAAATTTGATGCAGTTGCGAAAATGAACGTTGAACACCAAATTTACTTAAAATTCAAAAAAAAAAATACATTTATCATAACTCGTCTGTTAATAAAAGTCAATATAATTTAAAATCAAAAATGAAATAAAAATAAGGCTTGGTTTTGATATGACTTGGTTTTAAATATAATTTGTGTCAAAAATGTAAATGAAAAATAAGAAATTAAAATTGCTTCAGTGTATATCCGGATTCGGAATGTACGAAATCAATAGGTTTTGAAAATTAAAAGTTGAAAAAAGATATGTTTAGAATTTATCAAAAACATTTTACATAATTTTTTTTTGAAATTAATATAATTATATAGAATGTGTTTGTGTAAAATTAAATAAAAAATAAAACCAAGTGTGCGCAGTTACAAATTAAACTGCATGTGTACCAAGTGTATACTTATGTAAAATACTAAAATATAACTCAAAACCAATGATGTGGCCGTGGACTCGTGGAGTACGGTGTACCCATTTCTAACCACCAAATTAATGTTTTGTTTGTTGGGTACGCTTTTTTTTTTTTTTATTTATCTAGTAAAACCAAATATAAAATATTTAATTTATAATCGATGAAAGTGATAATTGTATGTCTGTATAAAAAAATCTTTGATATATAAATTTTACACAGGTATTTAGTTTTTTATGCATTGTTTTCATCAAGTTGTGATATCTTACTTATTTTGTATCTCTTGTATATATCTCAATATCTAATGTGTTGTAAGCATATTTAGATGACTTGCCTATTATCGTAACCCAAGTTAAAGAATTAATACTTAAATTAATTTTTTGTCATATATTTTAAATTATAAAAAAGTTATTTGAGCCCATATTAAGTTGATTTATTAAACGAAAATCAGTATTAACATGGACCATATATTTCTTTTTTGCATATATGTGTGTGTAAATGTATATATATTTGATGAAATAGGAAATTCATAAATTGAAAACCATATTAAGTTGTAAAAACCATGAAAATACTCGTGTAAAAAAAAAGCGCCGAGCCAATTTTTAATTTTTTTTTTTGGAAAACCATATAATATATACATAATATCTGAGTTCAGTGTTACATGATTTTATTTTTATTTTTATGGTTTTCATAAATTAAAATGGTTTACGAAATATACATACCCTGATGAAATATTACATATAAACAAGGTGTCATATCAAGCTTTTTTTTTTTTTTTTTATCATAATATTAAATAATTTAAAAGTTTTTGCGATGCATACATGTTACCTCTCGAGTTAAGTGACGTTACTCTATATATGTTTCAATCATGTGTAGGCCAATCACATGAAATGGTCTACTATTATTAATGGTTTTGAGTTAATGGCAGTCACTTTGAGTTGGACATTCATAAGGACTACCACATGTTGAATAAATTAATTAAAGGGCGAAACATTTGCAATTCATAGGTAGATGCAATTGTTGTAAGTTACAAAATAAAATGCAAAACTAGAGATCCCAATTAATGTAGTACGTATAACATAATATATATACATATAGATTGTTACACTAAACCGATATATGATATTATTTCGTATGGCTATCCATTATGGACATACCTGCAAGAATTGTTCAATAAGTTGCCACTGAAATTGCTGATACTGAGAGATAGTTGGATAAGTTTTGCGTCGCACTTGTATCGGTCCATAGTAGTTGAAAGTAAAATCATTGGTGCCTGAGCTAACAAGGTACCCAGCCCTCCTAACCAAATCATCAGTCCTTTCCTTGCCTATGGCTGCCTCTAGTTTCAGTTTATATTCTTTGAACAAGTCAAGTTGTTGCGATTGCGTGAGCGCCATCTACGATATAAGTTAAGTTAATCAAATTCCTAAGGCAAGTACCATTAAGCTAGCTAGATAGGTTGATTCAATGAACCCGGCCTTATCATAATCTTTATCTTTTTCCTAGCTACTAGCATTCAACACGCATATGTATGTATGTATGTATGAAAGTTGGTTGGCATTTAAGCAAAAGAGAGAGAGGTTGTAGTTAATCAAACTACTGACTATACAACTGGGACCAAATTCAAGGGGTGTTACATTTAGTTTGCTAGATAGATACGAGAGAAACTCTATCGCATTGATTTAACTACATGTCACTGGTGTTGGTATAGACCCTTTTCAGTTCTTTGATTTACTTAATTTACTCACAAAATATGCAAAAATTAAGAGCCACAATAATACTAGAATGAACTCTCAATGTTACTGATTAAAGGATGGATATTTTCATTCATAATCAAAAACATAAATAAACACACAAACTACAGACGTGAACAAGAGAAACAACCCACTACTCCTAAGACTTTGCATCAAACCCACGTTTTCTTTGACCCATTAACCTACATTCAACAGAAAATATACTTCTAATATGACCCATGACCCACAACTTGATCCATCTAAGGTGACCCATCCATCAAACATTAAACTTACCCAACACTCACCCCCTTAAGTTTAATGTCGGTTCTTGCTTCAAAGTAGTGTCGGCTCATCATCATCCCGAGTCAAATTAGCCACTTCATCCTTTGGTTCTTGCTTGGGGCACTCAAACGCATAGTGACCATACTCTTGGCAATTGTAACATTTTATATGTCGTTTGTCTCGATAGCTACCTTGCTCTCTTCGGTCTTCATTAGATTGGAACCGGCCACCTCGACCTCTACGATAACCACGACCCCTTCCTTGACCACGACCTCTTCCTTGACCAAGATGGTTTTGATCAAACTCACCACGCTTGGTTTTCTCTTGCTAATCCTCTTTGGTAAGTAATAACTTGCCTTGATCATTATCCTCCTCATCAAGAACTTTGATTCTATCTTCATAAGCCTTCAATCGCCCAACAGCCTCTTCAAGTGACATATGCTCTATCTCCGAGTATTGCTCAATAGAAGCAACAATTTGCAAAAACTTCTTTGGAACCGAATTTAGTAACTTTCTTATCACCACCTCATCTTCCAAGTTAGACCCAAGACTCTTGATCTTTGTAGCAATCCCACTAAGTTTGCCCGAAAACTCATCAATCGTTTCACTCTCTTTCATCTTCAACATCTCTAACTCGGATCTAAGAGTTTGAATTCTTGCCTTTTGAACACGATCGGCTCCCAAATACCGCACACGAAGCGCTTCCCAAACATCTTTTGCATGTTTGTGCTTTGCAACTTGAAGCAACACATCTTCGGGTAAAGTTTGAAAAACAAATGCCCGTGCTTGTAAATTTTTCTTAGCATCAACCGCACCCCCGGTTACCGGATCAATCGCTTCCCACAACCCGTATGCTTGTAGGATCGACTCCACCATTATTGACCAACTCGTGTAATTGGTGCTCGTTAACTTCGGACATTGCAACGGGATATTGCCTTGATTGCTTGCTTGCACAATTGCACCACCACCTTGGTTTGCAGCTGCCATCTTAAAAGCTTCCTGTTAAAAAAAACAACAAAACAACAAAATTGTTTTTTTTTTTAAAATAGAAGCAGCCCACTTGACAGCAAAAGCAGTCCACTATTTGACGGCAATTAAGTCACCTTTTTTTACTTCCACCGCCTCCAAAACACCACACACACGTTTTCCTTTTCACGAATCTCGATTATTCCCTTTCGTCTTCAACACACTGGAATTTAATTTCTTGATCACACAGATCAATTTCTTTCTTGATGTCTCCTTCGACTCACACAGATCGTTTATTTGCTCTCGTAATTAGAAACCATCAACAATCACACAGATCGATTCTTCCTTATTGTCTCCTTCGACATCAAACCTTCTCCTGTTGCTCACACAGATGCGACGCCCCTTACTCAATCACACAGATCTCGATCAACATACAATTGTCTCTTCAACACAGCAGGTTAGTCACAAAGACTTCTTTACTTTTGATCACACAGATCAATTTTGTTTTGGATCACACAGATCCGATCACGTCCTGATCACACAGATCATTTTTCTCGGTTTCACACAGAAACGTTGTTGTCTTGATATCGAGCTCTTCACATGCCTCTTCTTGCTATCCCACGGTTTGAGCCTAGGGCTCTGATACCAAATGTTGGTATAGACCCTTTTCAGTTCTTTGATTTACTTAATTTACTCACAAAATATGCAAAAATTAAGAGCCACAATAATACTAGAATGAACTCTCAATGTTATTGATTAAAGGATGGATATTTTCATTCATAATCAAAAACATAAATAAACACACAAACTACAGACGTGAACAAGAGAAACAACCCACTACTCCTAAGACTTTGCATCAAACCCACGTTTTCTTTGACCCATTAACCTACATTCAACAGAAAATAAACTTCTAATATGACCCATGACCCACAACTTGATCCATCTAAGGTGACCCATCCATCAAACATTAAACTTACCCAACAACTGGCACTGGCACTTTTTATGTTCTTTCACTTTCAGGATTAACACCATATATAAGCTTAGACCTATTTTTTTCCCTCAAAAATCTTTCGCACTATTATGTATGTTACGTAATTCCTTAATTGTAACAGTCTGAGCCAAACTTATCAAGATATTGTTCGTTTTGCCCTCGATGAGTTGTCTATCTAGAAACTCATGTTATGTTTTCGTCTGCCGAGTTGCTCGCTTATGCAAAATCCGTCTTTAATGGAAACGTATCCACCTCCTTATAAAGAAGGTTTCGTTCTCTCTCTCAACCGGTATTAAATATTACAATATTAAAAGAAAATCATGACGGGTGTAATATCCCACATCGGTTGGAAGGGAGGACGAAACCTTCTAAATTTATAAGAAGGTGGATATATTCCCTATATAGACACATTTTGTCCAGGTGAGCAACTAGTCATGTGAATAATAAAATCGTGATTTCTTGAATTGGCAACCCATTGGAGGCAAAGCAAACAATATCTAGACTTGATTGACATGAGTTGTTACGGATGGTATCATAGCCATAGCCAAGGGAGGGCCAACATGATGTGATAGCAGTGGCGGATCTTGAATGTTTTGTAAGGGGGCATAAATTTACGTAACACAAAATACATGTTATTTTTTAGAATTAAGGGGGAACGAAAACCTTCTTTCTAAGAAGGTGGGTGCATTCTTTATAAAGACGTCTTTTGACTGGCCAAGAAGTTAGGCAAAAACAAAAATGTGAGTTTCTAAATGTACAACGAATCGAAGACAAAGCAGATAATATATTGATACGGTTGGTTTGAGCCGTTAAATAAATTACACCCATCTTATGACTGACATTAAATCAAACTCATAGCCCTTACCCGAGCTCTATAAACAATTTAGCCGTACGTCCAAACTAAAGCCTACACGAAAGCTAATTAAGCTTGATTTTTGTAACTAATAATTCAGTGACACGTGTGTATGTGTTTTGTTTTCCATCACTTATAATAATATTAATTTCCATGGTCCACAGTAAGCTGAATGTAGGTATTCGTAGGGACACTTTAGCTCCGTGTTATTGCAATTTGCAATTACTCCTACTCTGTTTGACATTTTGAACCCCGTGTACGAAGGTTTCAAATTAAACTTTAATTTTTTTTTAACCACCACATCCTCGTCTCCTTTTTTTAACGGCGAAGGTTTCAATCATATGAATCCATTGTTTCAAGTCATGTCACCAAGGTCTAGTTACCTAGCATGAGTCAACACAACCACCACAGAAGGAAACCCTACTGGGAAAACCCTTGACCCCCTTAGACTCCTTTTTCGCTACGGGAGGGATTTGAACACAAGACCTCCCATCCTCGTCTTCTACTCCTCATAAAAAATCCACCTCTTAGATTATTTCTTTAAAAAAACATCCTGCTCATCTGGTACTGGTTGATTTAAACTTAAACTCTAGACAACTCATAAGAAAAGCGAAGAAATTATCATTAAACTAAAAACCTTTGGTAAATAAACTTCAATTAAATATCATAAAAGTAACATAACATATATAGATAGATAGATAAATATTACTGAAACCTGTCCGGGGCCGGGTTTTCAAGCCAACTTTGTCATGATATACCTTGTATTTCTCTAAGAGGTTGTGTTTAATGTCACATGACAGCAATCATATCATTATTGTGATCAGGCTCGCTGCATAAATACACATGTGTATACACACAAACACACGCGTATGCAGGTTCCCCTAAAAGTGTATTTTGCCTAAGAAGGCTAAGAAGGATTTAAAAACTTGAAAACCGACTCAAACAAACCCCGATTGAATTAATTTTTACATCATTGGAACCGGCTTGTCGAACCCTAAAACCCAAACCTTAAATCGTAAACAATAAACCCTAATACTAAAACCAAAACTTAAAAACAAATCTTTAACATAAAGATACAACTTACAAGCTAAAAACCAAGCCCTAAAACCCAAAACCTAAATCTAGTTGTTAAAACGAAAACTTAAAATCTAATATTGTAGGGTTCGATGAGACGGTTCCAATGCCATCGAAATGAGTTCAATCGGAGTTCGTTTGGGTCGGTTTTGGAGATTTTAAAATCCTTCTTAGCCTTCTTAGGCAAAATATACTTTTTATTTGATCTTTCCCATATATATATATATATATAGAGAGAGAGAGAGAGAGAGAGTACATACACTAATTTGGGAGGTAAGTGGATCGAAACCAGCACCAGCTGAGGCAAAACTAACGCCTGTCATGAGGTCTTCAATGGTTAAAGTTGGATCAAGGTAAGGTGGTAAATTCTTTTTAACGCCCACGAATTCAGCTGAAAAATAAAAAATATTAAACAAAAATCAAAACCTTTTAAAAGATGCAAATCATAGCATTACAATAGGTTGCAATTCACAATCTCTATAACTTGTCATAGATTCAATTGTGTCACATTAAATTACCGGATGTACAAATGAGTAAAATTACAGAAGATCGAGGATCTATACCGACAAAATCAGGTACAAGCCGGCCATTGCTGAACCTTCCAGTGGGTTCATGATTATCAAAATCTTTTCCGTAAGGCGGGAAGTTGCCTCTAGATATGGTTGGAAGGTAGTTGTTGTTTCCGGGATCAACCGTTGAGTCTCCGAACACGAAAACTGCAGAGATTGTGGTCTTCTGGGCATAAGAATATTGCACAGAAATAATAATATTAATCAGCTGGGTAAGAAAAAGATAGCAGTGGTCATTTTTTCCGGCCAGTTCTACATCTGGTTTTTAGGATAACAAATGATGTATATATATAAAGGGCTTAATTAATGTGCCTTTGGGAGTTTAAGAGACTAATATATATATCGCTTTCGATCTTCTCAATAATTGATTTGCAGATTCAATTTATCGTAAGAGATCTTTTATATATTAGCTTTGTAAACACAGTATTGGTTTTTGTTAGAAAGGAGAAATGATAGTTGTGGTTTTGGAAAACTGAGTGGTTGAAACGAATATATATGTTCGATGCATGGGTTTTTGTCATTCTTAAAAGTGAAAATAATAATAATAATAATAATAATAATAATAATAATAATAATAATAATAATAATAATAATAATAAGTATTATTATTATTATAAGATGTATTTTGATATTTTAGAGTTTTATAAATAAAAGGTATTTTCATTTACACGTGTTGCCAAACAATCTTAACTTGTTCAACACTTACTGGTTCAGATCCTCTTAACCATTCAGACATCTTAACCATTCAGCACTTAATGGTTCAGACGTTACCAAACGGCCCCTTACTCATGTGATATTTGTGATGACGAGAAATCCCTCAATAATGCTGATGTGTCCCAAAGGTGTATTTGCCAACCTACACAAATCTCAAATCGCTAGGAGAATAATACAACAAATCTTACAAACTAAAAGTCGTCGGCATAGGGTTTTTCAGGAATTTTTTTTTTATTTTTATCCTCTCCGAACTACATGTTGTTTTCACAAACCAAAAAAAAAAGTTTTTTTTTTAAAAAATTTTATTAGCCTCTACCAATGGAATGTCGTAGGTATAGGCCTAGTCTGTATCAACGAAATCTATGTCGACAACTTTGTTCTATATTGGTACAAATCTCTACTGACGAAGGCTGTGCTAACAACATATATATCGTCAGGACAGTTCAAATTGCCCTATAACGACGAAAAATCGTCGGGACATAGTGTTAAAATTTCGGTGGGATATTAAAATTTCGTCAGGATAGGCCCTAAATTGTGTGGTGAGTTATAAATTCTATTATAGCTACTCTTGTGATATTTGTGATGGTAAGAAATACATCAATATATAATGTTGATATGTCTAGAAGGTGTGTTTGCCAACCAATACAAATTTCAAATCAAGAATAATATGAGAAATCTCTCACAAGAGGACGATAAGCCTGGAGGAGAGGAGAGAAGGCGTTACTAAATAAATCCCACATAGACCATATAAGCAAAAGAGATGTTGAGCTGATAAATAATGAACCTCGTCGATTACCAACAATGTGTTTTGAATGTATTGATTGTAGATGTCTAAATGAGATGATAATTCAACAGTTAAACATGTTTAAATGAAAGTAATTTAAAGATAAGTGATCTTTTAATTTAAAAGCTTTTCATCCATACAAAGTAAAACAAATCTCTAAGTTTTTAGTGGATAAAACTGGTGATAGGAATATGACTGATATTGCGTCAGGTCTCATTAAAGACTCGTCGGTTTTGGTAAAGTTTATTAGTGATCCGGAAAGTTAGTGAATAAAACTTATCTAACAACAAAAAACGAGAAATTGAGCTTGTAAAATGTGACGGAAATATCGCCTCCGTTGGTATCTCCGTAAAACGTCGAAACATTAAAGTTTTTTTTTTTATTATTATTATTATATATCTATGACATAAAAATTATAGAAAATATCAATTTTTGAATCTCGTCATCCGCTCCTTGTACTTGGTGATCGAAGATTTTGGATAATTATTTAAACACTTTCTCGTATTTGTCAAGCAAATAAATTTGCGATGGAAATCTGACGATATTCGTAGAAACGCTTATAATACGTTTTGCAAAATTTGCAGTGATTTTCTCATCAAATATGTTAAGTTACTAATCGTTTTTAAATGTTTGAATCTATTGCATTTACATGCTTTTTTGGTTACCCCTCTTGACACGCATTGTATTTAAGTATTACCCATCTCAATCCTTTCAATATTCTGATGTTACATATTTCAACCTATTATACTATAATTATTTATCTAAACCAACTCATTTCATGTAACATAAGTAAAAATTGTCACCTCTAAAAAAAGTAAAGAATGACATATTTTTTTATTAGTTTATAATATTAAAAAAATCGTGATTGACGGGAGTGTGTTGTTCACCGGTGATATTAAACTATCCACAGCGGTCACCCCACTGAAAACCCTTCCCCACTGAAATTTCCTGTCACGTCATCACCCCACTGAAAACCACAAAACCCTACAGTGGTCACCCCACTGAAAACCCTTCCCCACCAATAGGAGTGAAGGGGATGCAACAGGGAGCGGGGGCCGTGGAACCCTCCCGGGCGGGAGCCGTGGGGCATGGGGGCGGTGTTCCCGCTACAACCCGCTGAGTGCTTGAAGGCCGCTGGCCCGGCGGTACAACCGCTGTGGGCAGCCTTATGAAAGCCGTCTGCTTGAACTTTTCTAGTATATATATATATAGGAAAATGTTTCATTGTTAACCAACCCTTATTACGGTAACCCGTATAACTTCGTCAACTTCAATCCAAAATTTTTTTTTTTGTATAAATATCATTATAATACATAAACAATACCTTTTTATGTTATATGTATGTATAAATTTATCACGGTTTAAGATTTAATAACAGTGTAAGTTTAAATTATATTGTACCGGAAATTATAAATCTTGTTAATCTAACCAAAACTTACATTGATTTTAAATTTTAAACGGTGATAAATTTACACATACAAATAATAGAAGAAGTTTTGTTTATGTGTAATAATGATATTAAAAAAAATAAAACAAATATTTGTATTGATCTTGACGGAGTAATACGTGTTACTGCAATGAGAGTGAGTTAACAATGAAACTTTCCTCTATATATATATGTCCCTTCTAAAATTTTGTAATAGTCTCGCTTTCATTTTTAATTTCTAATTGTTAATTATAAAATTAAGTAGAAAATTGTCTAACTAGCAAACAATTTAAACTCAATTAAATTAAACTCAAGTCTATTCTTAACAATCAATACCTAATTTAAACAACTTCATTGTAATTTTTGTATATGAATTAAGTTTAGTTGTTTTATAAAATGATCTGAACCGATTTAACTCCCGACCGACCTAAACATAATTATATAAGAGAAATAAATTATTATATAACGATACTCAAATTAATATAAAAAATTTCCACACTTACGAAAAATATTCATGGGTCTGTCACTATTGTTCAATCAGATCACGGTCACATTTGGACTTTCACGCCTGTGTCACACAAGTACTGTAATAGGTGACTTGCACAAAAGTGACACAACCAAGGGGCATCATAGAGCCATATAACACATGCCTTACTCCTACTATACTAGTTTGAATGTGACTTTTGAGTGTTCACATTTAATGTAACCAGCACTGTTGTTCACTTAGGTCACGGTCACATTTGGATCGACTGTCTCGCTTGGGTCACACCAGTACTGTAATATAGGTGACGGGCGCAAAAGCGAAGCAACCAAGAGGCATCATACCTTAATAAAGCAACATAACACATACCTTACTCCTACTATATTTTTTACTTTGGCTTTTTGTAAGTTGAAATGTGACTTTTGAGTGTTCGTATTTAATGTAACCAGTACTGCTTGTGAAACATTATGGGTTTATGTTGCTTGCTAACTGTCTTGACGGTCCCCCTAGTTATGAAATGGGTTTTAAAGTACTCAATCATGCATCATGACCTATTGATATAGAAATATTATCTTTTAATATATTATTATAACTAATTTAAAAGGAAGAGAGAGAGAAAATTGTACACTCCGTTTTACTCACATCGTTATGGTGCATTTGGAAGTCTCGTAACTTAGTACTGTTCAAGCTAAGTCTATTTCGGTTCAACAGATATTGGAGGAAATTAAAATCATAACTTTCCTATGGGTAAGGAGTTGGGCTAATTAAGTTAAATTCTTTGACTTGAACCAACGGTGTAGTTTTGAACTTTCTGCATTGGGAGTCTAATGTTGAGTGGTTGTATTTTCTTTCTCTTATCTATATGTATTCTGATGCGGTTCTAACAATTTGTTGGTTCCGTGTGTTTTAATAAGTTGAGTTTGTTGGCCGTTCAAAAAGAATGTGAGAGAGATGGAGAACGTGTACAGCGTTAACAAAATTAATACATCAAATAAGGGTGGTGTTATTATATATAAAAAATGATATTTAATACGAAGAGTGTATAATTGATTTAAGAAAATCATTATATATAAATAATAATTTGGATAAATTGTAGTAGAAAAAGTTAGCAAAATATTATTTTAGTAGTGACTATTTTTATTTATTGTATTTATATTAAGTTCTTACATTTGTTTATATAAGTCATTTTTTAAATCAACTTTAAAACAAACGATATCTTTAAAACATGTAAATTGTTGTTATATAAAAGTTAAACGAATATTATGTTTTCACCTTCTTTTGTTATATTCAAACCAAACTAGGTTAGTCACCCGCGTATTACACGGGTTGATTAAAAAAATTACGACATAGTAATAAAGATTTAATAATTGAAAATGATTTTGTCATAATTTTTTGTTAGTTAAGTTATAACAATGTTATTTGATAAAAAAATAGTTAATTTTGCTATGATCGAATGCAGAAATTTAATATATAAAATGCAAACATCCAACTAATTATATTCGTATGAAATTGGAAAACATAGATAAATTAGGCTATTTAAATATAATAATGTTAGCATAAAAAAAGTAAATTAAAAAAATATAAACAACGAATAATAAATATTTAAAAACTATAAAATTATATTTAAAAAAGGATTTAAAAATTATATATAGTTGAATTATTCTAAAGAATTTTTAAGTTTTAATAAATTATTAGAATAAAAAAATTATATATTATATATTTAGTTATATAATTTGATTATTTAAAATTGTTAGTATAATAAGAGAGAGTGTTATCATTAATAGAAGAAAGACAAGAAAAAAATGAGAGAGTTAAAAAATTTACACGAGTCAATTTTTGCTATTATTTTATTAGAGTTGATTGGTGAAATAAGAAATATTAAAAATTTCAAAACTATAAATAATAAATAATGAATATTTAAACTTTATAAAATTATATTTTAAAATAAGATGGTTGAAATCTTCGTATATTTATTAAGTTTTAATAATTTATTAAATTAAAAAGATTTATATTTTTTGTATTAATTATATAATTTAATTATTTAAATCATTAATGTTAAATAAAAGAGAGAGAGAAAGCATTTAATATATAAAATAAAATAGAGGGAAAAAATTGGGAGAGTGAATATGAGAATGACATGTGTCATTTTTGATACTCTTTTGTTAAGATAGATTATTTCTATTTTTCTAACTAAATAATGAATATAAATAATAAAAGATGAGAGAGAAGCGGGGAAAACTGAAATTTTGATGGCATAAAATTTTGACAAGTGTCCAAAGTTATTTTGATTTATTAGTATTAATAGATTCCATTCTCCCCCCACTCCATGTACGAATAAAGTGGTAAAGGAGTAGTAATGTAATAAATCATATAGAATCAATGAATTCGTGGTAAAATCCCTGTATGATGTATTTTAGTACAATTTTTGGTTGATATAGGGATCAAATGGTATATCATTTGTTGGTAGCTTTGGAGGATTAAAGCATGACTCTTGCTTTTCAATTGGCTGTTTTTGCATTAATTGCTACTTCATCAATCTTATTAACGTCGAAAGGGTCCTGATGTAGTGGGATCGTTTGGAATGTTACAACCTCTAGCAGATGGTTTTAAATTGATTATAAAAGAACCTATTTCACCAAGTAGTGCAAATTTCTCCCTTTTTAGAATGGCTCCAGTGGCTACATTTATGTTAAGTCTGGTCGCTCGGGCCGTTGTACCTTTTGATTATGGTATGGTATTGTCAGATCCGAACATAGGGCTACTTTTTCTCATCGTGTCTTTCTACTTATAATTATGTTTTAGTATTTTACTAAAATGATGAGTTCTGGGAAAAAATGTAATGGTAAAATAATACAATTTTGTATTTTTATAATTATATAATATTCAAAATAATAACAAATTTATTTAATATATAAAAAATAAAACAAAAATATGAAATGATTTAAAATGTAAACATAATAATGATAACATATATAATACAACTACATGAAAACTAAAAAACATAAAACTTAAAACATCATATCTTTACTAAAATTAATGACAAATAAAAAATTTACGCAAACTTTTTTCACTAAACATCTTCATTTCATTTTACGTGATACAACCATAACATTTTTTTCACGTAGATATAGGTGGATGCTCGTAAATTACAATCGGATGTCTGTTGAGGAAATATGGTTTATTGGCTACGTACTCTTTTTGTTTCTTAAGTAAATAAATAACAAATTATATGACATCATAGGTATCTGCGAAATACATGTTATATGGGTGGCAGCACCCGTGACACATCAATTAAATTTTGTAGACATCTTACAAAAGTATACGAGAGCCAACAGCCAGTGTCAGTCCGGCCATGTTAGTAAAACTTTTGAGGCCTTGCTGTTCCGGTTATTTGCTTTTTAAGTTTATAGGTGAGTTGTTTTATCGTTTTTTGTCGGGGGAAAAACAAAATCTCTTATATTTTCAAAAGTGAAAGTGTGTTTGTCAGATATTTTAGTGTAATTGGGGTTAATTTAATCGATCAATATGAATTATGAAATCATTAAAGGGGGGGTCCTGGGGCAGCGTCCCCTGTTAGCGGGGTCCAAGGGGCTGCCGCCCCTGGCGGTTACGAAGTTTTACTTAAAATTAAATTTACAATTTTAGTGGCGAAATTAGGAAAAATGAAAGTTGAAAACTGCCTGGAGGCAGTTTCCAAACCTCCGTTCTTGATTTTGATCGATGAATTTTTGGTTCTATTTTTTACGAAAACTCAACGAAATCTTCATACTTATTCTTGAACGAAAATCGAATTTTATCCGATCAAATATTTGGGTGAACCGCAAATAGTTTGATCTGAAAGTGCGATCCACGACTTTCGATTTCATCCGGTGTTCGTGATTTCTGGAATTTCTCTACTTGTTTAAGGTTCTTTTTATTAAGTAATCACACATTTTTCGTTTTTGTTTCACATTTATTTGGCGTTGAAATTAAATAAATCTATTGTTGATATTACAAGTGAAATATTTAAATAACTATATGTAGATTTTTTCATAAAATTAGAGAAGATTGGCTTACTCTAATTTTATGTTAAATTATAGAAAAAATTACACAGATCGTCCTTTATGTTTTGAGCATTTTTCACTACTTGTCATTTTCGTTTAAAATTGACTTAAATCATCCTTTATGTTTCTAAATGTTGCTCGTTTCGTCCTTTTGCGTTAGCCCCGTTAAAAATTACATTTAAATAGACATGCAATGCACATTAAGGTATTTTTTGTTTTTCTATAAGTTAGAAAGACTATTTGCATGATTGATTGCCGCGAGAATGGTGGGTAGGGAGAGACAAATGAGTTAATTGATTTAGGTTTGACCATGAAAATCTCATTCTTGGGTTAATTGATCCACCATTGGGATTGAACCAGAAGATTTTTCGTTCCGATTAGTCGATTTGCGGTTTAATTGATATGGGTTTGACCATGAAAACCTCATTCTTGGGAGCTTATTGGGAAAAAATTAACGGGGTTTGAACGAAAAGGACAAGTAGTGAAAAAAACTTAAAACATAAAGGATGATTTATGTAATTTACTCAAACATAAAGGATGATTTAAGTCAATTTTGAACGAAAAGGACAAGTAGTGAAAAATGCTCAAAACATAAAGGACGATTTGTGTAATTTACTCTAAATTATAAAGTAGCAAATTATGTTGATAAAGACAAATTAACTTATCAAAAAAATATTAATACAAAAGGAAATCAATTTTTATATTTGTCTTAGCCTTTCAAAAATCTTGAGTTTGTCTTGCCAATACCCATATATGTTACGTGGCATTTTTTGTTGGTTAATATTGAACACTTACTGTAAGGTTATAATTAAACTTATAGTGTCAATCCCTGTAAAAGAATGGAACTTTTTTATGAAAAAGGAAGGAAAGAAAGAAAAGTCAAATGATTATCACAAACAACCTACAATGTTTAATCTCCTTTTGTTTTTACAATAGCAAAATGACTAGAGTAATGAAATTGATCATGTTAGTGGGTTTGTGATCACCAAACTTGGATTTGGAAATTCATAATCAAAATTATGCAAAAACCTACCACCCTTTGTTAACTTACGAATGCTTTCACACCAAGATTATCTAATTTACTTCCATGGGTTAATTTCTTTCTTTAGAGATTATGTAAACCCTAATAGTGTCATCAAGACTATCTATATAGCAAACAAGTTTATGCATATATAACTCAAGAATCTACTTTGGATACTATCAAAACTATAGCTCATGTGTGTTTAAAAGTGTCAATAATACAACCCTAATTAAATCCACATTTAATCATTTTAGCAATTGCATACTGATCATCCCATCAAATAAGGGTATTGAAGCCAAAAGAAAATTTTGTGAATAAGCCTGACAAAATGGTCAGGTTGGATAACAAGTCATATTAGCTGTGAGTCAAGATGAGCGTTAAGTAAAATCAGTTTTGTATAAATAAGTGGTTTTTAAAAAACATTAATTTAATTCAAATTAAAATGAGTAGCAAGCTAAGTAAACAAATAGTTTACTTGCATAATATTTGGTGATCAAATCATCAAATATATTATTGATAAATTTTACACGTTGCATATATTATATTCACATAATTTTTATGTTACACATTTTGGCTCCCATTCTTTTAATTAAGATGTTATTCATCTCTACCAAATTGATCTAATTAAGAGTAATATAATTTATATTAGTTACTCATTCTAAAAAAATTACTAAAACAGGGCCAAATCATTTATTACATAACTGATTCTCGTAACAAATATAAACAATTAACATTATAGAACTCAAGAGTGTAGAGTTTTAATTCGAATGGCGTATGTGCCATATTTTAATGCACGTCGACACGAAAAAAGGTTGTAATATCTAACGCCGAGATGTCACCCTCACGTACAATTTGAGTCAGCCATTAATTTAATAGAGCCATCAAATAAAGCAACCACAACTACGTTGCTGTTATCTGTTAGCTGCGTGTTTGAATAAATATGCTGTACGTTACTATTGAATGCCAACTGCAATCTGTATTCTATTATAAAAAAAATTAACATTAAATCTTATATGGTGGACACAAGCATAATTGGCGATTTAATAACTGATGTTTATTTGCTTTCACTTGATTGATGATTTAGATACAATGTCACGCAAGAAGACAAAATATCAGACCGAATTTTGTCATCATTACCTTAAAAACATTATTTTCTCAAATTTGCTCAACTGTATATTATGTGATCAAGTATTTTAAAAGAGTTGTGTTATTCTTACACCCACCCCACTCATCCCACGCCTCTTATACGCGTCGTATAAGTCTATACGAGGCGTATATAGGAGGTCAATTATTAAGTGTCAGAACTTGTTGGACTTCTATACGTGACGAATAGACCTATACGCGGCTCGATACGTAATCAATCATTGGGTGTTAGTACCAATCATTGGACTCTTATACGTTGAGTATAAACCTATACGAACCGTATAGGGTCGGTGAGGGTATTGAATTAAAAAAATGGGGTGTGTGAATAACCAATCCCTTTTAAAAAAACACTCGAAATCATCATCCAAAATAAATAATTAAAAGCAGGAAAGATTTCAATTGTTAACATCATCTTAATGTATTAAGCGAATAATCATATTTTATTACTTGGAGGCACACATTAAAATTGATGTAATAGCGCAGGTTTTTCAATTTTTGTTATTAATGAAAAAATGAATATTAAATTGGGGCCCACATTAAAAATAAAAAACATGCATCCTTTATATCAACTTTAATGTGGGTCTTAAAGTAATAAGATATGGTTATTTAGTTAACGTATTAAAGTAAGGTTAACAATTGAACTCTTCATACATACATGCATACATACGTACGTACGTACATACATACGTACATATATGATCAACTATTAAACCACTAATAATGTATCCTTACCCTATATAGTATTATATACACACACACGCATACAGAGAGAGTGTGTTTTTATATCTTGTGAAACCTACTTTTAGAGAGGAAACCCTTAAATATTATCTGAGTCGTTAATTTGAAATATTGAAAATAAACATGTGGTCCACATTAAAGCACAATGAAAATTTATTTATTTATTCAAACTCCAATTTTATATTCAAATCTAATGTGAATCACTTGTTTATTTTTAAGATTTTACAAATATGACCCATATAAAGACTTTGTTTATCTAAGATTAGGATTTCAAAGAAAAGAATCCTTGTACATACATGATTAATGAAATTCTAAAAAGTAAAAAAGACTAAGTATCTTAAAAAGTATAAAAAGAAAAGCTACAAATTGGATTTAAATGAAGTCCTAAAAAGACTAAGAATCTTAAAAAGTATAAAAGTAAGATTTAAATCATCAAGGGTGTAGATTATCTCCGGTCATATAGTAAATTTGCTATGTTATCAAATTTCAATCACGTACAAAAAAAAAAAATAGAAAAGATAAACTTTCTTTAGAAATCTCATGATTTTAGCCTAGTTAAATGATACAAATTTCACTGCATCAACAGCATTTGTATGAAAATTACATAATTGTCTATTTATTTTTTTTTTGATAATCATATGAACCCACATACGTGGTAATTAAACTCTTGGCTCCTCCTAATACCCGGCTATTCAGGGGAGACGGGTAAAGCACAACTACAAGCAATCGAGTCGGTAGCTTTAAGGAAAAACCAAAGTTGTAATAATTTATGTTTTCCCAGTCATGCTTATGTTCAAGCTAACCGTATTTACCTTGTATAGTATTAAATAGTAGTTTTTGAATTAGCTAAGTGTGTTTATAAATTACGTTTGTATAGTATATTAAAGGAAGCGTGTGATGTTTGTTCTTACTATATTGTGTTACGAGTATATGACGTTGTACAAATGTAGGTTTATGTGTACAATACTATATAAATGTAAAAACATTTTAGAGTATTGCTTTCTATATTTTTGGTTGTGTTGTTTTTACAATACTAGATATACTTTATGGCATTGTACAAAATTTGATTAACAACAGTAATAATTTGCTTGTAACAACTGTGAGTTTTTTTTTTTTAATGTGGATATGAATTAAATATCATACGTATTTAATTGTTATCCTAACATAACTGTGTTTATGAAATTCAATAACACAAGTGTTTGATTGTCATGTCAAATACAATAAGCATTTGTGTTTATGAATATCTATGACGTTCTATTTGTGTATTATTGAACATCTTCGAGTCGGGTGAAGTTTCATCAATTCAAGGAACATAATGACTTTGACTTCTTAAAACAACACAAATTATTAAATATAATTAAACAACACTAGTATATATAATATATTAAAAACAAAAAAATTTACGTGAGACGGTATTACTATTCATTTAGTTTACAAATTCTTATGCAAATTGTACAAGTCCAAGTCTTCTCCTCTTTTCCCCAAATTCATCGTTTACGGAGAGAAACCATATCTTCAACGGATTCAAGCATGCTGTAGGAGAATATCAGCCAATATGTTCAATAAATAATATGGTAACCTTTTCGAAGTTT